>CM068355.1:36543565-36883565 GCA_034769755.1 Odontamblyopus lacepedii | reverse complement strand
GCAAAAATAAAAACAAAAAAAGAAAACATGACCAAAATTGATCTAAAGATCTAAACACTTAAATCTATCAGAAAAGAACTTAAAAGTCCTCTTTAGTCCTGGTTTAGTCCTGGTTTGGTCCTGTTTTAGTCCTAATTTAGTTCTGGTTTAGTCCTGTTTTAGTCCTGGTTTAGTCCTGTTTTAGTCCTGTTTTAGTCCTGGTTTAGTCCTGTTTTAGTCATTTTAGTCCTGGTTTAGCCCTGTTTTAGTCCCGTTTTAGTCCTGGGTTAGACCCGGTTTAGTCCCGTTTTAGTCCCGGATTAGTCCCGGTTTAGTCTCGGTTTAGACCCCGGTTAAGTCCCGTTTTAGACCTGGTTTAGTCCTGGTTTAGTCCTGGTTTATTCCTGTTTTAGTCCTGGTTTAGTCCTGTTTTAGTCCTGGTTTAGCCCTGTTTTAGTCCTGGTTTAGTCCTGTTTTAGTCCCGTTTTAGTCCCGGTTTACTCCCGTTTTAGTCCTGGGTTAGACCCAGTTTAGTCCCGGATTAGTCCCGGTTTAGTCTCGGTTTAGACCCCGTTTAAGTCCCGTTTTAGTCCCGGTTTAGTCCCGTTTTAGTCCCGGATTAGACCCGGTTTAGTCCTGTTTTAGTCCTGTTTTAGTCCTGGTTTAGTCCTGGTTTGGTCTTGGTTCAGGAGGTTTTAAATTTGTATTAAAATATGAATCTTGAATCTGAGACAAACACACTGCGTTTTTGTCTTGGTTATTTTGCCCCTAACTTCACTCTTCCTGTTTTGATCCTTAAACATTGTGAAATCGTATTTTGACAGATTCTGACGTGGGTTTTGAGTCTTGTTTTGGCTTTGGACTCACTCACCTGTTGGATAATGTCAGTGCCCTCTCTGGTTTACTCCAGTTCACCAAACATAACCCCAATAAAAGACCTTCGACTCGTGGCTGTTGTCAGACGGGTTAAAGTGGTGTTAAGCTTCTTTGTTTTACGTGGAAGTGAAGAACTTGCCCCCATCACTGCACTAGTTTGTCGACTTTAGCTTCAAACGTGCCCGAGTTCAACTTTAAGGTTCTTGAAGTGGCTAAATTTTCCTTCTTGTGTTCAGTGAGTTCTTCTTAACGTATTCATGCAATTAACCGCTCCCAGATCATATCCTCCTCCTCGTGTTTAAGGTTTGTACGATGGTAGAAAAGAGTGTGTTCGGTCTTCACGGAAATTCTTACACAAGATACAGAAACAGTGTTTTTACGTTCTATGAATGCACGAGCTCAGTGCGTAATATTGGCGCCAGCTCTTGTTGGCTGCACATTTCTGGACATTCTAAAACTAAACTAATTAAACTAAACTAATTCAAAGCTAAATGAAAATTACACAAATGATGAAATATAGTAATGCAAACGTGATGTAATCCTAAATATACTATGACATGCAATCACTAAATATGAATAAAATTATCTGAGCCTAAATTACAATGTGAAAATGGCATCTAACAGTTCTTCTGTCTAAAAATTAAATCTCAAGACCAGGTAGAGACCAAACCAAAAACTCTGAACTTACCAGTTTCTAAATGAACCTTGACCCTAAAAATGCTGCAACTCTTTTTGTGAAAGTGAAACATGTCGTCTTTTAATTGATTCTCGCTCTGTCCAGTCCCAAAATGGCTCCATAGGCTCAGAACACTGGCACTGCTTCTATGTATTTGTGACACACAGTAATGTGTTTGTGTTGTATATATTGACAAAGTCTAATTTGAGCATTTAAGTAGTTGCAGTTACACCCTCCCGCCAGTAGGTGACGGTACTGTGAGGTCAGAGGCCCTCCTCCTGACTACCAGGAGTTCACATTTGTCCTCCGTGGAGACATTTGTAAACCTGAATATCTCCACCCACAGCAGACGACAGCATTAAGTCCTTTTGCTCTACAGACACATCTGGGGCTTTTCAATGATACCAAATGTAAAGGGGCTTTTGTACCTTTCACTTCCTCCTTCTGGAAAATGGCATCAGTCAGTGCAAAGCCCATTTTATGGGAAAAGGAAAAGTGAGTGCATCATATTTTTTCTTGAGCAAATTTTGCCTGAAATGTCGCTGGCATATTTTATGTAAGTCTCTTAAGTTCAAATTAAAACATTTTCTGAATGATTTTAGCTGTATTTTAGTATAGTATACAAGTGTTTAACAAATATCCACTGTAGTGGACATTTGTGCTTATTTCTTTCATTCTGTTCTTTCATTCTGTTTTTCAAATGAAAAGAAAAGGAGTCACATGCATCAAGGTGTAGCAGATCCGGCTGCAAGAGTAAAACATACGTGATGTGCACAAAGTGCAAGGTTTTCCTTTGTGTTTCCAAGAAGGGGAAAGGCTTTTTGAAGTGTCACACCAAATAAGCAGAAGTTTTGCCTTGGCAAAACAAAACAAAATTGATGATGGACAGTTATCCATCCATCTTCTCCCGTTTTATCCAGCAGTTTGTCGCCCAGTCCTCTGTGCACCTGAGCCCTATGGGCCCCTCTTCGGGTGGTGAGCCCACAGGAGGGTGGCCCCATGTTTCCTCTGGGGCTGAGCCCGGCCGGGCACCGAGTGACGTCATGGTTCTTGATTTCTGTTCATGGGAGCTGCATGTTTTGGGTTGATGGGGGAAACCCATCCAGACATGGGGAGAACATGCAAACTGCACACAGCGACCTGGGGATCAAACCCAGAACCTTCTTGCTGTGAGGCATGAGTGCGAGCCACTCCCAGTTATGTGGGTGTTAAACTCATCCTTATGTTGCCTTTGTTACAGGTCCGGTCTAGGGGGCAGACCCGCACAGAAGAAAAACCTGAATAAACAGGAAAAATAAACAGACAACAGGCAGTGAGTTTTGGTTCAGTGCAGCCTCGCTTCATTGTATGAAGGGGAGCGGCACCAGACTCTTCAAGAAGGGCCCTGGCTGAACCAAAACTCACTGCCTGTTGTCTGTTTATTTTTCCTGTTTATTCAGGTAATCTAACATGAAACACTTGCAAAATCCATACAAAAGGACTGTATATTATTTTGGTTGATTAGAGGCGACATAAGAATGGTTTTATAAAGATAGACCATGGTAGTTCGTTGTTCCTAAGTTCTGCTAGGCTTTGCTAGGCGAGCACGAGGTTCTGTAATGGCGGCGCCCCTCCGTAACTTGAACTCACTGGCGTAATAAGCATGTAGTATCCCAGAATGTTGTGCTGTATTGTTTAGATGTCTCATTTGAACAGTTAAGGTAAATCAGGAATGTAAAAGACCATTGAGGTTATTGTTGCAAATATAAAATGTGTACATGTGTAAGCCAAGCTCTAAAAATATGAATATGATTTCAATTTAGACTCAAGTACGAAACTGAGCTTGTTTATTGTATAGTTATACAGATGTACATGTATTTCAGCAAAATAACATTGTAATTAGTGGACAAAAATGAATGGTGAAACGCAATGTAAAAAAATGTAATTTTGATTATTTTGTAAAATATACAATGAAGCGAGGCTGCACTGAACCAAAACTCACTGCCTGTTGTCTGTTTATTTTTCCTGTTTATTCAGGTTTTTCTTCTGTGCGGGTCTGCCCCCTAGACCGGACCTGTAACACCATCAAGGTTCCATTTCACATGTGGCGTTCTGATGTCTACTGCAGTGGACTCATGATATCTTAAAAATAAAACCTTTTGTTTCCAAAAATGTTTTCAGTATTCTAATTACCTTACAAAGAGTGGGGAATAAAAAATGCAATGTGACAATTTGTTTTTTCCTGGTAGTCACTAGGCAGAAGCGAAGCAAAGAGCAACTTCACGATCGCCTGTTTCATTCTTTCCCTGTGTTTTACAGGTTTGTAGTGAAGTAAAAAAACACCATTATATTGGTCTTAAACTACTAATAACAAACACAGCTAATTGTGAGAGTATAAATCAGTGGTAAGAACTGTATTTTTGTGGAGTTTGAGCCATGTAAAAAGACGTGAAAAGACAGGTCAAGGCGACGGCACGGGCGCCATTTTGAGTTTAAAGTACAGTTATTTTAAGCTCCCGTTTTTGTAACTGAGGATGTTTGAAAGTGACTCTGACATTGTTTCTAAGTGTTAAAGTTCATAGGGTCATAAGTGAAAGTTAAAAAGGAGATGTGGCCTCCAACTACGAGACAGTTTCAGAAGATTATGGAATCCACAGAGGCAAAGAGATGCCCTCCTTCCTCTCCATGTTGACCAAAGAATTCTACTTCACACAAAAGTCCAGTGAATGAGTTCTCCTGGTTGAACTTTTCGAGCACCTTTGCCCCTCACCTTTCAAAACGATGGGGTCTAGAGTTATTAAGTCACGATATCACTCCACAGCTCATTTCTACCTTTGTTTTTGTTCTGTGGAGCCATATTGGGGCTGGACAGAGCGAAAATCAATTAGAGGTCCACCAAAAGACGACACGTTTCACTTTCACAAAAAACCTTGGAGCATTTTTAGGATCAGGCCCATTTAATCCAATTTACAGACAGATAAATGTCCAAATATGTGGCGCCGCATCAGTGTTTATCTGAGGAGTCATTTGTCTGTGTCCGTACTGCCCCTGAACGCATCGCCACATGCACTTGTTTACAGTCGCAGCCGTAGATCCATGTGCACAACACTGAGATTCTCTTCTTTTTCCGGCCGCTCAGTGTGAGTCTGGATTAAAAGGACAGTTCTTGGTGCAGACTTGTGATCTGAGAGGAGCCTGTGTGAGGCTGAGTGTTGAAATGTGTCGGTTTTGAAGCTCGTTTTGGTTCTTTCTCATTGGTTAGCGATTAGCTGCTGTAGCTCGCACACATAAACAGGCTGTTTTCTCTTCTGTTAGCGACTGTGAAGTGACTATAGTGGCCGTACATATGTTACTGGACACACACTGATATGTAAATGAGCTGTGAACAGAAGTGTGAATTATCGGCATTTAGCAGATCATTAATCACCGCGGCGCACACGCATTTACCGCTAAAAGCTAATAGTGGTACTTTACTCTCAGCACTTTCTTTACAGGCTAGAAATACAAAAGAAGCCATTAGGCCGAACTACTGTCTTTAAATATGACTTAAAGAGGCAGAAAAACAATAAATGTCGCCTAAATAAACCCAATTGAAAATCCAATAGAGCCAAACCTGAGTTTTATAGACAATTGAAAATTTACAATGAATTTTTACGTCTCTAAACATATCGACGATTCCACTGGCAGCTCCAACTCCCATTTTATCGGCTGCAACAAAATCCATATCGGTGGGGCCCTCGTTAGGACAACATGGTATAAATTACAGCGTGAAGGGTCTTTGTATTAACCCAACATAATGATTTTGTTTGCATTTACAGATGAACAGATCGCTTCACTTCTCTGCAAATTACAGAAGATGAAGGAGCCGCCAGAGCCAGAAAAACAAACCTGACATATATTCGACATATTTCAGTCCATCTGAGGTAAAAGAATAAATGACTGTATAATGTGTGTGTTAAAGTAGGATTCTTATAAATGACTTAAGATAAGATAAGATAAGATAAACTTTATTGTCCCCCGAGGGAGAAATTTGTCTTGGGCACGTAGTGCTGGGTGCAGTCAATAAATACAATACAAAAAAACAATACAAAACAATACAATACAATAAAATACAAAAATAGTATAAATATAGAGTGAAATGCAGAATGCAGTACAATATCATGCAATAGTGCAGGACTAGTAAGGTGACCTCAGCATAGTATGTATAAAACAGAACCAGCAGATGTGGCTTCCAGAGTTAATGAGGATGGAGTGGGATTAAATGAAGTAGAAAAAGGGTTGGGGATGGGCAGAGGATCCACAGCTGTAGGCCTCCCCCCTGCCCACAAGGAGGCAGAGGTGATCTACAACACCCTAACCCTCCCCAAACTGGGAGGGTTGAGGGGGGAGGGGCTAGGGTAGTGGATCCACAGCAGAAGGCCTCCCCCACTACCCTAGGAGAGACGTGTGGGGGCCAAGGACCGAGCTGGTTTTTATGTGTTTGTTGAGGAGGGATATTGAGGTGGGAATGAAAGACTGTTTGAATCGATTGCTCTTGCATCTGCTGGCTCTGTAGCGCCTCCCGGAAGGCAGCAATTCATATTCAGAAAATAAAACATGAGATGGATCCCTTAAAATCTTATTTGCTTGACTAACAACAACTTCCTCGTAAAGGGACTGTAAGGGCTGTTCAGTAGGTTTCTCTGCCAGCTTTAGAGCCATTGTTACCATTTTTCCCCACCTGAGTAAACCTGCGTACCATCCCACTCATATCTTTACAAACTCTAAGAATGTTAAATACCATCTTGACACGTCATACACCAGACGTCTCCAACCTTTTTCCTCCGATGAGCTACTTTTACAAAACCAAAATGCCAGAGAGCGACTTTAGCAGCCACAGGAAACAGACGATTATAAGAAGAGGGCAAAGCTTTGGGTGCAGTTAGATGCTGATAAAACACAAACCACTGTCCATTTATTAGTGCACAAAGTTTCAAAATGATACATACATGATCCAGATTTACAAAATAAAAAACTGGGACATCCTGTTTTATTGATCCAGAACATTTAGGATGAAACTCTTCACAGATCACATTTAATGGCAGCTGGTGTTTGAAGAGCTCAGCTCAGAGCTCCAGGGTTTGCTCCACACTGACACACTTCACACAGTGTTGTACAGTAAGAACTGGAATCATTCATTCTGAACCGAATCTGTGCTGACAACAAATATGAAACCTTTATGTGTCCATTTTATATTGTGACTGAGCTCATATTTACAGACAGTTCTTCAGTGGAAGGAGGAAGTTTAGATGACACAGAGTTTTCTTTGGATAAAATGCAGCGTTTGTGTTTGTGTCTCTGGCTGTCAGGATGCTGCACACGACACTAAACATCCAACCTGCGGAGAAACAGAAATGATTCAATTCAACCTGTTCACACCAGGACTAAACCAGGACTAAAACAGGAATAAAACAGGACTAAAACAGGACTCTGTTCCACCTTGTGATGTCATGTGGTGATAGAGGAAGTGCTCCACTGTGTTTTTAAACTCCACACCCTTTCACTAGAATCATCTTGGAAGCGAAGGACCTGCAAACCTAAAAAACCTGCACCGGGGACGACAGGAGGAAATTAGCTCTAGAGCTTCAACCTACAACAACGATGCATCTCCTGTTAAGGCTCATGTAGACTGTGCATGGCTCATAAAATCAACCAATAAAACATCCAACAGAATCTGAAACAGAGCACTTTGAGCTCATTCACAGACACACGAGCAGTGAATTCTCCTTGTTTTTTCTGTGCTACAGCTCCGTTCTCATGTGCTAAAGGACTTTGGCCCAAACTCTGTCACACACAATATAGAAACTCAAACACAACAAAAAAACTACAATTTGTGGCCCTAAAATCCAACACCAAAGGATTTAACTGGTGAGTCCAACAGGGAGAAGGTGTCAGCAGTGAGTCCAGACTGTGTGAATATAGAGACTACACACACATATCGAGGGTTTAGAGCCAGAGGGGCGTAAGTGGCATTTGACCAACTTTACAGGAGAGCAAAAACAAAAATATGACCAAACTTTAAACAACTGTATTTATTAACCTTCAAATTCAACATTGTACCCACATACATATTTATATGAGGTAGTACTTCAGGAAATATATTGACATATTAACACAATTAACTATTGTTAAACTTTCCAAAATCTAAAAAATAGGTAGCAAAACATCACATACGCCTTTTTGGGACCAAGCGTATACAGTATTTTAAAAGAAAATAGGGCGTATCTGCTGATCAATGAAGACAATATTGGTTTAAAACACTTAAACATCATAGACTTGGCCGGAGTGGTTTATGGGAAGGTTTTCAGTCCATGAGTGAGGAAGACGTGTTCAATATATAGTTCTACCCCTAAGAACTGTGCCACGGGCCCATGTGGGTAATTTGGTTTTATGTATCAATGTATCTAGTGTGCGCCATCTATTAAGAAACACCAGAATTGCAGGGAAAATAAAACAAATACATTTTATTATAGTTCATTCTAGGGCTGCAACTAACGATTATTTTCATAATCGATTAATCTGGCGATTATTTTTCAACTAATCGATTATTAATCGGATAAAAAGAAGGAAAGTGCTCCAAAACTGTGCTAAAAGTTAGCCGTGCGTCCTGGGTTTAGGCACAGAAGCTGTGCTCGCTCTGCCAACCCCTCTCTCTATTACACACGCGGTCAGATCAACAAAGCTTTGACCAATCACGGTGTTCGTGGGCTTGTACCGCACACTCTGTGATGGACAGGAGCACCAGCGAATCACAACGCGGAGAAGCGAGGTCCCTACTTTTTACGCACACTGACCCAAACAAGTGCTAAACCAACCCGCGGGGGAGTCCTATCGAGCTAAATCGCATTCTTTCTCGATGGAGAGTGTTGGATTACTCACAGAAAGGACTTTTATGCAGATGGGATTTATTTCAGATGGGAAGAAGGCAAAAATAAGACTTGATTTATTATACGCCCGTGATAAAACGGGACGTATTATGGTATGGCGCTGTCCGTCCGTCCGTCTGCCTGTCTGTCTGCCTGTCCGTCCGTCCGTCCGTCTGTGGACACTTCAAAGCTTTGAAGTGTTTGAAGCTTTGTCTTCATGAAGAGGCAAAATATCAATGTGCTTTTCTGTTGTTTACAATGTATAGGATTATTGTTTCCCTCTTGCCGTAGATCTGAACTCTCTTCTCAAATGTTCTGCTGCTGAAATCTAGAACAACCCACATTCTCTGCTTCTTTGAGCTTTGACACATTAAAGCTTTGTAGTGTCTTTAAGTTCTGTTGCTGCAATCTGATTGGTGGAATTCCGATTCTAGAATGTGATGATGTCATACTCATACTCCTACTGCAAGAGCCAGATTTCCCTATTGATTATTATGGGCGTATTTTGCCCCGCTGGCGGAGCTCTTATTTGATTTGGCTTGATTGACAGCTACTTTTTTCTGTGTTTCTTGGCTGCTAGCTTGGTGATGGCCCCACCTTGGAGTAGATGACGCCATCCTGACCCTACTCCACAGAGTCTACTCCCACCTGGACAAGCCGGCTGCCACTGTGAGGATCATGTTTTTTGACTTCTCCAGTGCGTTCAACACCATCAGGCCGGCTCTGCTGGCTGAGAAGCTGGCAGTGATGCAGGTGGATGCCTCCTTGGTGTCCTGGATTGTGGATTACCTCACTGGAAGACCACAGTATGTGCGTTTGCAGAGCTGTGTGTCGGACAGAGTGGTCAGCAACACCGGGGCTCCACAGGGGACAGTCCTGTCTCCCTTCCTCTTCACCCTCTACACCTCTTCAACTACTGCAGCCAGTCTTGCCACCTTCAGAAGTTTTCTGACGACTCTGCAGTGGTGGGATGCATCAGCGGGGGTGACGAGGAGGAGTACAGGACTGTAGTGGACAACTTTGTCACTTGGAGTGAGGAGAACCACCTCCAGCTCAACGTGATGAAGACAAAGGAACTGGTGGTGGACCTTAGGAGGACCAAAGCTGCTGTGACCCCCATCTCCATCCGGGGGGTCAGTGTGGACGTGGTGGAGGAGTACAAGTACCTGGGGGTGTACTTGGACAATAAACTGGACTGGAGCAAGAACGTGGACGCGGTTTACAAGAAGGGCCAGAGCCGCCTCTATTTCCTGAGGAGGCTGAGGTCCTTTGACATCTGCAGGACAATGCTCAGGATGTTCTACGAGTCTATGGTGGCCAGTGCCATCATGTACGCTGTAGTCTGCTGGGGCAGCAGTCTGCGCGTGAGGGACACTAATAGACTCGAGAAGATCATTAGGAAGGCTGGACATGTTGTGGGGGAGGAGCTGGACTCTCTGGTGGTGGTGTTGGACAGGAGAATGCTGGACAAAATCTGGACTATTCTGGACTCTCCCTCCCACCCCCTCCACAAGATGCTGGCCAGTCAGAGGAGCTCTTTCAGCCATAGACTGCGGCTGCCGCGCTGCTCCACTGAGAGACACAGGAAATCTTTCCTGCCTGTCGCCATCAAACTGTTGAACGCTGCACTTTAACTCACAAACTACCCAATCCTTTTCATCCTATTCCCTGCTCACACATGTATATAGTCACAAATATGTCAATGATGTAAATAATTTCCCAGAGAGAGCTATTTTATCTTTTATCTTATTGTATTTAGCTTATTTTGTAACTTGTTCGATGTACATGCTCTTGGTCGGTTGCATCTGTAACAAAGGAAATTTCCCCTCGGGGATGAATAAAAGTAATTCTGATTCTGATTCTGATTTCTGATGGTTTGAGCTACAGAGGCTGATACCGCGGAAGCAGCTTTCAGGCGATATATAACTTATGGGGGAAGGGTGAAGGGTCGTGTTTGCTTTGAGGCAGAAGTTGTAAGAGTGTCAGACAGTTGTATTTTTATATGTGTGGATATAGAGGGCTTCAGTTTGAGATGTGAAGTGCTGTGGTGAAAATGAAGTGGATAAATTGTTAGCCGTGTTTCTGCTGATTCCAACGGTGTATAACATGACAGCGTAGCACTCAGTATGTTGTAAATACAGATGTATGAATTTACAAAAGAGGCGCTAGTCCCCAAATTTGGTGGCTGTGGGGTTTAAGAGGTTAACTGGACTAGTTAATGGCTTAGAAACACATTGTTCCAATGCAATCGCGGCTAATATGTGCGAACTAGCTAACACCAAGCAACTTCGGTTTAACTTGTATAGTGTCAAACAATACGTTGTGATTAAAACGTTCCTATTAACTTGTACCAGTAATGCAACCCAACTACTTTTCATGTCAAAAAAAGGTTGCCAATATGTTTGTGAAATCTCACCAGAGTCCTACTGATTTTAAAGGGGAGACGCCATTTCTCAAGTGTCCTCTTTTTTTCCCCCGTGTTAACCTTTCCTGTTCTCGCCCCCTAACCGTGGTTGGGGAGCACAGGGGAGATCGTCTTCTCCAGGGCCGGGAATTGCTTCCCTCTGTAGGAGTAGCACCTTTTACCCTCTACTTGCCTGATCGCCGTCTCTGTCTTTCCCTGAGAGCACACGCGGACACACACACGGAGCGAGACCCGGCTCCACTGCTCCACGCAGACATACATCCAGCGCACCCCCGGCGCGCGCACGCAATCACTCACCCTCTCTCTCTCTCCTGCACTGAGCTATAGACACAATATAGACACATCTCACAACACCCGATTCTCCCGCTTGGACTTTGTCACGTGAACTAGTCAACTAATCGATTACTAAATTAGTTGCCAACTATTTTAATAGTCGATTTTAATCGATTTAATCAATTAGTTGTTGCAGCCCTAGTTCATTCATGTTTGGCGGGCCGGATATGGCCTCCGGGCCGTAGTTTGCCCACCCCGGGCCTAGATTCATCCCTGCCGCTCTCCCAATGATGTTTATGTCAAAAGTGGGATTTAAACCACCAACCTTCAGAACAGTAGACAAACACTTCACTGTCGTGACACCCCCATGTAGCTGCTCTCATTTACAGTCAATATGACTATAAGAAATTTATCTTGTTTCATTATATTCCATTTTACTTTGTTATAGGGCTGGGCGGTATACCGTTTGAACCGGTATACCGGTAATTTTTATTTTTATGATATGAATTTTTTATTTACCGCCATACCGTGTGTGCGCGCATATGTCGGCAACACAGAGCGGCGGAACGTCGCACAGCGGTAGATTGAGCGGGGGCTGTTTTTCAGTGTTACACCAAACAAGCCAACAAGCCAGGTAAGGATAGCGAGTTGAGTGGTGCGCGCCCGCCAAAGGGACCGTCCGCGCAGTGCCCCGCGACACGATGCAGATTTTACTTTCATGCAATCTTCGTATTCTCCGTCTAAAGGGACAGTCTATGACAAGAAAAGCAAACGTTGGAATGATATTACCAACTCTATCACACTCCACTTAGCCAAAGACAAAAATACCGTTAAATACCGTGATAATTAAAAAAAAATACCGTGATATCAATTTTTGGTCATACCGCCCAGCTCTACTTTGTTACTTATTTCACTTTTTTTTTTATCAAGTTCCACTACAGTTTAGCCTGGTCGTGGGCATCAAAATTAGATAATTCAATTGTCATTCATGACTGAAATATTCATGTATTTCATTGCATTTAATTGAACTGTTAACTATTCCTTTTCAAACACTTAATAGGCCTATTTACAATGTTAACATTTCAAACACTTAATAGGCCTATTTACAATGTTAATATTTCATTTCTCTGATTTTTACACATTCCACGTTTCAGTTACAGTTATGTGCTATCACTGCCTTCTACTTTAAGGGAGTTGTAAAACTCTGCATAGTAGTGAGGAATACTCCCATTGGTGCACAGGGTGAGTAGGTCTTTTTTCTTCAAGGCACTTATGCCTGGAGGGCTTTCAAACAATGAGCTGGGTTGTATGGTTCTGGTGCCTCTGCTTGGTTGTCGTGCTACCATCAGATTTTGGAAGGTTGGGGCAGTGACATCGTACTTGAAGAAGATTGTGTTGGGGTCCTCTTTTGTGTATCAGAACCACTTCACTTTTTGCCAATGAACAGATTGACCCTCCTCATCTTTGGTTTTGTTCTTCAGTGAGTGGTTAGAGAAGGACTTGAAGTCAACAAAATCCTTGTGTTGAAGTTCATGTACACTGTATGGGTTGTTGTGTCTTGCCATCCTCACAAGTGTGTAGTAGCTAGAGTAGATAGACACTTTTCGTCTTGCTGTTTCAACTGCAGCATGCACGCTGTCACATTCCATCTGACTATGACCTGATTCCATATATTTATGGTCAGTAGTGGAGAGGGGCAGTGAGCTCACAGCATGCAAGCACATTGCGCTGAAGGCCGAGTTCCTATTCTGTCCACCACAGGTATCTGAATAAAGAACGGCATGTTTCACCTGAGGACTAAGTCCTTCCAGGTACATGTAAACACATGTGCTGATCTCAGAAGATCCACGGCCCCCTTCCCCCTCATGCCACATGTAACAATTGACATCTTTGGTGCCCAAGTCATACATAGTGAGGTTGTATGTACTAAGCTTGCGTGAGTAGAACAGGCTACTGACATAGCTCCAGGGAGTGGTCAAAACTTGTTCTAAGTCAAATGTGACAGCCTTGTATGACTCATCTTCTTTCAGTCTCTTTTTATCATTTTCTTTGTGTTCTCTCGCCTGGGTCTTTCTTAATTGGTGGGCATTATAGTCATCAAGGTGCTTGGTCTTCTCGTGGTCTTCTAAGCGTTTGTACCACTCGCAGTATTTGCAAGCATCTTTTTTTGGAGTATGGAAGGCCATATTAAACTCCTTGTCAAACACTGACCTATACATGCTTAGTGTTTCAGGTTTGATGTTCCACTCTTGTTCACATTTCTGCTTGTATAATGCATACATTTTTGGCACATTAAGAGATCCTTCCAAGTACACTTTGCTTGTGTCTTTCCGGGAGTAGTGAGACTCAAGTGCTGGGAAGGAGTTGATGTGCTCTCGGATTTTGTCTTTGCTGCTCTCAGGTATTTTGTTTGCAGGTGCATGACGCCCTTTCTTACTCGGAGGGGTCATTCCCATTCCCAACTCAGTATGTGTAAGGCCGCCTGCTGACCTTGCAAACTTCTGACGCATCAAGGGTCTTAAAAAAAAAAACCTTGCACACTCTGACCGGCTGCCCATCGGATGTTAAGTAATACTCAAATGTATTACTTCTTCTTGAGACTTTTTCCTTGTTTCTTTTCCCTCCTTTGATAACATGGTTCAGAATGAAGTCTTTCTGCCTAGCTGCATCTCCCATCTCCCAGTAGTACTGAAATATCTTTTCCCACACTTCCTCTGGAAATTTTTCATTGCATCTGTAGCGACAGGAAGCACAGTTCTTTTCCCTCATCCTCCTTCCTGGGACCTGCAACCCCCTTGAATTGACATAACTTTTCCCAGAATTTCTGTCTTTTACGCTTGTTCCTTTTCCAATATTCATAATTTCTCTGTCTTTTCCTTCCTCTTTGTTTGTTGGCATCCTCCTCCTGTTCATTTTCTGCCTCTCCCTCCTGAATCACCTCTAGCACAATAACTCTGTCTTCTGTATCTGTGTGTCCCTCATTAGTTGCATCTCTCTCCCTGTCTGTCTCTCCCCCTCCATCTTGCTGCGCTGTCTCCTTGTCTCTCTCCTTCTCTTCAATGTCCTCATCTGTCTCTCTCTCCTCACATGTCCCTGAGCAATTAAACAGTAATATTTTCCATTGTCCTATATGTATATCAATTTAATAATCAATAAATAAATACTAATTAATAGTTAAATTAGATTATGCTAAATATTCAGAAGTAGGCCTACAAGACAAAACTCACTTTCTTCATCATGTGCTGTGGGCATTTGTCCCTCACGCAGATCACGCTCCCTTACATTGTGCGGGCGGCTCTGTCCCTTTACAATTATAAAGCATGCATTAATATCCTTGTATTCCAGGAATACAATACCTCAACATAAGAATTCTGTATCTAATTGTAAAATTTCAAATGAAAATTGTATGACAGAATGTTTGGGTACTTCAATTCAGTTAACTAGATAAGACAAAGACAAGGTATTAGCCAGGCTAGGCTAGGCTAACAAGGCTAGACCAACATTGCACAGATAAGGCTAGATTTGTATTTTGTATCTCACCTCCATCACTGATATTATGTGCAGCATTCAAAAACTGATCTTCTTCTCCAACTTCCAAGTAGTCATTTTCCCTGATTATGCTGATCAATATCTTTTCTGCCTCAGAGAGTTCTTGCATGTCTGCAGTCCTGTCAGCCACTTTAGCACTGGGCACCACCTACACTTACGCCCTTGTGGCACTGGAATACACTGCAGGGTATTTTATTTATTAGAGCCACAAGGGCGTATATGGACATACGCCCTTCTGGCTCCAAAGAGAAATCAAACTTTTGAGCAAGGTCTTTGTTGTTTTGTTGTTTTATTCAATATAGGTGGGTTTCTGATGTGTCTTTTTGGTACAGTTAGATAGAGGTCATCAAGACCTTTAATTTGATATAACTCATTTTCACCAAAAATGCCACTTACACCCCTCTGGCTCTAAACCCTCGATATACACACTGTGACATGTGCACATGTCTTTTCAAGAGTACAGGACATATGACACGACAAAAGTACTGGTGATGGATTTACTATTCCAACACCATTACATTTACTTCAGTAGAAATATTTGGGATCAAATACTGCAAAATGTCCTTTGCAGTTTCCTGCTCTGCCACATGAATGAAAGAGCCCAGAAAACACATGAGCATCTCACAGTCTGAGGTTAAAGTGGTTGGGTGCTTAGGATTTTGTGGGAGGTGTTTTGCAAATGTCCCCTCACCCTAACCCTTGTTTGATTCTCCAGAACACAGACGTCACACGCAGCAGAAGCAGCGCTCATGCACTGTTTCACATTCAGAGAGGAGACTACGGTGGCCCTCATAGTCTAAACTTCTCTCCCATAGTCTAAAAACACCTGGACTTTACACTGGCAGCACAACATCACACTTTGTTGCCCATTGTCTTATTCTAAACATTTAAAGGAAGTGGACGGGGTCAAAAGGACTTCTTTAAGGTGAAATAGAGGCAGTAAAGCTCATTTAGACTCCACTCATTGTAGAAGATGAAATGATTCCAGTGGAAATGATTAGTGCCGCCATAGTGTCCCCAGAATCTAGAGAAACACTGGGATGTGTTTGCTCATCTGACATCTCTTCTTTGTGTTCAGCATAAACAGAGTTGATCAGATCAGTGCAGTCCTCAGATCTGTAATGTGCTTTTACTGTGTGACAAAAACACAACTGTGTGTGGCCCAGATTCAACAAACACATGAAGAGTCTGAGAGTTTGGACGGGAAAACTGGCTTTAGGACGACTGATCAGTTTCACTGTTAAAGTGCATTTAGCTGGGATCATCTTTAGTTCAGGAAAACTCGAACTCTGTTTGGAGTTCTGTGTGAGGTGTTTAGTAAATGTCAGTGTTCAATAGAGAAGTGTGTCAAAGTGAATCAAAAAACTGTAAGGAGCCGCTCCATGAGTCCGTTTGAGGACAGAAGGAAATGTGTGCGACTGCTCCAGGCTCAAAACAGCCCCATAAAGTCACTACTCACCTCAGTGTCTCCAGTCGACAGTGACGACTCTGTTTAAGCTCCAGCAGCTCCTCCACATCTGACTCACTCAGACTGTTACCAAACAGATGCAGTTCTGTGAGATGTGAGGGGTTGGACTTCAGAGCTGAGGCCAGAGAGGAACAGCTCCTCTTTGACAAACAACAGCAACTCAATCTGAATAAAGAAAACATGATGTGTTCAAGTCCAGACAAATATAAACTGTGTTTACAGAGACTTTGTGAAGGATCAAATAAATCCAGGATAATATTCATACTAAAAAGATGAAAAGCCTGAGAACTGTTCTAACGTGGTCACATATTTCCTGGTCCATTTACATCAACAGTTCGTCCCATCATGAGTTTGTCAGAGCATCATTTAAGGAGACTGTAAATATTGATACTGAAGTCCAAATGTTCCAGAACAATTCTCCCCGTTGAGCCCGGAGTCATTCTTGGACCAGTCCTTTTGACTTCTACTCCAGGAAAATCATTTACAAGTAACAGTGCTCTGACTTCAAGAGGACGGAGGGTTCACTCCCTTTCTCGTCTCCATGGAAATGTTATTCAACTGTTCCACGTTAAGGCATTAAACTTATCTATCGCCATGGAGACGAGCAGGGCACAAGCCAAATTACAGGTCAGATTGTAACAAATATTTTCTTGTTGAACCGATTTTTAATGCATGTCGACTTTTTAAATGAGACCGATTTACCTGCATCATCAGGAACAATGAAGAATATTTAGATGTAAATGAGTTCTTTCTAAACTGTAAGTGAAACCAGTGTTTTAATTTGTCAGTGTTCTACAAGCACAGGTGGGTAGTTCTCACTTAGATTTACTTGTGTTTCCTTTTATAGGATTTTCTTTTGTTTCCTAATCATCTTATTGAGCCAAACATTGACTTCTCCTTGAGTAATATTTGTATTAAAGTCACAGTGCTCTTTCTTAGCTCAGAGTTTGGATTCCTCTTCTCACTGTTCCATGTTTAGAAGTGACTAAAGTTTGATGTTGACAATATGAAATGATTTGTAAAGATGTTTCTTGCCCCTTCAGATATGATGAAGTGTTTGTAATATTTATGGTCTGTTTTGGAAATAGCAGAATAAACACTTTTGTCTGTGACATTCACTTCCAATTATAAATCTACATTTATCTCCAGACAATTCCTCTGTTACACTGACTGAAGAGCAGGAGTTTCCTCAAATATCTTCACTCTTACTCCAGTCATTTTTGGACCACCACTTTTTTACTTCTACTTGAGTAATGTCATCTAAAAGTAACAGTACTTTTACTCGAGTACAATCATCTGCTACTCTACCATCTCTGAGTCCAAGTCCAGAGTAAATACTAGAGCTTATTATGGCCGAGCTCTTTAGTGAAAGCTCTGAAACACGACACAAGTAAGAGACAGAACTGACCTGAGAGTCTCCAGTCGACAGTCTGGACTCTGCAGAAAACCACACAGACGAGACACTCCTGAATCACACAGGTTTGGGTTATTGCTCAGCTCCAGTTGTGTGAGATGTGAGGGGTTGGACTTCAGAGCTGAGGCCAGAGAGGAACAGCTCATCTCTGACAAACCACAGCCCCACAATCTGAATAAAGAAAACATGTGGTTATACATCTTATATGACACTTTTTCTCCAGTGTTAACACACTATTTGTCATTCACTGCACCAAGTCCCCACAGCTTCAACTCATTTGTCTAAAACATGACTTTAGTTCAGCCCTTGAACACATGTGAATAAAGAACACATGATGTGCTTCACGTCCATAGAAATATAGATGCTGCTTATAGAGACACTGTGAAGAATCAAATAAAGACATGATAATAAAGCATGAATAATAATACAAACATATGAAAAGCATCACTGAACATGGAGTCCAGTCTTTTGGGGTTTAGCGTTTAACACGTTTACTTGAGTTTATTGGGCCTGATCATATTATGTGCACGAGGAAAATGCAAAAGAAAAACAAACATTGTCCCATGAAAATGGATCAAATCCTTCAACTGTGGAAAGGAACATTTTTGACCGTATATGGAAAAGTCTCCATTGTGGTTCCTCAGTTTCTATATTTGTTTCTGTCAGTTTAATAAATCAAGTTTAATAAAGCTTTAAACTGCTCCACTCAGAAGCTTTATGTTTGTCCTTAAAAGCATCAGTGGTTCCCGAGCTTTATTTAAATACAGAGGCTACACAAGGATTTTGTTGGATAAAACATTTAGTACGGCAGAAAAACTGTATCCCTTCTTACAACTGATGCCCTCCCACTTTTTATACGCGGACAATTAGATTGGAAATATATGGAGCTTTATAAAAGAATGTCTGCATTCATGGTGCTGCTTCCAATTTGATAAACCTGAAAAAAGAGACGACATTTTACAACAGATCAGATGGTTCAGTTCAAATATTGTAATGGATGGAAAAGCTTAGTTTGTTGTAAAAATGTTTGAAAAGAGCTTTCTTTTTGTAAATGACCAAACCCATGAGAATGGAAAGGTCCTGGAATATGAGGAACTCATCTGTGTTTATGGTGATGTTTGTTCATGTCACAGAATCAAATCATCACAGCACTGGGAAGAAAATGGAAGAAACTCAGACATTTCATGAACTCTGAGTTTGTAAAACATCAACGAAACATAAACATTCACATTGGAGAAAAGGAATCCAAATAAAGCAACAAAGAAATCCATTTGACTGAACAGACAAATGCCTAAAGATGATCCCTTCTAATACTTTCAGAAAGTGGGAGGACAAAGTGGACTGGCCTTTACCATGGCAGTGGAGATTTCACTGAATTTACACAACCAATGTTGATGTGCAAAACAGAGAATTGTGTTTTAGAGAAAACCAGATTGACGACATTACACTGGGAGAATTCTATCCCAAAGTTTTTTCTGCTACTTTAAACATTTGAACATTTTCAGCCTCTGTGTAAATCAGGAGTTTTGGACCAGTGCACTACATCGTTGCTGATGACACTTATGGAAGTCCCTGTTGTGATGTCATGATCTCCAATCAGGAAGTCACATTTTAAAGGTCAAAAAATGGCCCTACTGGGAGGGGAGTCCCATGAGAACCTTCTGAACAAACTTGAATGTGCCTAAAACGTGTCAAATCTTCACATAATGATAAGTGTCTTTAGTAACATGAGGACTCCAACCTGCACTATGCACTTCAACTTTCTTTCACTTTTTTCTGTCCAACTGTACAGTGTAAAAACACTTCAAGTGCAGATGATACTTTATTCAGAACTACTGCAAGTGACTTTGGCCTTTGTTTACTTTGGTGTTGCTTTGGAACTGTTAAGTAGAACTACACACTTGTGTCACTTCTGTTTTCTACATTTTAGAGCCATGATCCATTCACATTTGTGTCTGCACTTTTGTTCAAAACAAAGTCAAATGATCCAGTGTGAAATGACTAAGAATATAGGACAAACTGTAAGAAACAGATTGTATGAATCTATTACAATTACACTGATTTAAATCAGAATTTTAAACTGTCCCATAAATGTTAATGAAAAATTAAATGGATCAAAATCACTTTTCAGTATTGAGGCAACAAATATTTTCTTGTTGAACCAATTTTTAATGCATGTCAACTTTTTAAATGTGACCGATTTACCTGCATCATCAGGAACAATGAAGAATATTTAGATGTAAATGAGTTCTTTCTAAACTGTAAGTGAAACCAGTGTTTTATTTTGTCAGTGTTCTACAAGCACAGGTGGGTAGTTCTCACTTAGATTTACTTGTGTTTCCTTTTATAGGATTTTCTTTTGTTTCTAATCATCTTATTGAGCCAAACATTGACTTCTCCTTGAGTAATATTTGTATTAAAGTCACAGTGCTCTTTCTTAGCTCAGAGTTTGGATTCCTCTTCTCACTGTTCCATGTTTAGAAGTGACTAAAGTTTGATGTTGACAATATGAAATGATTTGTAAAGATGTTTCTTGCCCCTTCAGATATGATGAAGTGTTTGTAATATTTATGGTCTGTTTTGGAAATAGCAGAATAAACACTTTTGTCTGTGACATTCACTTCCAATTATAAATCTACATTTATCTCCAGACAATTCCTCTGTTACACTGACTGAAGAGCAGGAGTTTCCTCAAATATCTTCACTCTTACTCCAGTCATTTTTGGACCACCACTTTTTTACTTCTACTTGAGTAATGTCATCTAAAAGTAACAGTACTTTTACTCGAGTACAATCATCTGCTACTCTACCATCTCTGAGTCCAAGTCCAGAGTAAATACTAGAGCTTATTATGGCCGAGCTCTTTAGTGAAAGCTCTGAAACACGACACAAGTAAGAGACAGAACTGACCTGAGAGTCTCCAGTTGACAGTCTGGACTCTGCAGAAAACCACACAGACGAGACACTCCTGAATCACACAGGTTTAGGTTATGGCCGAGGTCCAGTTGTGTGAGATGTGAGGGGTTGGACTTCAGAGCTGAGGCCAGAGAGGAACAGCTCATCTCTGACAAACCACAGCTAAACAATCTGAATAAAGAAAACATGATGTGGTTATACATCTTATATGACACTTTTTCTCCAGTGTTAACACACTATTTGTCATTCACTGCACCAAGTCCCCACAGCTTCAACTCATTTGTCCAAAACATGACTTTAGTTCAGCCCTTGAACACATGTGAATAAAGAACACATGATGTGCTTCACGTCCATAGAAATATAGATGCTGCTTATAGAGTAGTGCTGCCGCGATTATTCAACGCTGTCGACGTAATCGAATGTGAAAATGAGTCGAATACAATTTTTTTAGTAGAATATTCGCCTTTATTTATTTTTGGTCTCAAACGGCTCGTCCAGAGACCTTTTGCTTGCCTGAGATCAGGTATTTCCCCTCCACACCACTAGTAGTACTACACTCGACGCGGACACCGGTGCGGCAGGCAGCGGCTACATCCGAGGCGGACACCGGTGCGGCGGGCAGCGGCTACGCCCGAGGCGGACACCGGCGCGGCGGGCAGCGGCTACGCCCGAGGCGGACACCGGTGCGGCTAACAGCGGCTGCGCCCCAGGCGGACACCGGTGCTGCTGACAGCGGCTACATCCGGGGTTGACGCCGAGGTGGCTAACCTCGGCTTCACCAAAGGCTAACAGCAGTGGTAAATAATGGCACCGCCAAAGAAAACAAACTTCAGCAAGTATTTGCCGTGCGCACTCTGCTGGCTGGTCTCTCTCTTTCTCTCTTCCCCCTTCCCCCGATTTGAGCATTTGAGAGCGGTATGAAAATGGCAGCGGCCGGTGGGTCAGAGTCGGATCCAAGAACAGTGGCGACTTCTTCTAGACCAAGACCTAAAGCCTCGAAAGTCTGGGAATACTTTCGGACAGATGGTGATAGAGTGGTTTGTACACTCTGTAAGACTTCTTTGGCTTATCACGGGAGCACGACCACGATGCATGAGCACCTTAAATGAAAACACACCGGAGTTGCTGAAGGCGTTTCAGAAAAGGAAAAGACAACGTAAGTATTATTATTGAATGTCAAGCTAGCTTTTGTTTGTTTTATGACTGTTGTGCCTATTTTTGAAATGCTAAGCAGGCTAACTCGACCCTTTGTTAATGTTTTCAGAAACAATGTTGAACAACGATATCCACACACAATTTAACGAGTATGCATGAGCAGCATTGTTGTTCAACATTGTCGAATGAGCACACACAACAGACATAACAGCAATAACCTTTGCAACTCGCACGCACAGCACACACAAGGTAACCTCCCGGGAAAATCTAACACACACACTTGTGTGTGTTAGAACCGCTTGTTTTTTTTTTTTTTAATTAGTCGTTTAGATTAGTCGACTAATCGAAAAATTAGTCAAGAGATTAATCGTTAGAAAATTAGTCGTTAGTGGCAGCACTATTATAGAGACACTGTGAAGAATCAAATAAAGACATGATAATAAAGCATGAATAATAATACAAACATATGAAAAGCATCACTGAACATGGAGTCCAGTCTTTTGTGGGTTTAGCGTTTAATACATTGCAACCCACTTCAGTGTATGTACACATCTCAACCTCTAGGTTTGTAGGAGCTGAGAACATAGCAATAACCAATAGACACAAGTAATTTAGTTAAAGGTAAACTTTTAGTTTGAAATATGAAAGGGGTGAACAATACAATTACAATTTCAACCTATGGGCCCAGAATAAACTAAAAAATAAAATGTTCCTTTAAAGATGTTCTTTCCGGAAGTGTTGCCTTGCAACTTCAATCAATGTTCAAGTTAAATAGTCAAGGGAATAGTCAAGTCAGGGGATGTATCCACAGTAGGCTCCAGCTGGTGTCAGTCAGTGGGACTGACACAATCCTACCACAGGATCCGTCGTATGGAGTGGTAGGGGCTCACAGTTCGACTGGGAAGGCTCGCCATCAATGGGTCATCTCCTCAACCTCATTGAACCCAAGGCTGGGACATCACTTTTCCAAGTAGGCAAAAAAACCTGACCTGTATTTGCAAAACAGGTTTTACAGTCCAATTTCTCAAATGCAGCCGCAATTCACATAGATTCACATGAAGATTCCAATAGAGGTGTTGTACAACATAAACTTATGTTATCAATTGGAAAAATAACTAAAGATAGTTAATAGTAGGTAGCTACAAATATTATTTCCCAAATAAATGGTTCATATTGTCAAAATATATAATTTTAACCAATAATAACTACAATGAACTGTAAGGATATAATCACATTTTACCAATGGATTCACTCACTCATGAACACATTCACTTGTACAGTGACATGCATATACCATATTCTTGTATGTCTGTCTCTTTGCAATCCCTTTTAACATAGGATTTTAGATTGTAAATAAAGAAATGAATTACATTGGTTTTAATTACAAAAATCACAGCTCTGCTGGTTTTAATCATTTTAGATTAGTAATTAATGATATTTTTTATCTTAAAATGCTTTTCTTTCACACAGTCACATTTAGCGTGTGTGACTCTTTTACAGTATAAAATATACATACTGCACCTTCAATGACAGAGCATGTCACCATGAATTTTCTTCTTAAATAATCAAATAAATGTTTTTTAACAATATGTTCCTTTACAAAATTAACTTAAAATGTACAATATACACAAAAATTATTTGCTAGCATTGCCCTTAAGGGGCATCATAATACATACAGTCAATGAGAACATGTGAGTGCTAGCTTACCAAGAAGATAAACTCAGGAGTGGTTCAGCAAAATAAAAGTACTTCTTCAATGGTTCTCCCACTTCTAAACAGGAGTTTTAACCATATTAGAACATAAACTTAAACATTTGTAATTTTCCAAACATTACATTTTGTTTTTCAACCGAGATGGGAGAGAAAAGGCCATGCTCTGTGCATTACTGAGCAAGGGTTTAGCTATCTGTGTATCTGCATACCACTTCCTGTCTCCCGTCAAAATAAACTTGCGGTTTTCAAAATAAAACCATTTATATATGAACCGTGAAATAAAACAGAATCTCAACATATATATATATATATATATATATATATATATATATATATATATATATATATATATATATATATATATATATATATATATATATATATATATATATATATATATATATACACATATATTCATTGCAAACTTGATGCGGTTGTGGAAAACCACCCTTGAAGCCAAAGGCAAGCCACTTGCACAAGTGACCATCAAATGTGGCATATACCAAGGAGACGCACTGTCCCCCTGCTGTTCTGCATAGGTCTGAACCCCCTCAGCCAAATAATCGACCGCACTGGCTATGGATACCGACTCAGAAACGGGGCCACCATCAGTCACCTCCTCTACATGGATGACATCAAGCTGTACGCTAAGAGCGAGCGAGACATCGACTCACTGATCCACACCACCAGGATCTACAGCACAGACATTGGAATGTCATTCGGGCTCGAGAAATGTAGTAGGATGGTGACAAAGAGAGGGAAGGTAGTCCACACAGAGGGGGTCTCACTCCCAGAGGGAACAATAACAGACATTGAGGACAGCTACAAGTACCTTGGTATCCCACAGGCAAATGGCAACCTTGACGAGGCAACAAGGAAAGCGGCGACAGCCAAATACCTGCAAAGAGTTCGGCAGGTCCTAAGAAGCCAGCTCAATGGCAAGAACAAGGCGCAGGCAATAAACAGTTACGCCCTTCCAGTGATCAGATACCCAGCAGGAATCATAAGTTGGCCAAAGGAGGAGATACAGACCACGGATGTTAAGACACGAAAGCTCCTGACCATGCATGGAGGGTTCCATCCCAAGTCCAGCACCCTGAGACTGTACACGAGCCGGAAGGACGGAGGCCGAGGACTAGTGAGTGTGGGAACCACTGTCCAGGATGAAACATCCAAGCTCCACAAGTACATCAGTGACAAGGCCCAGACTGATGACATGCTCAGAGAATGTCTCAGACAGTGGGGCGCAGAGGAAGAGGTGCTGGAGGGACCATCATTCTTTGAGCGCCTGGTATTTCTCTAGTTTCTCGTGTTCCTTTTTCCTGACATTGCCATCGCTCGGTATTGCAATGTCCACCACCACAGCTTTGTCCTCTCGCTTATCCAGAACCACGATGTCTGGTTGGTTCGCCATCACCATTCTGTCAGTCTGTATTTGGAAGTCCCACAGGATCTTGGCCCGCTCATTCTCCACAAGCTTTGGAGGCGTTTCCCCCACCTTGACCCTGGGGTTTCCAGCCTGTACTCTGCACAGATGTTTCTGTACACTATGCCCGCTACTTGGTTATGTCGCTCCATGTACGCTTTCCCTGCAGCATCTTACACCCTGCAGTTATGTGCTGGACTGTCTCAGGCACTTCTTTGCACATATATATACATACACACACACACACACACACACACATATATATATATATATATATATATATATATATATATATATATATATATATATATATATATATATATACACACACACACACACACACATATATATATATATATATATATGTGTGTGTCTTGTGTCTTGAGCCCTTTCGTGTGTATGGACGTAGATTGTAGGTTGGGGCTGCAGGTGCCTCCTGTGAGGGCGCAGCATGTTTCTTGAAACGGTTGACTGACACACCTGACCTGTGGGGTTCACATGTCTACCTCTATTAAAAAAGGAATGAATTTCTTCGTCCGTAGAGCGGTATACGTTAAAATTTGTATTTCTCGTAAAACTACACGGATTCGCCAGGGCATTGATTGCTTCCTCGTTATTTATTATTGCTGCAACTAAATTCCTTGCAGACTCGCTCATGCTGACAATGGTAGGTAGGCTACGAAATGAAAGAAACAAAAGATGGCGCCAGTGCCGTGATGACGTCGTTTTCAGGTTTCATTCAATATATTCAAGCGTTCATTCAATATATTCAAGCGTTCATTCAATATATTCAAGTTTCATTCAATATATTCAGGTTTCATTCCATATATTCAAACATTCATTCCATATATTCAAGTTTCATTCAATATATTCAAGTTTCATTCAATATATTCAGGTTTCATCCCATATATTCAAACATTCATTCCATATATTCAAGTTTCATTCCATATATTCAAGTTTCATTCAATATATTCAAACATTCATTCCATATATTGAAGTTTCATTCAATATATTAAAGTTTCATTCAATATATTCAGGTTTCATTCCATATATTCAAACATTCATTCCATATATTCAAGTTTCATTCAATATATTCAGGTTTCATTCAATATATTCAAACATTCATTCCATATATTCAAGTTTCATTCAATATATTCAGGTTTCATTCCATATATTCAAACATTCATTCCATATATTCAAGTTTCATTCAATATATTCAGGTTTCATCCCATATATTCAAACATTCATTCCATATATTCAAGTTTCATTCCATATATTCAAGTTTCATTCAATATATTCAAACATTCATTCCATATATTCAAGTTTCATTCAATATATTCAAGTTTCATTCAATATATTCAGGTTTCATTCCATATATTCAGGTTTCATTCCATATATTCAAACATTCATTCCATATATTCAAGTTTCATTCAATATATTCAGGTTTCATTCCATATATTCAAACATTCATTCCATATATTCAAGTTCCATTCCATATATTCAAGCATTCATTCCATATATATTAAGGTTTCATTCAATATATTCTTTAATTTCCTAAACGGCATGCCATAATATATATATATATATATCCATCCATCCATCCATCTTCTTCCGCTTATCCGGGGCCGGGTCGCGGGGGCAGCAGTCTAAGCAGGGGCTCCCAAGCTTCCTTCTCCCCAGCCACTTCCTCCAGCTCCTCCGGACGGACCCCGAGGCGTTCCCAGGCCAGCCGAGAGACATAGTCCCTCCAGCGTGTCCTGGGTCTTCCCCGGGGCCTCCTCCGGGTGGGACATGCCCGTAACACCTCCCGTGGGTGGCGTCCTGGTGGCATCCGGACCAGTTGCCCGAACCACCTCTGCGGGCTCCTCTCGCGGTGGTGGAGCAGCGACTCTACTCCGAGCTCCTCCCGTGTGACCGAGCTCCTCACCCTATCTCTAAGGGAGCGCCCGGCCACTCTGCGGAGGAAACTCATTTCGCCGCTTGTATCCGCGATCTCGTTCTTTCGGTCATTACCCAGAGCTCATGACCATAGGTGAGGGTAGGAACGTAGATTGACCGGTAAATCGAGAGCTTCGCCTTCGGCTCAGCTCCTCTTTCACCACAACGGTCCGATACAGCGACTGCATCACTGCCGACGCCGCACCGATCCGCCTGTCAATCTCGCGCTCCATCCTCCCTCACTCGTGAACAAGACCCCGAGATACTTGAACTCCTCCACTTGAGGCAGAGACTCCCCACCCACCCGGAGAGGGCAATCCACCTTTTTCCGGTCGAGAACCATGGCCTCGGATTTGGAACAGCTGATTCTCATCCCAGCCGCTTCACACTCGGCTGCAAACCGCCCCAGTGCACGCTGCAGGTCCTGGTTCGATGGAGCCAACAGGACAACATCATCCGCAAAAAGCAGCGATGAAATCCTGTGGTCCCCGAACTGGACACCCTCCGGCCCCTGGCTGCGCCTAGAAATTCTGTCCATAAATACAATGAACAGAACCGGTGACAAAGGGCAGCCCTGGCGGAGTCCAACATGCACCGGGAACAGGTCTGACTTACTGCCGGCAATGCGAACACAGCTCCTGCTCCGGTCATACAGGGACCGGACAGCCCTTAGCAAAGGGCCCCGGACCCCATACTCCCGGAGCACCCCCCACAGGGCACCACGGGGGACACGGTCGAATGCCTTCTCCAAGTCCACAAAACACATGTGGACTGGTTGGGCAAACTCCCATGAACCCTCGAGCACCCGATGGAGGGTGTAGAGCTGGTCCAGTGTTCCACGACCAGGCCGAAAACCACACTGCTCCTCTTGAATCCGAGGTTCGACTATCGGCCGAACTCTCCTCTCCAGTACCCTGGCATAGACTTTACCGGGGAGGCTGAGGAGTGTGATTCGGAGGGTGTGTTGGAACACACCCTCCGGTCCCCCTTTTTATACAGAGGGACCACCACCCCGGTCTGCCAGTCCAGAGGTACTGTTCCCGACCGCCACGCGATGTTGTAGAGACGTGTCAGCCAAGACAGCCCCACAACACCCAGAGACTTAAGGTACTCAGGGCGGATCTCATCCACCCCCGGAGCCTTGCCACCGAGGAGCTTTCTGACCACCTCAGTGACTTCGGCCAGGGTGACGGATGAGTCCGCCTCTGGGTCCCCAGCCTCGGCCTCCTCTTCGGAGGACGTGACGGTGGGATTGAGGAGATCCCCAAAGTATTCCTTCCACCGCCCGACAACATCCCCAGTCGAGGTCAGCAGCTCTCCCCCTGCACTGTAAACAGTGTTGGTGAAGGACCGCTTCCCCCTCCTGAGGCGCCGGACGGTTTGCCAGAATTTCCTTGGGGCCGTCCGATAGTCCTCCTCCATGGCCTCCCGAACTCCTCCCAGACCGAAGTTTTGCCTCTGCAACCGCCCGGGCTGCAGCACGCTTGGCCCGACGGTACCCGTCAGCTGCCTCAGGAGTCCACCGGGCCAATAAGGCCCGGTAGGACTCCTTCTTCAGCTTGACGGCATCCCTTACTTCCGGTGTCCACCACCGGGTTCGGGGATTGCCGCCGCGACAGGCACCGCAGACCTTACGGCCACAGCTACGAACGGCCGCATCGACAATGGAGGCCGAGAACGAAGCCCACTCCATGTCCCCAGCCTCCCTCGGGATCTGGGAGAAGCTCTCCCGGAGGTGTGAGTTGAAGGCCACACTGACAGAAGGTTCCGCCAGACGTTCCCAGCAGACCCTCACGATACGCTTAGGCCTGCCAGGTCTTTCCGGCTTCCTCCTCCGCCAGCGGACCCAACTCACCACCAGGTGGTGATCAGTTGACAGCTCTGCCCCTCTCTTCACCCGAGTGTCCAAGACACACGGCCGGAGGTCAGATGACACGACAACAAAGTCGATCATCGACCTCCGGCCTAGGGAGTCCTGGTGCCACGTGCACCGATGGACCCCCTTGTGCTCGAACATGGTGTTCGTTATGGACAAACTGTGACTAGCACAGAAGTCCAATAACAGAACACCGCACGGGTTCAGATCAGGGAGGCCGTTCCTCCCAATCACCCCTCTCCAAGTGTCACTGTCGTTGCCCACATGGGCGTTGAAGTCCCCCAGTAGAACAACGGAGTCCCCGGTCGGTGCACTATCCAGTACCCCTCCCAGAGACTCCAAGAAGGCCGGGTACTCTGCACTGCTGTTCGGCCCATAGGCCGACACCACAGTGAGAGACCTGTCCCCGACCCGAAGGCGCAGGGACGCGACCCTCTCGTTCACCAGGGTGAACTCCAACACGCAGCGGCTGAGCTGTGGGGCGATGAGCCCACGCCAGCTCGCCGCCGCTCCCCGCGGCCAACGCCAGAGAAATGGAGAGTCCAACCCCTCTCAAGGAGTTGGGTTCCAGAGCCCAAGCTGTGCGTGGAGGTGAGGCCGACTATATCTAGCCGGTAACGCTCGACCTCCCGCACAAGCTCAGGCTCCTTCCCCCCCAGCGAGGTGACATTCCATGTCCCCAGAGCTAGTCTCCATGTCCGGAGATCTGGTCGCCGAGGCCCCTGCCTTCGACCGCCACCCAGATCTCTCCGCACCCAACCCCTATGGCTCCTCTCGCGGGTGGTGGGCCCACCAGAGGGCGGCCCCACGTCGCTCCTTCGGGCTGGGCCCGGCCGGGCCCCGTGGGGAAAGGCCCGGCCACCAGGCGCTCGCCGGCGTGCACCCACCCCAGGCCTGGCTCCAGGGTGGGGCCCCGGTATCGCCATTCCGGGCGACGTAACTGGCCTCTGTATGTTGCTCATCATTAGGGGCTTCTATATATATATATATATATATATATATAAACCTTTTAACCAGGCAGGTTACAACATGTTTACTTGAGTTTATTGGGCCTGATCATATTATGTGCACGAGCAAAATGTAAAAATGTTTGAAAAGAGCTTTCTTTTTGTAAATGACCAAACCCATGAGAATGGAAAGGTCCTGGAATATGAGGAACTCATCTGTGTTTATGGTGATGTTTGTTCATGTCACAGAATCAAATCATCACAGCACTGGGAAGAAAATGGAAGAAACTCAGACATTTCATGAACTTTGAGTTTGTAAAACATCAACGAAACATAAACATTCACATTGGAGAAAAGGAATCCAAATAAAGCAACAAAGAAATCCATTTGACTGAACAGACAAATGCCTAAAGATGATCCCTTCTAATACTTTCAGAAAGTGGGAGGACAAAGTGGACTGGCCTTTACCATGGCAGTGGAGATTTCACTGAATTTACACAACCAATGTTGATGTGCAAAACAGAGAATTGTGTTTTAGAGAAAACCAGATTGACGACATTACACTGGGAGAATTCTATCCCAAAGTTTTTTCTGCTACTTTAAACATTTGAACATTTTCAGCCTCTGTGTAGATCAGGAGTTTTGGACCAGTGCACTACATCGTTGCTGATGACACTTATGGAAGTCCCTGTTGTGATGTCATGATCTCCAATCAGGAAGTCACATTTTAAAAGGTAAAAAAATGGCCCTACTGGGAGGGGAGTCCCATGAGAACCTTCTGAACAAACTTGAATGTGCCTAAAACGTGTCAAATCTTCACATAATGATAAGTGTCTTTAGTAACATGAGGACTCCAACCTGCACTATGCACTTCAACTTTCTTTCACTTTTTTCTGCCCAACTGTACAGTGTAAAAACACTTCAAGTGCAGATGATACTTTATTCAGAACTACTGCAAGTGACTTTGGCCTTTGTTTACTTTGGTGTTGCTTTGGAACTGTTAAGTAGAACTACACACTTGTGTCACTTCTGTTTTCTACATTTTAGAGCCATGATCCATTCACATTTGTGTCTGCACTTTTGTTCAAAACAAAGTCAAATGATCCAGTGTGAAATGACTAAGAATATAGGACAAACTGTAAGAAACAGATTGTATGAATCTATTACAATTACACTGATTTAAATCAGAATTTTAAACTGTCCCATAAATGTTAATGAAAAATTAAATGGATCAAAATCACTTTTCAGTATTGAGGCAACAAATATTTTCTTGTTGAACCAATTTTTAATGCATGTCAACTTTTTAAATGTGACCGATTTACCTGCATCATCAGGAACAATGAAGAATATTTAGATGTAAATGAGTTCTTTCTAAACTGTAAGTGAAACCAGTGTTTTATTTTGTCAGTGTTCTACAAGCACAGGTGGGTAGTTCTCACTTAGATTTACTTGTGTTTCCTTTTATAGGATTTTCTTTTGTTTCCTAATCATCTTATTGAGCCAAACATTGACTTCTCCTTGAGTAATATTTGTATTAAAGTCACAGTGCTCTTTCTTAGCTCAGAGTTTGGATTCCTCTTCTCACTGTTCCATGTTTAGAAGTGACTAAAGTTTGATGTTGACAATATGAAATGATTTGTAAAGATGTTTCTTGCCCCTTCAGATATGATGAAGTGTTTGTAATATTTATGGTCTGTTTTGGAAATAGCAGAATAAACACTTTTGTCTGTGACATTCACTTCCAATTATAAATCTACATTTATCTCCAGACAATTCCTCTGTTACACTGACTGAAGAGCAGGAGTTTCCTCAAATATCTTCACTCTTACTCCAGTCATTTTTGGACCACCAATTTTTTACTTCTACTTGAGTAATGTCATCTAAAAGTAACAGTACTTTTACTCGAGTACAATCTTCTGCTACTCTACCATCTCTGAGTCCAAGTCCAGAGTAAATACTAGAGCTTATTATGGCCGAGCTCTTTAGTGAAAGCTCTGAAACACGACACAAGTAAGAGACAGAACTGACCTGAGAGTCTCCAGTCGACAGTCTGGACTCTGCAGAAAACCACACAGACGAGACACTCCTGAATCACACAGGTTTGAGTTAAGGCCCAGGTCCAGTTCTGTGAGATGTGAGGGGTTGGACTTCAGAGCTGAGGCCAGAGAGGAACAGCTCATCTCTGACAAACCACAGAGCTCCAATCTGAATAAAGAAAACATGATGTGGTTATACATCTTATATGACACTTTTTCTCCAGTGTTAACACACTATTTGTCATTCACTGCACCAAGTCCCCACAGCTTCAACTCATTTGTCCAAAACATGACTTTAGTTCAGCCCTTGAACACATGTGAATAAAGAACACATGATGTGCTTCACGTCCATAGAAATATAGATGCTGCTTATAGAGACACTGTGAAGAATCAAATAAAGACATGATAATAAAGCATGAATAATAATACAAACATATGAAAAGCATCACTGAACATGGAGTCCAGACTTTTCTGAACACATTTCTTTTCATGTAACAGTTGAGTTCTTCATGAGTTGGTTACATCAGAGTTTAGCTTTAGTTTGTTGTAAATATTCATGTTGGTCCAAAGTCGCCATAAAAGAACAACTGAACCAAATGTTCCGGTGTAACAGGCCGAAGTAGAACCTCTGGGGCCTAGTCTGGATTATACCCGGGGTTAAAGGGCTGGATTATACCCGGGGTTAAAGGGCTGGATTATACCTGGGGTTAAAGGGCTGAATTATACCCGGGGTTAAAGGGCTGGATTATACACGGGGTTAAAGGGCTGAATTATACCCGGGGTTAAAGGGCTGGATTATACCCGGGGTTAAAGGGCTGAATTATACCCGGGGTTAAAGGGCTGAATTATACCCGGTGTTAAAGGGCTGGATTATACCCGGGGTTAAAGGGCTGGATTATACCTGGGGTTAAAGGGCTGGATTAAACCCTCTACATTTTGGTATATTATAGTCTGGGCCAAGTCATACCCCCCAGGACAGATTATAGCCCCATGATGAGTTCCGACTTTGTCAGGGAAGTTAAAGGTAACAGCTATAATCTGAGTTCCTACTGGTTTAATAAATTCAGTCAAATGTGGGAGGCCTTATTTTGTCATGATTCATGTAAAAATGCGACGACCAGAAATCCATCAGACTCTAATCTCACAACTCTCCACAATCAACTCGACAGAAAAGAAAAATAATATTCTGTCTGTGCTTGTACATTCATTTTACCATCATAAGAGCTGCACAATTATATTTAAAATAGTGGTGGGCCGTTATCGGCGTTAACGTGCTGCAATAATGTGAGACTCTTAACGAGCGATATAAAAAATACGGCCGTTAATCTATCATCAAAATTGGGTTTGGAGCTGGGTCCTATAGCCTACTAAGCAAACTGATGACTTTCACCACCATGTTTTAGGGCGGATGTATACATAGCCGAATTGCACAGTAGGGGGCGAGAACGAGTTTTCCAACCTCTATGCACCTGTGAATTACCCAAACTAGGCTACCAACTAGTGATGTCCAAATGGGGCTTCATGGGGCTTTGAACCTTTTGGGACTATTGTGTTGGAATTTGGTTCATTACTTGAAGCTTCACTGATTTGAATGTGGGTGTCATCTGCTGGCACATTGGTTGTACTGCAGCCATGCAAAAGGTTGATGGCCCTAGTGTGCACTTTTACTCTGTATTATATGCCTCTTTGTTCCTCTTTGTCTTTGTATGTATGTTTGCCAATAAAGACAATCATTTCCCCCTCTTGGGGATCAATAAAGTATATATTTGTAAATAAAACTGAAGCACACTTCAGTTCATGTGCTGCTTTTCCTTCTTGCTCCATCCTACCAAATATGTAGATGGTCCACTTAATTGTCATCCACCCATATTAAAAAGATGAAGAATGGGCGTGGGGATGGGCTTAAGGTGCTTAGGTGAACTGGGGTGCTTATGCATTTTTATTCAAAAACAACAGTTTCTGCACAGTAGAGGGTTTGAGCCGGTGTCTTTTTTGTGTGTGAATAGGAGTTGACAAATATGTAACTTATAACCTTGTTCGGCGGCAACATTTCAAAATGCGCCCAGACTTGAGATCTCTTCCTGGTTGGTTCCATTGCAAAGCAATAAGAATTTAAACCAACAGAAGAATGAACACTAATCAAATCAATCCAAATGGTATTGACCAGACAGGCAACGCATTGCGTTGTTTCAGCCATTTTAAACACAACTGAGACCTGCCCGGTGTTCAAAGCCCCGCCCTCTGAACCAAACCAGTCAGCTGATTCAGTCTGAATGAAGCAGTGAATTGATTCAAACGTCATCAGTCACGTGATTTGAAGCAAGCTCCGGAGCAGTGCTTCAGAAAAATACCCTGGCGAGTTTTGGGGTGTGGCTCGAAGCCCCGTCTCAGAGGGAACATCACTACCAACCAACCAACGAACCAACCAATCACACCAAGCCTGATATTCTAACATGGACGCAGCCACGAAGCTGCAAGGCTTGCTTCAAGGAAAATTCATTTTTAAGAAGCTTCCCGATGGCGAAATCGACAAAACTATGGTTGTGTGTAGGGCTGGGCGGTATACCGTTTGAACCGGTATACCGGTAATTTTTATTTTTATGATATGAATTTTTTATTTACCGCCATACCGTGTGTGCGCGCATATGTCGGCAACACAGAGCGGCGGAACGTCGCACAGCAGTAGATTGAGCGGGGGCTGTTTTTCAGTGTTACACCAAACAAGCCAACAAGCCAGGTAAGGATAGCGAGTTGAGCGGTGAGCATGGACGAAGAAAATGACACAGACACAGAACTCATTCCGAAAAAGGGAGCCGTGTCTGTTGTTTGGAAATACTTCGGTTTTAAAAAATCTGACGCGGATCAAACACGCATCATCTGTAAGTGTTGTCGAGCTAATGTTTTAGCTGCAGGAGGCAACACAAGCAACTTGCTTCACCACCTCCGCCACAATCATATCCTGGAATACGAAGATTGCATGAAAGTAAAATCTGCATCTTCTCCCCAATCTCTGCGTAACGTTGGCACTGCAGCACAAAACACTACACAGACGTCCCTGGTAGGCGCGTTTGCTAAAGGGACCGTCTGTGTAGTGTTTTGTGACACGGCTCCCTTTTTCGGAGAGCGGGAGTGCGCGGAGCCGTGCCCGAGCGAGAGCGGGAGTGCGCGGAGCCGTGCGCGGAGCCGTGCCCGAGCGAGAGCGGGAGTGCGCGGAGCCGCGCACCCGCGCTCTCCGCTCTCTCGCTCGGAGGAAGGGCTCGAGCTTGTTCTTCAGGCGGCCACAGGTGACCCATCTTGTAAACTACCTGCAAGACGAACTATGCTCCATTGCTATACTGGGCTTCAACTTTATCTTTGTATTTAAGTTTGGCCTTTCTTATCTCTCCTTTCACTTCCCTAGAAATGGCCTTTTTCTCCAATTCGTTCCCAGTGCAATAAATCACTTTCTTTTTATTTATGATTGATTTAAGATCTTTTGTTATCCACGGTTTATTATTTGGATAAATAACACAATTTTTAGTTGGAATGATGGAGTCAACACAGAAAGTGACATATGCCGAGATGGATTCACATAAGTCATTTATATCCTCGCATCCTTCAAAGAAGCAGTCCCAATCAGTACATTCAAACGAGGCTTGAAGTGTGGAAATACTGTCCTCTGTCCAACACTTCACAGTTCTTTCCTCACGCGGCAGGCGTCTGAACGCAGGGATGTACCGTGGCATCAGATAGACGCAGTTGTGGTAGGAGGATCCGAGAGGAGGGAGCAGCAGAGACTTGTACGCCCCACTCACTGTACCATAACACAAGTCTATGGTCGTATTCCTCTGTGTTGTGGTACAGGTAACGTACTGCTCGTAGGTCTTAAAAGTGTCATCAAGGCGACAGTGATTGAAGTCCCCTAGAATGAATTTTGGGGCGTCGGGGCAGATTGTATCGAGCCGGTGCGTGACGTCGCCGATCAGCTGTGCGGCGGCTGCAGCGTCAGCCCGGGGGTGCACGTAGACAACAGTAAAAAAACAGCTGTTGGAACTCACGTGGCAAGTAAAAAGGCCGAAGGGAGAAAGACCAAAGTTCAATGTCAGGAGTACAGATCCTCTCCCGAACAAGAACAGTTTTACAGTACCTTTTGTTAATGTAGCAGCACACGCCGCCACCGCGCGTCTTGTTGGTTATTTCCCGGTTGCGATCCGGTCTGAGCGGAGTCCCGAAACCACTCAGCGACAGATCCTCATCCTGGTCAGCGTCGTTGAGCCAGGATTCGGTGAAGAAAAGTAAGCAGGCATTCTTGATCTCCTGCCTGACCGTGGCCCAAGCTTCCAGCTCATCGAGCTTGTTCCGGAGGGACTGCGCGTTCCCGAGCAGGATGGAGGGGAGAGCAGGTAGCCTGCGGCGGTCCTGTAGGCTCAGGCCTTTAACTCTCCGGTGTATTCCACCTCGTTTCCCCCATTTACGGCGCCCTTTTCTCCGAAGCTCCAGAGGGATGTCTGGAGGTGGCATGACACTCGTGGGGAACCGGAGTTGAAGAAGAGATTCCCGGCTAAAGGTGATCCGCGGGAGGGCACCTCCCCAGAGCGCAGTCGGTTTGTTTGCCTCGTGGCTTAAACAGGCCGCGAGAAACAGTCCGCAGAACATCAACAAGTCCAGTTTAAGAGACCACATTGCCGATTTAGGAGATGACACACCAACCACTCCGACAACTTTCATCAAAAACCCACAACTGCTCGAGCTAGCTACACGGGTCGCACACTGCGGAGCGCCCCGGAAGAAGTACCATACCTTTTACTTTTACATTTTAGTCATTACTTAGGTATTTTGTATATTCTGAAGGAGCCATTTTAATATAGATTAATCTAGATTAATTTCAAGATTTCAGTGAGATTAATCTAGATTAAAAATTAATCTATGCCCACCAGTAATTTAAAATATATATTTTTACGTATTAGGGATGAGACTATTCTCAAAAAAAGATCAAATAGTTTGATTTTGGTGTTTCGCTTGGATTCCGTGTTGAGTGTGATTCTTACGTGTCCCTCCATGTGCATATGAACTTTTAAATACTCCAAAACCACTGTTCCACTTTACACATGTGAATCAAATCCGCTGGTAATTCACACGCGACTCGCGCTACTTTTAAAAACACCATTTCCTCCCTTTGACTTAGTAAATAACCCCTTTATACATGATTATATCTTCTAAAGAGTCGGTTTTATGGGAACAAGGCAGAAACGCACAGATACACAAACATGAGGCAGTGAAGGGGAACAGAGACTTTTAGCCATAAAATAAATACAACAGAAAAGGGAAAGATTTGATGGTGATGTTTATGTCTAAAAGCCTTTCAGTAACATGTCATAAACCACATGCTCCTTATGAGACACAGGATTTTTGATGTGTTCTGTGTTCATGATTGTAGCCGAAATCATTCAGCCAAATATCTGTTCATTGTGGCCAGTTGCTATGGGTCTATTTTAGTTACATTATGAGAACTGGCTATTTTTTATTCAATGTAGAAAGTTACTTATTTGTTTTTATTATCAGTCATTTATTTGAGCGAGTGAAGAGACTAATATTCTTACATTTATTTTTGCTTCCATTTTCTGAGCCTATTCAGAAGTTCTGTATTCTGTAAACAAGGTCACCTCTCCACAGATCTGACCTGTAATTTGGCCTGTTGGCAGTGTTACTTCTTTAAAAAGTAATCCCTTACTTTTACTTAGTTACCCTCTGTGGAAAGTAACTTTTACGTTCCTCGTTACTTTGGTAAGTTTTTGGTGGTAAACTCCATCTGAGGCTAAATGCAGCGCGTAGGACATTTAGTGTTCCTACATTCTGACAGTAGAACTAAAAGTTATGATTTATGGTTCATGCAAACAAAAGTTCTGAGCATTAATGACAATGACTTTATTTTTTATTCAATGTTCATCATATATTTTGTGTTTTAAGATAAGAAATAATGTTAATTTAAAGAAGTGATCAAAATTGAAGAGAATCAAAAATGGGGCATCCAGAATGGAAAGTTGAATTGAATCGTGGCTTAAGTGAATCGTCCCCAACACGTGTTCTGTGCACAGGGCTGTGCAAACACCTGAGCAGCTGCTGGGTCACTACATGAAGAGACCCAGCTGATCCCACTGCTGTGTTACATCACTTTATTACACACATTATGTGTTATTATACAATGGCCTACAGAGCGCTGCTGTCTATTAGAAAACACTGGAAGGAAAATGATCTGATGTGTTGTGTGATATCAGTGACTTTTAGACGGCCACAACAGGCCTTTCCCCCCGTCCTGTACCCGGTGTTTGAGTGGCTGCTTCAGGCTGCTCTGTGTGGGCTGTAGGACACTGAGTTACGCGTTACAGTAACGGAACTACTTTTTCAGGTGAAAATAGTGTCGTGCTACTATTGAAAACTGGGTAACCAAACGTAGTTCCTTTTTCAGTTTGGCTCAATGTTACTTTTCCGTGTACACGGCCGGTCCCCGCCCTGGCGGCTCAGTTCGGGCGCACTGAGGGCAGTCGCACACTGATCTCATGGCCCTGGAAGAGGCGAGCTCCGGCCAGGAGGAGCTTTTCCTGGCCAACTCAGAGCCAGTGGCGGCGCCTCGGAGGAAGTGTCCTGCACTGAGTGGCCGTCGCTTGCTGCCAAGTTGAATCCCCCGGACAAACTGCACAGACCTGTTTACCTCTTCAACTCTCTCTTCAAAGTTCTTTTCTACTTTCCTTTTCGGTTCTTGTCGAATATCGGTCTTGTGCTGTATTTAGCCTCAGATGGAGTTTACCACCAAGAAGTTACCAAAGTAACGAGTAGCGTAAAAGTTACTTTCCACAGAGGGTAACTAAGTAAAAGTAAGGGATTACTTTTTAAAGGAGTAATGGGTAATGAGCAAACATTACTTTTTATAGTAACTTCCCCAACACTGCCAACAAGCCAAATTACAGGTCAGATCTTAAATAACAGGGATGTAGAATCATTAGTGTGTAACTGTTTTAATTGAACCTGTTGAAGCATTTTGACTGATCTGTGTTTTTAAATTGTGTGTATATGTTGATGTTTTTGTACCTATAACTGTGGCCTCTTGGCCAGGACACTCTTGGAAAAGAGATTTTTGATCTCAATGAGTCTTTTCCTGGTTAAATAAAGGTTAAATTAATATATAATAAATAAGATCTGTGGAGAGGTGACCTTGTTTACAGAATGCATAACTTCTGAAAAGGTTCAGAAAATGGAAACAAAAATACATTTAAGAATCTGAGTCTCTTCATTAAACCTGTGAAAACCATTTCACAGATTCAGAAGAGAACAGAATAACTTTATTGTCTACAGAGGTAAAAATTCATCTTTGGCTCAACACCACATAAAAACAGCACAAGGACAACATAAATCACAGGAAGTCGCCCTGGTGAAACACAGAGAATAGATCCTGTTCCAGGCCCAGACCCAGAGTTTCCCAAACACTGAAGAGACGATGGTGCTCTTAATGAGAAATGATAATGACACTAGAATAATGCTTTGGGGATTCTATTTCACTGATATGTATCCCGCTAAACACTTAACAGTGTGTTTAATAGTGTGTTTTGTGTTAAACAGAGGAGACTGACCTGAGAGTGGAGAGTTCACAGTGAGGACTCTGCAGTCCAGCACACAGCACAGACACTGCTGAGTCACTCAGGTTATTTTTACTCAGGTCGAGCTCTTTCAGGTGGGAGGGGCTGGACTTCAGTGCTGAGGCCACCACTTCACAGTGAGTCTCTGAGAGTCCACACTGACCAAACCTGTAAACAGATGTTTAATTTAAATGTGTCTGATTAGTCCTAACACAGGTCTGTGAAGCTGCTGTTTGTGAGTGGGGACTGACCGAACCTTCCTGCAGTTCCTCACCGCTGGGATCAGTCTCTCTTTACCTCCTTTAGACGTGTTGTACATCTCTAGGTCCAGTTCCTCCAGGACCTGCTCTGACATCTGCAGCATGTAGGCCAGAGCCGAGCACTGGAACTCAGACAGTTCCTCCTGTGATCCTCCTGTAGACTTCAGGAGGTCCTGGATCTGCTGCAGGAGCGACTGGTCCTTCATTTCCATCAGACAGTGGAAGATGTTGATGCTTTGGTCTGGAGAGACTTCCTCTGAGCTCATCTCTTTCAGGTTTTGGATGACTTTGGGGATTTCTGACTGGTTTACTGGACTGAGCAGAGCTCCTAAAAGTCTTTGGTTAGAGTCCAGACTGAGGCCATGAAGGAAGCGCACAAACAGGTCCAGGTGACCGTCTGAACTCCTCAGGGATTTGTCAAGAGATCGTTTGAGAAACTCACTCACACTCAATTTTTTCATTATCTTTTCTTCAAGAAACCTCTGAACAACACGTGTGTCACTTCCAAAGCAGTGGAGCAGGTAAACTGCTGCCATAAACTCCTGGACGCTCAGGTGGACGAAGCAGTAGACGGATTTGTTGAAGAGGACACTCTCTCGTTTGAAGATCTCTGTACAGAGCCCTGAGTAGACCGAGGCCTCGGTCAGGTCCAGACCCACCTGCTCCAGGTCTTCCTGGTAGAATGTGATTTTTTTTTTCTGCAGATGTTCAAAGGCCAGTCTGCCCAGCTTCAGGAGGACGTCTGCTTCTGTCTCTGACAGCACCAGTGTCGTCTCTGGCCTCTGCTCCTGCACCAGGTCTGCCTCAGCCACTGGCATAAGTCTTATTCTCTTTGTCTCTGGACCGGCCTCAGATCTTGGTTTGTTGTCCTCTGGTCTGGTCTGAGATGTGTGTTGGTACTTCCTCTTCCTGTAGGTCTGCACTAACAGGAAGTGGGCATACATGTCGCTGAGTGTCTGGGGCAGCGCTCCGCTCTGATTGGTTCTCAACATGTGGTCCAGGACTGTGGCTGTGATCCAGCAGAAGACTGGGATCTGGCACATGATGTGGAGGCTGCGGGAGGTTCTGAGGTGGGACAGGACTGTGTTACACTGCTCTTCATGTGTGAACCTCTTCCTGAAGTACTGCTCCTTCTGATGGTCAGTGAAGAAGCCCCTGACCTCTGTCACCCTGTGCACACACTGCGCTGGGATCTGATTGGCTGCTGCTGGTCTGGAGGTGATCCATATAAGGGCAGTAGGAAGCAGAGTGCCTTTGATGAGGTTCACTAACAGCACGCTGACCTCTGACCTCTGTGTGACCTCAGAGATGACCTCACAGCCAAAGTCCAGAGACAGTCTGCTCTCGTCGAGGCCGTCGAAGATGAACAGGAGTTTAGAGACGCACAGAGTGTGAGCTGTGAGCGTCTGTGGACACAACAAGAACATGGAACAAGAGGAGACATTTCAGTGTGATCAGGTTTCTCCACACATGGAAACACACACTCACATACAGAGGCTTTGACTCAGAGTCAAATACCTTCTACAAATGACTCGAGACTCAAGTAGAAGAGCAGATAAAGGAGCGTCACCTGTTTTTCCAGCGCTGGGTGGAACACTTGTATCAGCTCCATCAGACTGTAGCGCCCCCCTCTGACCAGGTTCAGCTCTCTGAAGGACAGCGGCAGCACCAGGTCCAGCTCCTGGTTCTCTGAGCCCTGGGCCCAGTCCAGAGAGAACTTCAGGACTGAGAAGGTCTTCCCCACTCCAGCCACGCCGCAGGTCAGCACCGCTCTGATGGACCTCTGCTTCTTCTGCTGTGGCGCCCCCTGCTGCTCCTCAGTGGGCAGTGCTTTAAAGATGTCCTGACACCTGATGGAGGTTTCCTGGACAGTCTTCTTGGAGAGAGTCTTCTTGGAGAGTTCCTCCAGCCTCCTCTCCTCATGTTGGGCTGTGGCCTCTTCACTGAGGCCCTCTGTGATGTACAGCTCAGTGTAGATGCTGATCAGAGGAGTTTTACTTCCTGCTCCTTCAGTTCCCTCTGTCACACTCCCACATCTGCTGCTCAGGCTCAGCTTATGGTCCTGCAGAACCTTCTGGAGCTCTTCATCTGCTGTGAGAGGAACACACATGTATCAAGTAACATGTGTTCAGTGTGTCCTCATAAACAGTGGAATATAGACTCACCGTGTGTAGCGCTGTGGACCTGCTTTTCATTTGCCATGTCAGTGTGTGGAGCCCTGGGCCTGGAGGCTCGTAGAGACTTTTCTCTGTGGACAAAAACATTGAACTCGTTTGATTTAAAGTGATGAAGTTTTGATCAGTTTTATTATTTAGGTGTTCGTCCTCAGTGAGTCTGAAGGAGCAGGTTTAACACTGAAGACTGGAGGAGCATCTGTCTCCTCAGTTTGACTTCATAAATAAACTGTTTAGACATGATCACCTCTTCTAACATGTTTGGAGGTGAAAAGAGGAGAGGAGAGCATGTTTTTATCAGGGGGAGGGAGGAGTGGGGCTCTTCTGGGAGCAAGACAGACACAAACTCACAGACATGAGAGAGTCAGGAGGAGCAGAGACTTTTGGTCACAGAAATGCTCCAAATACAGAAATACAACAGGAAAGTGAAAGATTAGATGGTGATGTTTCTGTCCAATGGCCTTTAAGCAGCACATCATAAACCACATGCTCCTTATGAGATCCTTCTTTTTTACAATCATTCCAAATTCAGAGCTGTCGCCTCGAGCATTAAACCAAATACAACCAACTCCAGACTCATCACATATCGACCACTTCTTTAATGGAAAACTTCTGTTTCATAGAGGAAATCATTTTCAACTTTTTGTTCTTCTTCACCCAAGTACTACAGATTTTAAAAGCTTAATATTAATATCAGTAAATATCAGTTATCAGCTGGGTCATTCCGCCTGAAATCACCCAAATTCTTAGAATCTTCCCAGGTGAAAGTCTCAGATTTTGATGATTTTTTTTTTAGGTCCTTCACATGTGTAATGAAATCAGGTGTCGTGCCTATTTTGCTGGCGAGTGCTTTTTGGGCTTTTTCTCATTTTCACAGAGCTGTAGCTCAGCAGTGCTGCATGTACAGGGCTCAAATTTGGTCTGTTGAATATCTCTCACCCTATTTTCAGGAACAATCACCAAAACTGTGCTCGGTGCTAAACTTTGGGGTTTATAGCCTGTTGAAAATGGCCATTTGTGACTTTCTGAGCTTTTTTCCTAAAATGTTCGGGGCTCTACAGCAAAACCCTCTGGAGTGATCATCTTCCTACTTTAGATTTTAGTTTATTCGGGTATTAGCTTGTTGCAAAAGAAGTGGGACGTCCATCTGATGTAGGGTCTTTGACAGGTCCTACTCGAAAAACTGCAAAAACGACCCTCTAGTCTATGTTAAATTTGACCACATAGTCAGGTACTCAGACACTTCAGACTTTTTTTTAGGTAGAAGGTATATGGATCAGTTTGTAGTAATAAAATGTATCTACTATAAATATTTCCTTGTAGAACCAGAGTTTTGGAGAAATGCTTCACATTTGTGTTGCACCAAGTCCACAGATTTCTGAGGGGAGGGAGATACTGACAAAAATGATGAGGAGAATTAGACCAGATGTTTCTTTACGATTCTTCAACAAAAGTGGCCCTCAAAATGAAAAGTAGCACCAACAAAAATATTTGTCTCTCTGAGACAAACTTTCCCAGGTCTAAACAAGGACTGAACCAGACCGAAAACAGGACCACACCAAAGCTCCAGTTCTAAAGCAGGAAGTCAGTAAGAGGAGGACAAAATAACCTTATAGTCCATACAGCGCTCCCTTGTGTCATAGATGAGCTAATGTCATGTCACAGCAGCATTTTCATCATGACACTGTATCTCCTGACCGCACCACTTGTATGTAACCTGGATATATGGTCAAGTGAAAAAGCCCAGGCCTTCTGCTCCTCGTCTTCAGCTCCTCTCCCCATTCACCTCTCTCTCCTTCGCCTATCAGCTTATTCCTAGTCTGGCCAGTAGATGGCGCCATAAATACAGGTGAGCCGGAGCGTCTGCTGCTCTCATTTTCTGAGGCCCACAAACCGAACCCAGGAGAGCAAAGGGAGAACACACAGACGTGGACCGCTGAGGAAATCTACCTGTAAAAATGAGCTTTGAAGTAAAGTTCAACTCCTGAAAATAGTGTTCAGACCCTAAGGACACAATAGAGTCAAAATGATCTGGATTCATTCCTAAGTGAAGTGAATATTCTCTTTCATTTGAGTAACACAGTGAAAAGCCTTAGTTAGAAATGTAATTGGCTCATTTATTTAACTGGATCAATGTCCAAATTTAAGTTAACAGTAAGTCAATTATTACTTTTGTCAGAAGTTATTTATTAAAGTTCTGAAAATGTTCAGAAACAAAATTGAATAATTTAATCTCATTGGCAATTGGTTGTTTAAACATATTCAGATTTATTGTAATTGTTGTAAAATGTATTAAAGTCTAACAGAGTTAAAGGAGCACTCATTTAAAAGTCTATATTATTTACAATTAAAAGCCCTTTATTAATTCATTAAAATTCAATATAAAATAATAAAATACCTAATTTGTTTCATACATCAGGTCATTTAAAATTGTATAAAAATAAGTTATATTTAATATTAAAATATGAATTCTTAAAATGTGACATTATTTTACATTTTAGCCAAATGAAGTTAATATGTAAAATGTAAATTAATCCATATTATTATAATTCAAATATGTGAATTCAAAGGCAAATAGATTCAAATACAAACAGATTAAAATACTGCCATAAATGTAAAATGTAAAAGTCATTTCATTGTTCCACACATTTGTTTATTTTAAAGGTTTTCGACCTGCTGCTGCTGAAGAAGCTGAAAAAATTCAAAGTCTTGAAGCTGAGTTGAGCCTCGTGTCTGTTTTTCTGGACCTGCATTCCTCACTTAAACACTTGACATATATTGTATTGAATTTGTCTGTCAAAATCTAAATATTTGTACCTTATTTGACTCAGATATGATTTTCTAAGTTGATATTATGAATCTTTTGGTTTGTGATGTCGATGTTTCTCTCTGAAGTGTGAGGAACATCTCCAGATCATCACAAATAGAAAACGTGCCATTTCTCTGGAGCTCAGAGTTGTGTGACAGTGGTGACCTCTTCATCACGTTTGTTCTTACAGTGAGTCTGAAGGAGCAGCTTCAGGACTGAAGTTTAGAGGACGACGTTTAGACCGGTCACTCTTCATGGACACAGCGCTGGACTCTGAGGCTGTGGATCTGTGTGTGGACAGAAAACATCATGTGTTGTTACTTAGAAGACTTTGTTCCTGTCGGCTTAGATCAGTGTGACAAAGGCACATGTAACATGGCCCTTTGTATTGGATCAATAAGATGAAAAACAGCAGCAGCATGTCATGACTGTGGGCTGCCTCTCATGTCTTTATATTTCTCTACTCCACAGAAGTGACAGCTGTATGACATGTACACATCACATTTATACATTTTACACTTCAAACGTGGAAGAAATATATGAAAGAACCACTAAATATAACTACAAGACGAGCACACAAACAATGTAGTTTCCAAATGTGAGCGTTCAGGGGAGGAGTGAGACAGCAGGACTCTTTTACAGCAGAGAAAACATTGAGTGTGTTTATATGAGCTCAACTATCCCAGGTATAATCAGGTTTTTTGAGTGTTCTGGTTTTGTGTGTGTCCATGTAAACGTCGTATTCTGGTGTTGTGGAAATCAGGTCTGTCTTGAAGCATAAATAATAATCCATTTGCAAAGCCTGGTGAGTTACAAGAGATAAGAGAAATACAAAAAGGTTCATTCTTTGTTACAGCAGATAGGACAGGACCTGGAGTGTCTTCCTGTCTCTCCCCAGTCTCCTCTTCCTCCAGAGCATCTGAACTCTGAGCTTTATACCAGAATCACAAAGTGACATGCACATCAAAGCAGAGTGACTGCTTCACATGAGTTAATCAACTTTTACACTGAAGAAAGGTAAAACAACAAAGAGTTTTCAGGAGCTTGGAGACAGTGTCTGCACAGCTTTACACATGTGAATGTCAGATCTGGGTCTCTGGCAGAAATCACATCGATTTACACAAAGACAGACTGTGACAGAAATCTTTTCTTCACAATTTAACTTATCATTTTCCATCACTGATTGGCTGAGGGAGAACCGTGCATCGTGTTCTGTGTTCCTTCCTTTTTCTTGTTTCAAATCCAAGATTTTCCCCTTGCTTTACTGCTTTTAGCCCTTCCCAAATGATCACTGGATTGACCTGACTGACTGAATTGATCTCGGCTTTAAAATCTTCCATAGATAAAAATGAGTTGCTTATGTTTTCCCCATTTCAATTCGTGCGTGATCTGAGTGTGGAATCTCATGACTTTTGGTCAAAGAAATGATCAAAATAAATAAATAAATGGTGTCCAATGGCCTTTAAGCAGCACATCATAAACCACATGCTCCTTATGAGATCCTTCTTTTTTACAATCATTCCAAATTCAGAGCTGTCGCCTCGAGCATTTAACCAAATACAACCAACTCCAGACTCATCACATATCGACCACTTCTTTAATGGAAAAGTTCGGTTTTATAGAGGAAATCATTTTCAACTTTTTCTTCTTCTGAGGTCCAAAAATCTCAATAAAATCAAATTGTGATCCACGTTCACCCAAGTACTATAGATTTTAAAAGCTTCATATTAATATCAGTAAATATCAGTTATCAACCACATCAAGACAAATATCGGATCTCAGTATCGGTTCAAAAAGTCCATATGGAACCGTCCCTATTCATTTGTCTTTATATGACACGTTGTTTAGTGACGTTTGTTCTTACAGTGAGTCTGAAGGAGCAGGTTCAGGACTGAAGTCTGGAGGATGAGGTTTAGACCAGTCACTCTTCATGGACACAGCGCTGGACTCTGAGGCTGTGGATCTGTGTGTGGACAGAAAACATCATGTGTTGTTATTTAGAAGACTTTGTTCCTGTCAGCTTTGTCTCAAAGACTTTTGTTTCCTGCAGTTGAACTTGTACGCCAGTGTGTGTCTTCTGTTTACAGCAGACACATTGTGCGTGTGTCTGTTATATTGTCCATTGTCTGTGGCATAAAGTGATCTTTAATGTTAGTTGATTCTAATATTTTCTGACAGGCCCAGAGAGGTCACAGAAAGGCATCAGACCCAACAGTCACGTGATAAACTTTGGCTGTGTAAATGTACAAATATTTCAGATGCAGGTTTCATGGGATTATAAATATTTCCTTGTAGAACCAGAGTTTTGGAGAAATGCTTCACATTTGTGTTGCACCAAGTCCACAGATTTCTGAGGGGAGGGAGATACTGACAAAAATGATGAGGAGAATTAGACCAGATGTTTCTTTACGATTCTTCAACAAAAGTGGCCCTCAAAATGAAAAGTAGCACCAACAAAAATATTTGTCTTTCTGAGACAAACTTTCCCAGGTCTAAACAAGGACTGAACCAGACCGAAAACAGGACCACACCAAAGCTCCAGTTCTAAAGCAGGAAGTCAGTAAGAGGAGGACAAAATAACCTTATAGTCCATACAGCGCCTCCCCCTTGTGTCATAGATGAGCTAATGTCATGTCACAGCAGCATTTTCATCATGACACTGTATCTCCTGACCGCACCACTTGTATGTAACCTGGATATATGGTCAAGTGAAAAGCCCAGGCCTTCTGCTCCTCGTCTTCAGCTCCTCTCCCCATTCACCTCTCCTCTCCTTCGCCCCTTATCAGCTTATTCCTAGTCTGGCCAGTAGATGGCGCCATAAATACAGGTGAGCCGGAGCGTCTGCTGCTCTCATTTTCTGAGGCCCACAAACCGAACCCAGGAGAGCAAAGGGAGAACACACAGACGTGACCGCTGAGGAAATCTACCTGTAAAATGAGCTTTGAAGTAAAGTTCAACTCCTGAAAATAGTGTTCAGACCCTAAGGACACAATAGAGTCAAAATGATCTGGATTCATTCCTAAGTGAAGTGAATATTCTCTTTCATTTGAGTAACACAGTGAAAAGCCTTAGTTACAAATGTAATTGGCTCATTTATTTAACTGGATCAATGTCCAAATTTAAGTTCACACTAAGTCAATTATTACTTTTGTCAGAAGTTATTTATTAAAGTTCTGAAAATGTTCTGAAACAAAATTGAATAATTTAATCTAATTGGCAATTGGTTGTTTAAATATATTCAGATTTATTGTAATTGTTGTAAAATGTATTAAAGTCTAACAGAGTTAAAGGAGCACTCATTTAAAAGTGTATATTATTTAATTAATTAAAATTCAATATAAAATAATAAAATACCAAATTTGTTTCATATATCAGGTCATTTAAAATTGTATAAAAATAAGTTATATTTAAGATTAAAATATGAATTCTTAAAATGTGACATTATTTTACATTTTAGCCAAATTAATTAATATGTAAAATGTAAATTAATCCATATTATTATAATTAAAATATGTGAATTCAAAGGCAAATAGATTCAAATACAAACAGATTAAAATACTGCCATAAATGTAAAATGTAAAAGTCATTTCATTGTTCCACACATTTGTTTATTTTAAAGGTTTTCGACCTGCTGCTGCTGAAGAAGCTGAAAAAATTCAATCAAAGTCTTGAAGCTGAGTTGAGCCTCGTGTCTGTTTTTCTGGACCTGCATTCCTCACTTAAACACTTGACATATATTGTATTGAATTTGTATGTCAAAATCTAAATATTTGTACCTTATTTGACTCAGATATGATTTTCTAAGTTGATATTATGAATCTTTTGGTTTGTGATGTCGATGTTTCTCTCTGAAGTGTGAGGAACATCTCCAGATCATCACAAATAGAAAACGTGCCATTTCTCTGGAGCTCAGAGTTGTGTGACAGTGGTGACCTCTTCATCACGTTTGTTCTTACAGTGAGTCTGAAGGAGCAGGTTCAGGACTGAAGACTAGAGGAGGATCTTTAGACCGGTCACTCTTCATGGACACAGCGCTGGACTCTGAGGCTGTGGATCTGTGTGTGGACAGAAAACATCATGTGTTGTTACTTAGAAGACTTTGTTCCTGTCGGCTTAGATCAGTGTGACAAAGGCACATGTAACATGGCCCTTTGTATTGGATCAATAAGATGAAAAACAGCAGCAGCATGTCATGACTGTGGGCTGCCTCTCATGTCTTTATATTTCTCTACTCCACAGAAGTGACAGCTGTATGACATGTACACATCACATTTATACATTTTACACTTCAAACGTGGAAGAAATATATGAAAGAACCACTAAATATAACTACAAGACGAGCACACAAACAATGTAGTTTCCAAATGTGAGCGTTCAGGGGAGGAGTGAGACAGCAGGACTCTTTTACAGAATACAAAAGCATCCCACTGTTTGGAGAAAGTACATGTATTTCCTGGTGTTTAACATCATCTTGTTGGTGTATTCAGTTGGAGGGGTCGGCTGGAGAAGACTAAGGCTCACAGAGATGAGGGGCTACGAGAGGATGCTTCTAGCTGTAGGCGTGAAGGTGCATCAGCTCCTGGACGTCTTAAAGCCGATGGACGACTGCTATAATGTTTGCACCCCAGGAACTGTTCTTATGATACTGTTTATATTGGTCAAAATGCTTAGGAATGGAAATAAAGAAGAAAACAGTGAAAGACAAATGAGAGACTCACTGCGCCTCAGTGCTGCCCCCTGGAGCATCTTCTCTGATGAGACGTCCTGTTAACCGCTCACTTCCTGAAGCCATTTCCCCACTCGCTCAGCCTGGAGGAGAAACCACAGACACACTCAAAAAAATAATTCTTTAGATTTACTTAAAAGCCTTGCGTCAAGCGGTTGCATAGTAATTACTCAACATACTTAGGTAAATCTTAAGAACTTGTCTTCTTAACCCTAATTCAAACTTATTAAGTAAGTTTTATTAAATACCATTACATAGCACTTACATCACTACAGTAACTTCATATTATGAATAAAGCACATTCATATTTACTCAATGCAGTTACATGTAACCTCTTCACGCAACACTGTTAAGTATCGATTACAAAATCAAGTCAAGTTTCCCAGAAGTGAACAAAGAACAGCATCAGCAATCATTTTAAACACTTCTGCATTTATTGTGCAGTTTTTAGAACATGACATTTTAAAACAGTTTGTCCTCAGTAGTTTTTGCACCATCCAAGTGCCAGTTATATTAAGGAATCTTATTCCATAACTTCTATTCAGTATCAAATGCTTGGATTTATAAAACGTGTATGAACATGGCAATAAACAGCCATATATAAAGTACAATACATTTTAATATTCAGCAATATTACACTTCATTTGAAGACTTTCTGTAGTGGTTTTCTGTAACTATCTTTGAACCTTTTAAGTGTATTAATGTACTGGCTAGTTGACTAATCACAAAAAATCACTTCACACTAAATTTGATAGCTCACGCTGTACAATAATGAGCTAAGCAATAAACTTGACGAATTATCGTTTATACTTCTCTTAAAAATAATACATTGAACTTACTGGAATGTAATAAAGTTTAATTTATGTGTTCCTTTTTAGGATGTGGATTTCTGTTATGGCTAGTGTATTTTCCATATATAAAAATAAAATTGTTGTGGAATATGGTAAAGCCAATCTACTTATAGCTTATTTTTAGAACTAGAATTTTGTTAGACATTTTCTTGTCATCAAGCTCCATCAACACATTTTTGAAAAATTCAAAAGTACTTGAGATCCCGTTGGTAGTTAAAGTTGAGCACATACATCAGTCCAAAGAGCAAAGGGAAGGCAGAGGCCACATCACGAAGCTCTTGCAGTACAGTGACTCCTTCAGTGATGATTCCCACGTCCTCTGGATCTTCATTCCACCATCATCCCCTTCATGCAGGATGGCATAAAAGCCAAGGCAGTCTTCAGCATTTACTGCTGGGCATTAGGGAAATCCACATCCTAAACAAGGACACAAGAAAGACTTTACTACATGTTTTTTCCAATAAGTTAAATGTAAGAGGTGTAAACGTTAATTTGTCAAGTACCGCTTGGACCGTCACTAATTATTAATTTAGATGTTGACAAGTTGGTGATGATTTTTCACAATTAGTCAACTAGTCAGTACATTAATGCACTTAAAAAGGTTCAAAGATGGTTACAGAATGCTATACAGAAAATGTTCAAATGAAGTGTAATATTCATGCAAATTAGATTATAGTTATAAAATTGCAGAAATATTCTAATTATATAATAATGAGATCACCTTTGTTATAAAATACCTTTTACATATAATAGAGTTTGCATTGTTAAGTTAAAGATTGAAGTTATTAAAAATTGCAATAATTTATAGTAGACTAGTTAAGATTAGTAGATTAATCAGGCCTATGTTTCACTACACATAAAACATTACAAAAGTGGGACTTCCGGTGTGCGCTGCAAGATGGCGGAGTAGTTCTCTTACCTCTCCTAACCAGAAGTTCAGAAAACTCCACGCAACTCGAAAGAACGCACGTTTTGAGAATTAAAATTACACATCATGCGTGGGCAAAGGTATACGAGACACCCGGGACCTTCCAAAACCGAACCCGCCACGACTGCAAACTCGTCCGAGGACACGGAGGACAGCGAGGCTAGCATGCAAAGGGAAACTGAGCTAGCTGTAGCGGAGGACGAGCTAACCACGGCTAAAGCTATTCTATGTTTGACCAATAAAATCACAGAAATGAAGGACGAGTTAAAACAAGAACTGACGAACTTCAAAACTGAGATTAACCAGAAGCTACAGAATGTCACTGTGGACATCCGAAATCAAGGAACGAGGCTGACGGAGGCGGAACAACGAATAAGCGAACTCGAGTCGGTGAACATGGACCTGAGAGGCGCACTCCGGCACTGCCTCTCGCAGCAAAAAACCCTCCTGGCAAAAGTGACAGATTTAGAGGGGAGATCACGTAGAAATAATATACGCATTTATGGCATAACAGAAGGCGCAGAGGGCAGCTCCATGGCGGCGTTTATAGACAGTTTTCTCAAAAAGGAGCTAGCCCTCAGAGAGGACATGGACCTACAGATACAGCGTGCCCATCGCTCCTTGGGACCGAGGCCATCGGACAGGCAAATCGCTAGATCCATTCTGGTCAACTTTCAGAGGTATGACATAAAAGACAAAGTATTAAGAGCGGCCTGGGCGAAGACAGTCACCTACGATGGGAGGGCGATCTCGTTTGCCCATGACATGCCAACTGAGATTAATAACAGAATGAAAGAATACAAGGATATAAAGAAAGCTCTCAAAGAGGCAAAGATACGCTTTCAAACACCCTACCCGGCGAGAATGAGGATCCACTGGGAAGACGGACCGCGCGTATACAAGAGCGCATCAGAGGCGGCTGTGGACATGAGGCAGAGGGGCTACTCTGTGGAGTTACCGCACTCTCCGGACATAGACTGGGAGCAGACACTCGCCCGAGACGCGCACTGGAACAGAGCGGACAGCACCCATTCTGAGCGAGTGCGCGACAGACTCAGAGGATTTCTCCGGGATTAGTAGCCTGTTTATCAGAGGTTTGCTATCAACACTGGTCAAATGTAGATTAAGTACACTGCAGTTTAGTAACAAAACAAAGGTCCTATGTTTATATAGCTGAACATTTCTGTTACTTTGATAGATAAAGGATGACACTATATAATTCAATTTAGCATGTATTAATACAGTATAATGTCAAAAGGGGGGTAAAACACTAGACCTAACTCGAAGGTCTTACTTATTTCTGGTTGGGTCGGGGAGGGGGTCTGCTTTTCCTTTTATTATTATATTATTTTAATATTTTACTTACTGGTGCACAAGAACGACTTGCTCTTGGCAAAAAGGAGCCCCTACACGGAGTAGGGCTGGTTCTCCAAAACCGTAAGGAAGGACAATCATGGGTGGGAAGATAGGGCAAATTAGTGCCCCAATGGTGGAGAGATTGTTTTGTTGTTTTGTTTACTGTATTGGTGTTCTTGTTCTGAGTTTAATAAGCACAGTCAAGCGTATTTATATTTATTTGTGATCTCTGGTATGACAGGCGTAAATTTTAGAGCAGCCTCATGGAATGTAAACGGCCTTAACACCCTGTTAAAAGAAATAGAGTAATGTCATGGGTAAAAGAAAAAAATACAAATAATGTTTCTTCAGGAGACTCATCTCTCCCAAGTAGAACCACGAGAAATTAAAGAGATTTGGATACAATAATACTTTTACTAGCTCATGCAAATTGGGATGTAAAGGGAGTTGCAGTGATGATACACAATTCAGTTCATTTTGAATACATTAAACAAATAAAAGGATAATGAGGGCAGATACATTTTGGTACAATGTAAAATTGAAGGTAGGCCAGTCACTCTCCTTTCTGTTTACCTGCCTCCCGATTATGATTTGGGTTTCTTGAGGAAAACATTGGAACTGATCTCTTCAGAAACACAAGGGTGTTGATATGTGCAGGTGATTTCAATACAATCTTGCATAAAAATGACACCTCTAATGCCAGGAGAATGGTCACACCACAAAGTAAATTACTAGGAAAAGGTTTGAATGACTTGGGCTTATTTGATGTTTGGCGAGAGATGCATCCGTTGGACAGGGATTATACTTTTTTTTCCTCCCCACATGCAGTGCTTTCAAGAATTGATTTCTTCTTTATGGCAGTTAATGATAGACATAGGATAAGAAGCTGTAGAGTGGAACTAGGGGTTTGTCAGATCACGCACCCATATATCTAACATTTCACTTGATATTAGACCTAAAAAGACAATATGGAGGTTAAATACTGGTTTATTAAATAATAAAAAAGTGATAGGGGACATAAAGAAGAAAGAGATAAGAAGCTTTTTGGAACTAAATGATAATGGGCAGGTTGATCCGAATATTCTTTGGGACACCTTGAAAGCTGTTATTAGAGGCAAATTCATATCATTGAGTACAGCAATTAAGAAAGAAAAGGAGAGATTATTCAGAGAACTAGATAAATCATTAAAGGAACTAGAAAATAAGCACTCTAAAACTCAAAGTAGTCAGATTTTAGAAGAAATTAGAATGAAGAAATCAAATTTCAGACTTGTACAAAGAAGAAGAAGAAAAAATATAAGAATTTTAAACCAATCCTATTATGAAACTGGCCCAAAGCTACAAAACTTCTTGCACAAAATACTTCAAAAACAACTATTACATTCGGTCTGTTCAATAACTGTCCCAGAAACAGGAATTTTAGAAAGTGAACTGGATAAGGTTGATGCAGCTTTCCTGACCTTCTATAATAAGTTGTAGAAACAGCCTAAACGCATTAATGTAGAGAAGATAAAAGAGTTTCTTGACCCTTTGGATTTACCGTCAATAGGAAAACAACAGAATGAATTGTTAACTAAACCAATACATAAGACTGAATTAGAAGGCTCTAAAGAAACTTAAAAATAACAAAACGCCTGGTACAGATGGCCTACCAGCAGAATGGTATAAAGCTTTTGAAGGCGATCTGTTACCAGTTCTGTTAAAGTCTCTGAATTGGACACTAGAAAACATGTCAACACCACCATCATGGAAAGAAGCAATTATTACGGTCATACCTAAGGAGGGAGAGATCAAACTCTATGCAGTTCATACAGACCTATTTCAATATTAAATCAGGATTATAAATTGTATGCATCCATCTTATCCAGCAGGTTGAATTCTTTTATTTCAGAGTTAATAGATGAAGATCAAACTGGATTTGTTGCTGGAAGACAAACACAGGATAATATTAGACGATCTCTTCATATAATTCATGAGATCCAAATACGTAATCAAAAAGCTGCCTTGATGAGTCTTGACGCTGAGAAAGCTTTTGACTGTGTGGATTGGCAGTATCTCTTTTTGGTTTTAGAAAAATTTGGTTTCTCTGACACCTCAATTAACAGTATTAAGACTTTATATTCAGCACCCACAGCAAGAGTCAAAATAAATGGCGTTTAACAGATCGGATTGAGCTAGAGAGGTCGACTCGTCAAGGATGTCCCTTATCACCAACTTTATTTGCACTCTATATTGAACCATTAGCACAAGCAATAAGAGATAACCAAAATATTAAGGGCATAGAGATCAATTCCAGGGAACATAAGGTGGCCCTGTATGCAGACGACATCCTCATGTACCTTTCAAATCCAGATGAATCCATCCAGACCCTCCTGAAACTACTCAATACATTTGGCTCCTGTTCAGGATACAAATTAAACATAAGCAAAACACAAATTATGAGCTTTAACTATAAACCTTCATCAATATTAAAGTCGAAAATATCAGCTGACTGGTCAAAAAAAACTATTAAGTATTTGGGTGTGTGGCTGACACATTCTCCTGCTGACTTATATAGAAAAAACTTTGATGGTGTGAACAAAAAAGATCAAGAGAAGACCTCACACACTGGATGACAAATATATTAAATTTTAACTCCAGGATCAAGTAATTAAAATGTCAGTTTTACCAAGATTATTATATCTATTCATGTCACTGCCTATTAAAATCCCAACTGCTCAATTTCAAGACTGGAACAAACAAATATCTAGATTTATTTGGAGGCAAAAACATGAGTCAAATACAGTACACTGATACTTAGTAAAGAGAGAGGAGGATTGGCATTGCAAATCTCCGTGATTACTATTTGGCTGCTCAGCTTAAAATATTAATTCAGTGGTGTGATAGTTCATGTGCTGCGAGATGGAAGGAGATGGAAGTATATGTGGAAAAATACCAATACAAGCTCTGATTGGTGACCAAAACCTAATGAAAACTTGTGAGAAGGATTTGCCTCCGCTGACATCCTTCACACTAACAATATAGTTCCAAATTATTAAAAATTGAAATTAACGGATCATATCGAATTCTTAGATGGCGGCCTTTGACACAGATTTTAAGCCTAACCAAACTGATACAAGAGTTCAAATTCTGGATACAAGGCGGACTGACAACCTATTGTAAGATACTAGATAAAAACATATTACCAAGCTTTCAAACATTGCAAAGAAAGCATAACGGGAGAAAAACGATTTTTAGATACTTACAATTACGACAATACCTATTTTCAAGGTGATAAAAGGTTACAGATTTGAAGAGCAGACTCCATTGAATTAATTAAATTGGTATATGAAACATACTCCCAGGGATGTACATCTATTATTTCTAAACTTTATCGTAGCCTAACAAATAGTAGGGAAATTCAACTGAGTATATTAAAAAAGCGATGGGAGAAAGAAATCAAAACCGTTATATCAACTGAACAGTGGGAAAACATATGTGAAACTCGCAGTCAACTTCTTGTTCAGCTTACTGGCGAGAATTCAGCTGGAAAACCATAATTCGTTTTCATAACTCCCAAGCAACAAAGAGTTGGAACTCAATAATACTTCATGTTGGAGGGCTTGTGGAGGCAAGGAGGCTCACCACACCCATATATTTTGGTCTTGTGTGAAGCTGGACACTTTTTGGACACAGGTATCATCAACAATTGCACAAATAATTGGTTTTAACATTATTCAAAATGTAATGACATTATACATGGGGGATATACCTGATTTATCTAGCAATGTTAGATATCTATTCAAAATTCTCTGTGCCTGTGCCAAAAAAGGCAATTACTAAGTAAATGGCTCCAGCAGATCCCCCTCACTGGAGGACTGATTTACAAATAATTGAAGAAACACATAAAATGGGCGTTTGACATATATGCTAAGGCTTCAGGCAGATGTTTATTATGCAAGATGGGGCAAATGGGTTAAATATTGCAGTGAAGTTTAATTAATGGTTAGTGCTGCTCCAGATCTTTAACTATATAACAGAATCATTCCAGAGTGACATGGGTGTGTATGTGCTCATGTATGTACATGTGGAGTTGTTGGCATATATGTGTATGTAAGTGTGCATATATGTGTATGTAAGTGTGCATATATGTGAAAAGATATACATATTTTTCTTACCACCTAAATGTAAGACAAGTTTTGCAGACTGTGCCTGTTCTTGGTTTTGTTTTGTTTTATTTTATTTCCTTTTATTTAAATAATTCTATTTTTTTCTTATTCTTGTTCAAATTAAACGCTCAATAAAAATTAAGTGACAAAAAAAAAAAACATTACAAAAGTGGTTAGTTAAAGGAAGCCAATAGCACAAATGGTAGCAATTCCTTGTAAATGTTGTAATAAAAAAACAAATACAAAAGTTAAAAATAATTCCTTGAAAATGAATATTACACACTTAATGCACAGCCCAAGCCTTCTACAATCATGCAGTGTGATGCACTGAGCAAAGCTGCAAAGCTGCACTTTAAATGAGACCTGGACTGTTCAGTTATGTTAAGTTCAATGTTTCTTTTCAGTGGTTCAGGTCTTAACTAACCAGTGCTTGGGTCAGAATCCAGACCAAAGTCTTTTGTGACCTCGGCTAAATTAATGACCTACTGGACACTGATGGCGTAAATATGTTACAAAAATTACCTCCCTGGGACATTATGAATAACATGATACTGGTTAATCTATGCATTTGCTCATTGCACATTAAACTCAATAACACATTGCATTTTTAGTTGCAGCTATGGACATGAGTTTGTAGAGGGCTCCAGTTGATAGGGTTCGGGCTGTGCATGTGCCCCATGCAAAAGCAGCACTGGGGTCTATTTTAAGTACAAAAATATTAAAAGGTTGGTCTCCCTGTTGAAATGTTGGCATGTGTAAAGTTGTCCTCGGCAACACTGAAGAAAGCTATAATATAAAAGAAAAATCTTTTCAATCTTGTACACATATGAATCAAATGTACTGGACACAAATAATTCACTGCATCCACACATATTTAAAAAACCATTAGTCATTAACAATAAGCAAGTAAAATTCTGATATTTCCCTCACAATTACTAACATTTCATACAATAAACTTACCACGTATTCTTTTATGATGTTGCTTGGGTCTTCGTTCAGATACACAGCAAAGACCTTCAGGGTAACACATCTCCTTGTGTCAATGGAGTCTCTCTGAAATAATAATAATAATAATAAATTGGGGTAAAACAGAACATGTATGCAGGGATTTCATACTTAACGCTACTTTATTCATTCTATGTGCCAAAAGTTAAACCAATTTTATGCTAAAAAAAATAAAAATAATAATAATAATTATTATTATATTGTGACTTAAACTTACCATACATTTTTAAAGTAAAAATTTAAATATAAACTTTTTTATATTTTATTACCCTGTAATATTTTAATACAATGCAAGTGGTTCTGCGTTGTAAAATTATTCCCAAGTAAATATAAAATGACAAACCTCATCCTGTTGCTGTCGTGCACTTCCGTCCACAGTCCAGGCGAGGCGCAGTTCATCTCGATCCAGCGGGAGTGACCGCGCACACACGAGGTCCACCGGGAGGATTTACACGGGAATAGCCCACGGCCTCATTCCCAGACTTCCCTCGTCACCGGGACACAGCGCGGGGCTCCACAGTCCCGTCCTCACGTCACCGCGGCGGGTGCGCAGCCTCCCGCACACCTCCCGCACACCTCCGCGGCTTTGCTTGTGTCTCCGCTCACACGCACCCGCCGACGGGTCCGCCCTGCGGTCATATGGTCTCCTCCACGGAGGGTCCGCGGACCTGCAGCGAGCTCCAGCCCGAGTCACAACGAGCACAAATCTCTGCTGACTCAGGCTACATAATGATGGACGTACGCAAACTATTCATAAAAGCCCAACACATGCTCGTGACGATTAATGAATATTACATACTGTCAAAATGTCAGGATAAGTTACGACGTAAAGTACATTCAAAGTTAATAAATGGTAATTAAACCATTGCCAATAAATCCGAGCGAAAACTCCGAAGGTGCTCAGACGTCGCTGTCCGTTATAAAGTCTGCGCATGCGTGTTTGCTCACATGCAACAAAGCCATAGTCAGCTACGGAATCCCAGAAGGACAAAACTCTTGCATTTTACTCAAGACTGTTGCGTAATCCCTTTCCAAGAGTCTTGAGTAATGCCAAATATTGAATGTATTTCATAATATTTACACAAGCATTTCAAAAATGTGTGAAAAATCTAAGTATTTAAATAAAAACAACAAAATACACTTAAGTAAAAAAAACAAGAGCCACAATTAATTTTTCTGAGTGCAGACATGTTTCACTCTTTCCATTTAACTCTGCTCCATTTGAAACAGGCTTTAGTCACTTTAACACCACTTCTACTAAAGTGACAGTAGCTCTGGTCTCGACTTTAGGGCAAACTTGGTCAGGCCCAGTTCTAGTGAGTCTTAGTCGTGCTCATTTCCTCTTTCAGTCGCACTCTTTGATAAAGGTAAAACACCACACATATATGTTACACCCCTGTGAAGACCACAACTGTTTTCTGCACAAGTCAATCTCAAAGTCACTTCCACTCAAATAATAAAGTCAACTTGAAACACCAAAAGTGCGACTCACCTCGACTCAGACGACGCCTCAGCTCCAAACTCTTCCAGTTTGGGCTCCCGGCTCAGTCAGGTGAGCAGCCCTTCCCCTCTGTGGATTGTGAACAGGTCAAACCACTTTGCTCAGGTACAACATGACTTTAATATCTCTGCTAGTGATCTCTTCTTTCACAAAACACCACGAGAAATGTAGAATATGAATGAAATAAGAGAACAACTAGGATTTCATCACTGACTTGTGTTTAATGTGCATCCTCCCTCTAATAAACACTTAAAGTCATAGTAATGTCACTTAAAAAGCCAAAAAACAAACTAAAATCAAAGGCTCTTTGTGCTTGTTTTGATCACACTGACTGTGAGCAAGCGCGCATCTCCACAAACCTGACTCCTCCTGCTTGTTTCTGGGGTCTATTGATCAGATGATGTTCACTGTACATTATAGGAGTCTGAATAAAGTGCACAAAACCAACACATGAGCGTCCCAACTGTGAATCACACTGAGAACACATGGAAATATTGTGCTGTTCACACGTCCCTGAATCCTGATGAACAGAGTGAGTCAAATGAGTGATTTTCCAACAAGACTGAAGTGAGCAGAATCCAACAGAACTGTTTCCCTCAGAAAACCTTGAAAGAAAACATCAAAATGATCAAAGTTAAGAGCTTTTGACAGACTGAGCTGAGCTGAAAGGAGATGTCAGAGCTGAAAATTCTGTCAAACGCTTGACCAGGTAACACTCCAGTCACAGGAGCAGTGAGGCTGTCGTAGCCATATCACTGTTGTATGGGTGTAAACTGGTCACTAGATGGCGCCACAGTCCGTGAATTAGACACTACAGTGGACATACTCAATCACGTGAAGTCGGAGTCTGAAAAATTACTTCTCTGGGTACTTTTGAGCCACCATAACTATGTACTCACCTGTTGTGACTCTGAACTGTGACATATTTATTCCTTTGCCACAAATGTTGAAACCTTTTTTCTGATGGAAATAATAAAGAAAGTTTAGAGCCTCCAGACTTTGACTCGTCCTACTTGAGTAGTGAGTGACCATACAGTGTATGAAGAATATGTTCACACATGTATGGACACAGTCTGTGGTAGTGACAGTGGAACAGGAGCGATCTCCACTTCTACTTTTGGTTTCTTAAATACTGTGATAAGTCAACAGGCCTAAACATCACCCAAACACACCTCATATGAACTCAAGCCAAAACATTGTCTACGTTTGAAGCTCTAAATGTCGTACTGTGCATAATTTCAATGCATTTTCAGTCTTTTCTGAAAGAATAGAGAGTTGTGATGAAGTGTGTGCAATATCACATGTTTACTGTAAATATCACAGAGATGCTCATGTAAAAGTTACACCTTGAGGTAAAGACGACGCCCAGAATTCTCCCAAATAAAAGGGCAGAAAAGTGATTTAAACTGAACCCAAGGCTATGATTTTTGGTCCACATCAGATGAAGGGACTCTAGTAATGCCAAACGCATTTGCAGTGTCTCCACTTTATTTTGGTCTGAGTTGTGAGCGGTGGGATAGGGCGCTGTGTCACGGGATAGGGCAGCATGTGTAGAAGCTCACATATCTCTTTACAGATAATAAATGTGTTCTGGATCTCTCAACTTTTAGATTTGGTTTACATCCACCCTCAGGGAAATTCATGATATGTTGGATGAAGGTGCAGGTAATTGTCCCTAGAAAGGTGGTCCCAAGGTGGAACAGAGCATTTGAGCTTTGGAGAATTAGACACACTAACAATAAAGGGTTAATCAAACATGTGAATGAAACAAAACAAACTCCAGGTCTGTTTTTTAGGAGACGACATTCTGACATGAGGAAAAGCTCACAAGAGTCCATTTTCCTTTTGTGTACCACTGGCCCTCATGTAGATCACCTTATGTCATGTCAAAGCTACAGTTTACATCTTTGTGCTGTATTTCCTTACCTCACCTCTTGTACAGACCCTACATTTATTTGACTATGTTTTACCAGTTCATATACAAATGTGTGTATTTGCATAATATTTGACAACTACTATAACACTTGTATTTATATAAGAGCTGTTTGTGGATCAATACGTCTTCATTTTATGACTGTATGACTTTGTTGTTTCGGCTGGTGAGGAAAAGAACAGATGAAAAATGCACCTGGAGGCTCCAATAGTCCCCAAGCCCCCAGGCCTTTATAAAGTCTCTCAGTTTTAGTGAATTGTGAAGCTCATCTTCCTTTTATCAAAGAGTTGAAGAGGAGCCAGTGATGCCTCATGGTCAAGAGAAAGAAGATGTCCATGAGCCCATGGTCACAGACACATTATTCAACAGCCAGAAGAACAAACGACTTCATAGTGACTTTGAGAACTTAAAGGTCGACTATTGTCTCAATCTGTTGTTCATTTGATTATTAATACAGAAATCTGAAAATAAGTTGAAGACTTTTATTTCAAATTGCACTAAAAATGCCAGAGGGAGTTTCCATTTGACTTGTTCTGCACTGGACAGTTCCATGAATATAGGCCTACACATGGTTATTCTACAGCCTGTGGATACATGCTGCTTACAGGGCATTGGTTTTCAGTTCTTTCATCATTCATACCATTAACCATATGTTCAAACGTTTACATTTACTGGACATTTCACCAGAAAGTTTCCTTTGAGCACACAGTGATGCTTCTACATAGTTATGGTCATTGTACATCCAGTGATTCATATGCCTGGACTTTACTCGACTAAACTCCAGAGCCTTTCAGATGTTCTTGCTGCTCCCGTGTGGAGTATGGCTGAACCGGCCTCTTTCCATCTGCTGAAAGTTCATTTACTAAAGCAGGACGAACGGTCCCACAGAGTCCGTGAGAGCACAGACCAACGCAACAAGCCGGCCTGTCACGTCTTCCACATCCTCCATGCTTCAAAACATCCTCCTAAAACGCGCTGGTTTACGCTTGTTGACACAGCACACGGCTCCTCTTTTAGCCTCCAGGCTAAGCCCCGCCCACCAAAAAACATCAGTGTTGAGAAACTTTGAAGGGGTCTATTTCTGGGTCAGTTATGTATGGTGTGAAAAAGCCCAGGTTCACAAAGGCTGTCACTGTGTTTTCAAATGTACGTATAAAATCTTGTGTTTGCCACGAGCACAAGCCTATTCAGAGGTTTCTTTTCACCGTAGACCTGTTCCAAGTGGCTCCTCTGCACACTCGTCAGAGCCTTGGAGGACTTTTGCAATAGGCTCTATTCACGCTTACATCACAAACCAGGAAGACGTTTGGAAAGAAGCAACGACAACTTCCGGTGGGCCCTGTTCACGGTAGTAAGTCTGACAAAATAGTCGTAGCAGTAGCAGTAGCCTTTATTTGTCAATTCCTTCACATGCACAAGACAAACAAAGCAATCGAAACTGGACCTGTCACCTCGTCCGTACATTACAACATACAAAAAACTATACTACATGGGGAAGACAACACAGACCAGACAGGAAGGCAGGTAGAAATAAACAAGTAGGACGGGGGAGGAGAAAAAAAAAAGAACCACCCGCCACGGGGCATCATATGGAATGAGTACACAAAATAAAAAACACCTCAGAGCATCAGCAACATAGTCAAAACACAGTACAAACATTCCTCAGGAGCAGCAGCAGGGCAGGGCTGTGGAGGAAGCAGCCATCCGGATCCTGCAGCCCTGACGGCGCTGGATGCAGCAGACCCGCCCACCCGGTCAGAGGTACGAAGCTGCGAGGGGGTTGGGGAGGGGCCAGGCTCCCTCCGCTGTATTCTCAGGGCGATTTGACACCAGCCCGGCCTCGTGACTCGTGGCTTGGGGAGGTCAAAAGATAAGATTGGGTTGTTTTGGTTTTAGAGCGAGCAGCTGCATTTCCACAACACTGCTCTGTTTGTCCATTGGTCTTCAAGGTCATTTCTATGCAGAACTCCAAGTTTCCTCCAGATTTTAGCCAAAAATTGCTATTTAGAGCCACCATGTCCAAGCATGTCCATCAGACCCCGGCCCAGAGTCACGAAGTTCGAGTACTCGAAGCTCTGCCCCTCACTCCAATTTCCAGGCAGCCAAGTGGGGCTTTGAAAAGCTGCTTCAGTATTTGAATTTTTGGAAAATCAGGTCCAAGCGTAAACTCCAATGTGCAAAGTCCCGTAATCCTGGTTCTGAATAGATAGATCCTCTGTGTCCGAAGAACACGCAGGTTCACCCGACCCTGCTTCTCTTGTTAAAGTGTCAATTTTGTTAAAAGACCAATTTATCAAATCCATAGTTAATTTAGTTTTGGAGAGTAAAGCAGAGAGAAAATCAAGGAAAAATGAGAAAATGGCCCAGTTTTCTTCATCTACATGTCATTGTAGCGTCCGGTTATGTTTGGCTCATCTTCATTTTACCGCTGATCACATTTACTTCAGTGTTTGATCAGTCGGTCGAGCCCAGTGTCGGTAACTACACCGGAAGTCGTCATCGCATCTTTCCAAACATCTTCCTGGTTTGTGCCGTAAGCGTGAACGGAGCTATTGTTAAAATAAAAACTCTTTTCATTGCACTGAAAACCGTGTCCTTACTGTGAGCGGGCTTGCATGTCCACAGACCTGACTCTTACTTCTCCTCCTGCTTTTTTCCATGGAAATGTGGTTCCTTTGGCCATAACGTCCCACAGTAAGGCATAAAACAACATTCCACCTCCAGAAAGTTCCAGCCTGCACCTTTAAGTTCATGAATCGTCTCCACACTGGTTCATGTCAACACAACTGTGTGCGTTTATCAGCAATGAGCTCATCTTTTTTGTGTTTCCGTTCGTTATGGAGCCTAAAAAAAGCCAAGAGAAGAAGAACTGCTGATGCAAACAGCGTCGTTACTGCAGTAGAGGTACAAACGATGCAGTATGTGTCCACTTCAAAGTACGGGTCATATTTGAATGGAATTATACAAAAGAATATTGAGAGCTTTTCTCTTCAGGTCCAGTTCAGATTCCTATGACAAACATGGACAAAAAAGCCAAAACAACCACTACTCCATCAGTGGTGCTGCCCTCGGCTCCGCCCTGACAAGTGCACTGGGTCCAAACATGTGCTCCGGTGTGCTGCCTCCCTCCTAGCTCCTCGTCTCCTCCCTCCTTCCCCTCTCCCAGCCCCTTGTGTCCTCCGTCCTGCCCCCTGTTCTCCCTCAGCTCCTGTCTGCCCCCTGCTGGAGAGGTCAGGTGGGGCAGAGATGGAGAGAGCAGCCCAGTGTCGGGGCAGTCCAGCCAGTCGACAGCGATGGAGCGAGGGTATCCATCCTCCGGAGCAGAGCCGGGGAAGGGGAACTTCCAGTAGGAGGCGCCACTGAACATATACACAGCGCCTGAGGATGAGTGAAAAAGAAAGATGAGTTGTACTTACAGAGCAAATATCTGAGTGGACTAAGTGAGTGTGACGTCTCCACAGCCTTCAGGCTCCATATTTGGAAATCCGACCATAGTATCATAGCAACCACAAGAGCCAATCATGAGTGAGGAGGTTAAATGTGCCGCCCTCGTCAGAGCGGAGATACTCTGCACCTGCAGGACCGATGGATTTACTGATTCTTGAGAATAAGAAGTGAACCAGAGTGAACCAGGTCTAATCTAGGACTGAACCATTTCTAAACCAAGATGGAACAAGGTCTGAACCAGGTTTGAACTATGTCTAAACCAAGTCTAAACTAGATCTGAACCAGGACGGAACCAGGTCTAAACCAGGACGGAACCAGGTCTGAACCAGGTCTAAACCAGGACTGAACAATTATCATTATATTTACAATTATAATTACAGTTATAATTATTCTTATTAGTTCTGATCATTAGTAATGATTTTCACGGTTTGTTTACTGTTTCCCTGAGCGTTCAGTGTTGTAGCAGACACAAGGTGAGGGGCCTTTTGGGGGAAAGAAGTGCTGCGTTTTATCATTCAATCATGTGACATTTTTGCATTTTGCTCCCATACTGCACCGAAAAGGAACCGAACCGTGACCACAAAATGCACAAACCGAACCATGATTTTTGTGTCCCGTTACACCCCTAGTATATTTAAATAGCAGACAGCTTGGTTCAGGTCCTCAGGGCAGAACCTCTTGATGGTTCCTCGAACCATCTGCTTCTCTCCTTTTGTTTGCCTTTAAAAAGCACCTAAAAACATACGTCTTTGAGCGCTACGTTGACTGATGTATTTTGACTTTCTACTGTGAAGTGATTTGTGATTATGTGTCTGTCAAAAGCTCAAATATCTCCAAACTTGTTTTAGACTTTTTGGACCCTTTGCTTTCATCACTCGTACCATCAAATTGAAAATGTCTTCTAGACGGGAGCTGAAATGTGTTGATTTCAAAAACAGTGTCTAGATGACTCCCTCTGAAAGCTCTTCTACACTGGAGAACTCCTGGACCAAAGACGGATTACACCGTCTTCTCATCTTGAATTCAGTTCTTATGTATTTTCTCGACTGTTCACATTTAGTGTTTGGAATGTACGTCTGCCGTCATTACTTTTACGTATCTCTTCGTAACATGTGATTCTCAGCGCTGCACTGCTGAGTCCAGACTGACCGGTGGTGTCCGTGCTGATCCCGCTGACCCCCTCCTTCAGCAGCCGCGTCCACACATCAGCCTCTGGTCCTGGGGTCGCTGCTCCGGTGTCCCCCCAGATGGGCCCCTCCTCCACGTCCCACAGCAGCCCCTGCCTCCCCCCACTGTCCTCCTCCTCCTCCACCCTGAGGCCCATCCGCAGAGAGGAGAGGGGCGCGGGGTAGTCCTCCTGCAGCCAGAGGTCCCGGAAGAGCCACACCTGTGAACCTACAGCACAAGTCTTAAAGCACCTGGTTTTTTTCATTAGAACCCATTTCTAATGACGTGTGGACAAAATATCCATAAACTCAATTTGTTCTATAAACACATGGTCTGGTCACAGTATATAGACAGTGGGGCTAGAACAATACTGCCTTCTGTAGTGCTGGTTTGTGCTTGTTGTTTCCTTACCGCTGCTGGTCTGTGCTGTCTGGTACCATTGTTCATATCCTTTTGTATTATTGCAATATGATGATAGTTATGTTACCAACAGTGACTCTTTGACCTCACTTGGAAATAGTTCATATGGTCTAATGTAAAATGTCTGAAGAATGCAAAAGAAAGGTCATTATGTTAAAGTTGAACTCCGGCACATTTGAAGGTAAAGTCCATCACTAGAGGTGGTCGAATTCTGTCAGAAGCCAAAAAAACAGCACAGATCAGTGTTGTTGGTGGAGATCTCACTGTGGCAGTGAGTCTGTCAAGGCAACAAACTAGTGTAGTGATGGGGGCAAGTTCTTAACTTCCACGTAAAACGCCAATTTGCTTCACACTGAAGAAGCTTAACACCACTTTAACCCATGTTACAACAGCCACGAGTCTAACAAACAAAACGCTCTGCCTGGTTCACTCATTAGTGTCTGGAAACGTTAGAAAACAACTTTATAAGCACCTCACACTTCCCTCTGTTGATTTCCCACTGCACAGGCCAAAGCCCAAAAGACTTGATCGCCGATGTCATTTCTAATTCTATTTATTTATGAGTGAATTATATTTTTTGAAAAACCCAAAAACAAAAAATCCTGAACCATTTTCTTTCAACAACTTTCAGTTTCTCTTCTTCTTCACTGTCAGTAGTCGATTCTCACTTGTTGCTTCTGGCGGCAAGTCGAGTCTTTTGGGCTTTGGCCTGTGCAGTGGGAAATCAGTAAAGGTAATGCTAAGGCTGTTTATTAAGTTCTTTTCTAACGTTTCCAGACACTAATGAGTGAATCAAGCGGAGCGTTTTGTTTGTTAGACTCATGGCTGTTGTAAGATGGGTTAAAGTGGTGTTAAGCCGATTCTTGCCGATGGCACAACACTCAAACCTATAAAATCTCTTTTTAAAAAGGCCATAAAAGTCCTGGATAGAAAACCCAATTCATTTCACCACTGCATTGTTTTAGATAAATATAGTTTACTCAGCTTCGATAATTTTATTCATTTTAAAAAATCATGTTTTATATTCAAAGTTCTGCATGGACTCGCTCCTCCTCCATTGAAGGACTTTATAAAAACAAAGTCAGTGAGAGGGATGAGCACTAGGGCCACGGCTCGGGGGGACTGTGAGGTACCACACAGACGTACCACATTTGGACAGACTGTGCTCTCTGTCAAAGGCACTCATTATTGGAATAGCCCTCCTCTGACAATAAGAGAATGTCTATCTCTGTCCACTTTTAAACTGCACCTTAAACTGTGGATGAAGGAAAACCAAGTCTGTGAGCACCTTCAACTCGACTTTTATTTCTCTATTTTGTTTTGTAATGTGTTATAGTGTTTTTTGTGTCACTTGCCTAGGGGACAACAGATGGAAATTAGCATCTTTGCTATAATCTGACACATTTACACTGTTATTTACATGTGTTCATTAATATGTACTGTCCCTATCAAATAAATAAATAAATAAAATAAATAAAAAATAAATAAGCTTCTTCAGTTTGAAGCAAATTGCCGTTTTACATGGAAGTTAAGAACTTGCCCCCATCACTACACTAGTTTGTTGTCTTGACAGACTCACTGCCACAGTGAGATCTCCACCAACAACACTGATCTGTGCTGTTTTTTGGCTTCTGACAGAATTCGACCTCCTCTAGAAACGGACTTTAGCTTCAAACGTGCTGAAGTTTCACTTTAAATTAAAAGAGTGGAGGTGGGCAGTGCTGTTCATGAACGCGTTCCTATTTTGAGCAAACGTGAACTGAACACACTGTATTACTGCCTGATGAAGGAACTGTGAACACTTTCATTCTGGTACGGCAAACGCTTCTATTTAACTTCATTCAATAGGGCACCAGATTTCTTTAGTGTTCCAGATGAAAACCCAGATAAACACACTGTCCCTTAATATTTAGCGGAAAAATATTCAAGCTACTAGTCACCAGCGTCACATCGGCTCAAGCGCCATCGAAACAAGACAAAACAAAAAGCAGCATGGAGGAGACTGTAGCAGGAGCATGAAGGATTCAGCACATGAACAAGGGAATAACCTCACATTTATGTGCAAAATCCACACTTCAGTCACATCAACAGCAAACTTAAAACAACTCAATGAACTGAAGCAGCCGGCGAACCTTTCAAGGTTTATGAAAGCACATAAGAAATCAAAAGACAGTCAAGACCCTCTACCCAAATCCCACTGACTGCAAACAGTAGCGGCTCCGTTGTCATGTCCACAGCTGGACAACCTCGTGCTACAGTGTATTGTAATAATAACACTGGGGAAATGCTGTTCCCTAAATGCAAATGTGAATGTGGTTGGATAAGGATTCAAAATTGAATATGAAGATGAAATTCAACACATAGTTTCACTGTTAAAACTGATTAAATAATTGCTGTCTGTGGTTCCAATTGGGCTTTGGCAATGATATTGAAAAATAATAGCGCGCTGCAACATATTGAAGGAGAAAAAAAAAAAGAACAATGAAGTCTGTTGTCATGAACGTTGTGGCTGTGCAGTGTTACCGCTGATGAAGATGATGGCGTGATCCGAGGGCCTCTCCAGCACTGCCCTGAGCCTGAGGTCCAGAGGGAGGGACCTCCACAGCCTCCTCACAGCTGCTCCCCGAGAGGACACCAGGCCGGAGGTGCTCACCCGCCACATGCTCAGACCTGCACACAGCACAGCCGCTTACGCACAAATATTTATATCTAGGCCATTTAAATAAAGCCGTTTTAACTACTCTTTCCCACCGTTCGGCTTTTACTTATTTGGAGAGCCTGGATTTTGTTGTGTCTAAAGTCTGACCCTTTGTCCAAGAGCGCCCTCTACCTGTTCTCACTGACTGGAACACCTGCAGCAAACAGACACAGTTTTCTTTTTTTCTGGTCATGATTTTTCGGTGTTAAAAGATTCAATTAAGTAATTCAGCCCCATTTACAATTAAAATTCTCACAAGTTGAATGATCTTCCACAGATGGGTCCTATGCTGTTGCTTTGGGGTAAAGGGGCACCAGTTTTGAACATCATATCCTGGGATTTAAACTGACTAAGAAGTGCAGCGTGTGCAGTTCAAAGGGCACAAGCACAGGACTGTTGGATTGTGTGAAATGAGCTGTGTGTTTTTCCCATATTCATAGGGAATACTAGGCTAGTTAAGGAGCTATGGTGGACATTTGAGATGCTACAGGCTTTTTACACCATATGTGGCAACAAATGTGTCAGAAGATCTTCAGAGGAAACACTTTGAGGGGACAGACCCGAGTGCCTGTTGAACTGTGTGAAATGAGCTGTTTGTTTTTCCCATAGATAAAAACGTGGAGGAATCGAGTGCGACGTCCCCACAGCGTTCAGCTCAAATGAAGCTCCTGGTGCCACGGTTACAGGAACGAATCTGGAGCCAGATTGTGGAAATCCGACCGCGAGTATCACAGCAGCCACAAAAGCCACTCATGATTGAGTTGGTTAAATGTCGGAGAGGGCACTTACTTAGCAACGAAACACACCAGCTGTCAGTCAAACCTGTCGCTAACGCTAGTGGGAGCGACCTCAGGGAATGAAGGCGCCTGATTGGTTCCTTATTTACATTTATATCTTGATTTAGGGACAGAATAGCAAAATGAAAAATTCAGGGTCCTGTAGAGCGAGTGTTACAGAGAGAGGAGTCCCAATATTCCAGTGTAACTCGATGGGAGCCAGAGTCCGAAGGAGCCGGAAGAGTCCCCTGGAGCACTTCCTGTTTGGAATGCGGCGGCTAGAGACTGCACGGAGCTAAGGAGCTATGGACATTTGAGATGCTACAGGCTTTTTACACCATATGTAGCAGCAAATGTGGCAGACGACCTTCCAGAGGAAACACTTTGAGGGAATGGACCATTTCTTCAACCTTAAGAACAAGGCCTTTCCTGTTGTGTTCACCTGGCGCCCCCTGGAGGCCGCTGTAAAGCTGCAGGACACAGAGGAGGGACACTTTTGGTTCGTGCTCTCCTCAAACTGCCCCGACACAGATCTGCTGACCCTCCCTGACCAAACTGCACTGAGACCTTTGCCTGAGACACAAAGAGACTGAGAAGGGCAGTGGAAACATTGCTGGAAAAAGTTTTTCTCTCTCTCTTCCCCTAACACACCAGATTCGACCTCAAAGACATTTTGTTCCTGTACATTGATAACGTCCACACTGTCCACATGGCAACTTTGAGGATTTGATTTGAATCTAAAATATAAAAAAATGACATATATCAGTAGTCTTCTTTCTTTCTTTCTTCTGCCTTGCTTCATATATTTGATGTCTTCTGTACGATCTAGGCCCATGTACCGTTCGTTGTTTTGACTTTCATTTAAGAACCAAAAACAATAAAATGGGAAAACAGTTTCTTATTTCATTATAAAAAAAAACAGATTTCGAGTCTCGGAGCCCATCTCAGTTTTGACATTTTATTCTCTCTGGTTTATATGAAGTTCTGCTGCTTCGTGCCACATGTGAATTCAGTGTCATCTGAACAAAGGTTTAGAGTTTATCGCTGCTTCTTGTTTCTCGTCATGGAGTTCAACAATGACTTTCGAAGACGCCAAAGTAAACGCGTCGCTATAATAAAAGAAGACGACGTGTTTGACCACAAAACTGCAACGATTTTTCAGGTAAGTCCTTCAGCAGCAGAACGTCCGGGGCAAATAAACCAGAGAGAATAAATTAGGCACCGAGAATGTTTTTTGATTGCTGATATTTGATATAAACTTTAAATTAAATATTGGAAATAGAGGTCAAATTCTGTTTTTTTTCGCTGACACTAAAACGGAATAATTAAATAAGAAACAGTTTTCGCGTTTTATTGTTTTCGTTCTTAATTGAAATTCAAAACCGATCTAAAATGTAGAAAGTAGAAAACAAAGAATAAAAACATGGGAAAAAAGTAAAAGTGTAGCTGTGTCCAAACCTTTCCCTGGTCTTGTGCATAATAGTCGTTTTATAGCGCTTGCCTGGGGTTCCAATATCAATGACGGTCACAAATAAAGGCAAAAAGATTCAGTTTTTCTTCTTAGTCACCTTTGAAGAAGAAAGTCTCCCCTCGGATCTTGGCCACAGCGTCAAAGGTGGTGTTGCAGCGGTCTATGGCAGCCCTGTGGTGGAGGTGTGGGTGTGGGTGGGGCTGGGGCCTGTGTCTGAGCTGCAAATCTGAGTCCAGGCGAGGGGCATCAGTGGTTTCCAGCTGCTCTCTCTTCCCTGCAACACAAAAGGCTTTTTAAGTGACACGGACTCTTCCATTAGACACCACACAATTTAGACTCTGTGTGGTCGTTCTTAAAGACGGGGTATTATTGGTATTTTTTATTATTTTAGCTTTTTACCCTGTTATAACATTATTCCCTCATCAAAAACATGCCTTTGCTCCCTCCTCTGGACCGTACTGTACTTATACCTCTGTGAAGTCGCCCCCATCAAACACAAACCTACACAAAAACTATGCCAATCGTTTGTGCTTCGTTTGTGCTGCAGAAAGTTTAGTTTGTGCTGCCTTAGTTTTGGAGATATTGACGATTCTTTTATAGGTCAAATTATAGGGCAAATTGTTAAAAGTATGTATCATTCTTTAGTAATTTGCTTTTGATACATATTTTATACACTAACACATTTTTTTCCACACCCTCAGGTCGTTTATCTTCACTGGTTTTGTGGAGTTTTGCTAAAGCTGCCGCCGTCAGCTGAGCCGAAATGATATTGTATGATTTCAGCAAAAATAATAATGAATAATTTTAGAAATATACTCGCACAAATGAAAATTGTCACAGGACAAACAAAATACAAACGTCTATTGGAATTTTCGGACTGTTTTGAGGCTATTTAACACTTCAAGGAGCTGGAGGACGTCATCGCTCGAAAATAAGATCTTAAGAACCAGAATCGCACAAACGAAACTTTTTGCAGCACAAAACAGCACAAACAAAGCACAAACGATTGACTCAGGCCCCATTCACACTAGTTCGTATTCGAGTCGTTTTCGTTGCGGATGCAGTGTTCGTCCACACTAATCCGATGGAAAATGGCTCCGGAGAATTAACGATCTGGATACGGCATGAAAACGCTGATACGCTGACGTCGGGCTCTAGCTGCCGTTCTTATTGGGCCGCGTCACTGTGACTTAGGCCTTCCTCATTCGCTGGGTTTGTGACATCGGTCATGTTGCGGAAAACAAACCATAGACTCGAAACTCGAAACAGCGCTGGTCCACGAAAAGAGTTTTCACACTTGCATCTTCCTCGGCTGCTGCAACTTCCATAGAACGACACCAACTTCAGATATGGCGCTCTGCTCCTTGTTTTTACCGCCCACGAGGTGTCGTGATGACGTGACACCAGCCTAGTCATGTGACTAGTGTTTCTGATGATCCAGAAATGACATGTCTGGACCCACATCGTTTCCGATACGCTGATATGGTGATTAATTTCAGTGTAAATGCTCTCTCAATTTTGATCGTTTTAGAGCCAGTTTGACCTATAAAAGAATGGTTAATTTCTCCAAAACAAAAGCAGCATAAACAAAACTTTTTTTCAGCACAAAGCACAAATGAGAGACATATTTTTTGCATAGGTTTGCGTTTGATGCGGGTAAACTTCATTGTCAGTAGCTCTTGCCACTGCACTGTCCTTTTTCCCTCTCCAAATGTGCACAGTTTAGTCCAATACACAGAGCTGAAACTGAATACTTTATGTGGAATCAACCACAGCTTACTGTCCTGTCCTGGCTATTGCCCGTACAGGGTCTGCACTATGTCCACTCTGGATCCGTAGATGTTCAGGTAGACTGTGTAAACCTGAGCTGCCACTGCCTGAGCCAGTCCCTTTTACATTCTTTTCAAACCCAGAAGGGACTGGGAGAAACCTACATACAAACTCGAGACGATCTGACCACACATGTGCAAGACGTCTCCTCCCAAACATTCACGTAACCTTCAGAATGAAAATATAACTTCTACCTGAAATAAGTGATAGACCCGGATTGTTATTAAGAAGAACAAACGTTTACATGATCGAGGGATGAATTAATTCAGCTTTAAAATAAACCCCCACTTACTTCAGAATTAAGGTTAATTCAGAATAATCATTTTAATTTGGAATTATGTGTTTACATGAAGTTTTAAATGCTGAATTCATTTTTATTTTTATTGGGAATTAAAGCGCTCGTGTAAACATGGCAAATCTGACCATAAAGAACTGACCTAGTTGGAACTACAACATGTTAGCTGAGTTTTAGAGTTAAAATGTTTCTCACAAAATTACAGTCATATCGTAGCTGGATTAGCCGCTCTAGTCCCATTTTTGTTTCATGTTGCCAGCTTCAGTTTTCCCCTTATTTCCCAGTCTGACAAATCTTTCTATTTGGAGGAAGTGTCCTGGTAGTGGTTGGTGCGTACCGTAGAGCTGCGTGATGCTCTCCAGGTCTTGGGGCCCCAGGCGGTAGTGCAGGGGGTCCCCGGCCGGCCCCTGGTAGTAGGGCCTCATGAGCGAGTGTCGAGAGGTGGAGTGAGGGAGTCCCAGGGCGTGTCCTAGCTCGTGCAGCAGAACGGTGAACAGGTCTGTGCCCTCGGCCGCTGCAGGTAGTGGATATGTTCATTATGGCTTCATCTGTTTTACATTCTCCCAATAGCTAAAAATGTCAGACAGGAGTTTGTTTTCCCTGCTTGACATGTTTTCGTCAGCCTTCCTCACAAATATCATGTGATGGTGTAGTGACATGTCTTGTAGGCTGCTTACTCGGGATGCAACGATATTCGATATAATATTGAATCCTTCGATACTGGTGTCATGATACACGTGTCCCTCCATGCGCTGTGTTCACATTTACTCTGGTCCGAAAGGAAAACAGTTCTCTTGGCGTCCTCCTCAGATGCAGCAGAAAACAGCTCCATAGGCACTTACAGCTGAAATATTCTAACAGAGGAGGGTTTTATCTTTCACTCACTCTTTATTTTACATTGACAGACCCAGAAATGACAAAGATATGAACTTTTAAAGACTTTAGAATCACTTTTGGCTTCACATTGGCTTTAATCAAATGTGCTTGTGTACGCGACTCACCACATACTCGATCTGTTTCCCAGACTCAGAAAATGGTCTGTTGAGACATTTCTGTGTAATATAACATAGTTCTAGTGTTCAGAAAGTAGATGTTAGAGCGCTGTGTGTGTGAAAAGAGCAGAGCAGTGTGGGAGGAGCTACGTACTGTCTCTGCTGCTGCTGCTGGAGACGAGGCAGAGACGACACAGGAGCCTGTGTGAATGCAGCGAGAGGAAAGACTCAGGAGGAAAAGAAATCATCAAAAAGGGAAAAGTTTGACAGTGTGGTTCCCCTACAGTCTATATTAAAGGGGAACTGCGGCACATTTGAAGGTAAAGTCCATTTCTAGAGGTGGTGGAATTCTGTCAGAAGCCAAAAAACAGCACAGATCAGTGTTGCCTCGGTGGAGATCTCACTGTGGCAGTGAGTCTGTCAAGGCAACAAACTAGTGTAGTGATGGGGGCAAGTTCTTAACTTCCACGTAAAACACCAATTTGCTTCACACTGAAGAAGCTTAACACCACTTTAACCCATCTGACAACAGCCACGAGTCTAACAAACAAAACGCTCTGCCTGGCCTGGAAACATTATAAAAACAACTTTAGAAAACAACTTTATAAGCAGTCTTAGCCTTACCTTTGTTGATTTTCCACTGCACATGTGAAAGCGTTTTACGCGGAAGTGAAGAACTTGCCCCCATCACTACACTCGTTTGTTGCCTTGACAGACTCACTCACAGGGAGTCTGTCAAGGCAACACTGATCTGTGCCGTTTTTTGGCTTCTGACAAAATTTAACCACCTCTAACAACGGACTTTAGCTTCAAACGTGTCGGAGTTCAACTTTAAGAGGAAACTGGCTCTGTTATAAAATATAAAACGGCCTGAGAAACTCTGTTCTTATTTTCACTGAATAAAAATGCTGTAAATCATTGAACCAAATGAACTAAACACTTCATATATAAACTACAGCTGTACAGTAGTTATACTGTAATGTATGTAATGTTTGTATTGGTTCATTAATATCATATTGTTATTATATTGTACTCATTAGCAGATAAAATTACATAAGTTTTTTTGTCACATCTTAAACGTATCGAAATTGAATCGATATCGTGACCCCTGCATCGAAATATGTATCGAATCGTGGGAAAACTGTACCGTTGCATCCGTTTTGCTTCCATAGTTTTATAAGACAGCAGAGCAACGGTCCACAGCCTTTTTCTTCCATGAGCGACCTCCTCAAAACACCAGAGAGCAACTCATTTTAACTGTTGCAAGTAATTGAGTAAAGAGCCACCGCAAGCTTCAGATGAGGTCCAGTAAAAGATGAACTATTATCCACTTATTTGTGCACAAAGTTAGGCATCCAAATGATACATTTACAATGGAAAAAGGCACTGAAGACACCTACACCTTGTCACACATGTGGGACGCAGCTGCAGAAGGCGTCAGGCGGTATCAGGAGTAAGGCCGGATTCTACTGAATGTCGGCAGTGGATAAATCTGAGTCACTTCTCCCCACATCCTTTGTAAATGTGTCGCATTGCAACAGTGGGGAAAATATGGACGCCCGAGAAAGTTTAATGTAACATCAGGTATCACTAGCTCCTGCTAATAATAGAGTCTGTTAGCGACCGTTAACTGTCTGACTCAATTGTGTAGGTTTGACTATTACATGATAACTTGTGTCTGTCAAATAATGTGAAAAAAGTCTAAATGACACTTTATCTAAACATACACAACTTCACATATCAAAATGACCGAGAGGCAATTCTATGGAGTAAGAAAGCGTTCAGAAATATTTGTGCACATACGATAGAAATCTGTGCATATTTGGGAAATCTGTGCATATTTGGGAAATCTGTGCATATTTGGGAAATCTGTGCATATTTGGGAAATCTGTGCATATTTGGCTGTATTTGAGCATAAAGTAAATCTTAGTCAACTCTCGAATGAGTCCAGTTGTACGTAAAATGTATTATGTGTATTTGATCCATCTGAAAAGTTACGACATCACAAAATGAAAATTTATGCTTACGCTTTCCTTGGTACGAATACGAATCACAGACGAGACTCGACTGTCCAGAATACAGCGTCACTTCACAGGCGTTATTTACTGAACAGAAAAAACATCGCTCGAAATGCCAGAGTTTTGCATTGCACTGAACCAGGACTGAACCAGGACTGAACCAGGACTGAACCAGGACTGAACCACTAAACTAATTCTCGTTTACTGTGTGCGCCGCCATTTCTGCTGTGACCTAAATCCAACACAAGAGAATGTGGCAAAACACCATGGAAGCTGCTCACAAAACATGTCACTACACCATCATCGCATGACACTTCAGAGGAATGTACAAGAAAATGAAGACAGAATAAACCAGTAAAAAACCTGTCCTGTTCTAGCAGACGATTTACTGCCCCTCTTTAATTATAATGGCTCTTCAAACGCCTGTATTACACTATTTTCTGATCTGTGTTATGTTTTTTTTCTCCTCAAAAACAGACCTGGAGTTGAGTTTTGTTTCATTCACACGTTTGAACTAGTGTTGTCAACCGATTAAAATATGTAATCGCGATTAATCTCATGAATTTCATAGTTAACTCGCAATTAATCGCACATTTTTTGTCCCTTGAATCATCATTTTAATCCTCTCTTGTTTTTGTTTTTTATTGCAAACCAGAACAGTCGTCAGTGAGACACTTTGTGCTCTGCAGCAGACTTTGTTTTGTGTTTTCCTCGTGCGGGGGCATCGGCGTGTGCGCAGGTGTATCGTGCTTTGGTCCACCTCCTCCACCTTCTCAGTTTCGTACAAATTGTTTCCCTTCCTGTTTACAGCCAGATCCTGTAGTTTTTGTAACGTTACAGCAGCAAAATGTTGAGCAAAACTAGTCCACTGGGTCACAACATGTGTTAATCTCACGATAAAAAAATGAACGCTGTTAAAATTGTTCTGAGTTAACGCGTTAATAGCGCGATATTTTTGACAGCACTAGTTTAAACACAGAAACCCTGCAGATTTAAGTTCTTCTCTCAAACAGAAAACACTCTGTACCACCTTGTGATGTCATGTGGTGATACAGGAAGTGCTCCGCTGTGTGTTAACTCCACAGACCTTCACAAGAATCATTTGGATGATTTATGCCCTGGAATTGCCGATCTCTACTGAACTAAAGGTAAAAGGAGCCGTTAACATGAAAACCACTACATGACGTCACAAGGTGGAACAGAGCGTTTTGAGCTTTGGGAATTTAGACAGACTATTAAAGTGATAATTAAACGAAACACAACTCTGGGTACGGTTTTAAGGAGGTTTCTAACATGACTTGAGTCATAACATGAGTCAGGTTTGTGTCATATAGAAGCGTTAAACCTGCTCTTGGACGTCTTTGCAATGAAGACAAGAAAGACCTGCTCACGTTAAAGGGAAAAAAATCAGATTTGGTCGTGAAAGTCACATCATCGAACTTGTTGGAAATCATGTTTGCGACCACTGCGCCAAAAATCTGATTGTTTTTGTGGTTTTCTCTTGCTGTAGAGCCCAGTCTGTTTGCCTGAATAGTGTCAAACCAGAGCTGTGCCAGGCTCACCCGTCTGTCTGAACGCCCACTCCTCCTGTGCGTCCAGGTGCACGCCCCCCGCCCGCACAGGGTCTGAGGGGAAGAAGGCGTGGCCCACAGCCCCGCCCACGCCATCAAACGGGTAGTCGTCTCCATGGTAACCGTGGTGGAAGTCCACCTGAAGGTCCGTGTCTCCGGGACTGCCCACCTGACCGGACACGAGTGAAGATTAGAAAAGTGGTCTTAAGGAAGTGACAAACCGTAAAGAGTACAGGGTTACTCAGGGGTCTCCCGCCTTTTTCCTCCGGTGAGTTACTTTTACAAAACAAAAAAGCCAGAGACCTACTAGTTGGAGCGGTCACCAGAAAGCCTTAGGTGAGGTACAGTTAGATGCCTATAAAACATTAACCATGATTCATTTATTAGTGTATAAAGTTAGGAATGAAAATGACACATGTACAAAGGTCATGGGAGTTTAATTAATCAAATTTGACTTATTTAGCACAATGTGTAATTCAGAAATCCCTTGGTGAGTAACTTGGAAGGGTGTGCAGAGGTTCTGGTAGCTCCCGAGCTCCAGGTTGGAGACCCCTGCTCTAAAATGAGGGGAAAAAAACAACTCCATGTTGTTTTTAATGGGTAACATAACGTAGATTTAATGTCAGAGTAGAAAATAGGATAATTACGGTTAAAGGGACAGTTTGGAATTTTGGACATAGGGCCTCATTTCCTCATGAGCCAGAGTGTTGGAGATGTGTGGAGACACTTTTGTAAATCCTCCATCCAGTGCTTGTGTTTGCAGAGGTTGCTGGTGCTGGGCTAGTGCATGTCAATGTCCATAGTCGTCCTGCCGCTAAAAACAGTCTGACCCACTCCACAGAGGCAAAACTATTAGAACTCCAGACTGTCCATGTGAACGTCTGTGTCGATAGACTAATTTTAGACAACTCATGGGATGCAAGGTTAATTTTATTTCAAACATTATTCTATGGACACAGACATTCACATGGACAGTCTGGAGTTCTAATAGTTTTGCCTCCATTAAGGGGTGTACACACCAGACGCGATGAATCACATCAAATGCCCCTAGTTCAGCGCTTGACTTTTTTGAGTCCATCGCTTCTTTTGCGCGAACAGGACGCTCGAGTTTGGGTGTGTTGTTGTTATTATTATTATTATTATTATTATTATTATTATTATTATTATTATTATTATTATTATTATTATTATTATTATTATTATTATTATTATTATTATTAATTTGGTTGCGCAAGTAAATTTGCTCTATTTGCGCGAGTAGGAGCCACTGCGCCTGCGTGAGGAGGAAGAGAAAAACCTGAGAACTGGAGCTCCTGCTCCAGGAAGCCGAGCTCTGTGGACTAAACCAGGACTACACCAGGACTAGGACTAAACCAGGACTTAAACCAGGACTAGAACTAAATCAGGACTAAATGCAGCCGCGGTGCGCGGAGCCCCGGTGCGCGGAGCCCCGGTGCGCGGAGCCCCGGTGCGCGGAGCCCCGGTGCGCGGAGCCCCGGTGCGCGGAGCCCCGGTGCGCGGAGCCCCGGTGCGCGGAGCCCCGGTGCGCGGAGCCCCGGTGCGCGGAGCCCCGGTGCGCGGAGCCCCGGTGCGCGGAGCCCCGGTGCGCGGAGCCCCGGTGCGCGGAGCCCCGGTGCGCGGAGCGTGGGTAACTCCTGATCAATAGTAATTGCTTAACTTTTGATTTGGAACCAAATAAATGCTGTAAGCCAGAGAAGTTCATTCAGGAAGAGCTAGTGTCTTTGTGGCAATCGCCTTTGCGTATCTTAAATTTTAGCGCAATTTCGTATATTTCATTATTTACATTCAAACTAGGCGACTTGTGATCAATAGTAGCCTAATTACTTAACTTGATTTGAAACACAATACATTTTGTCTGCTCCACCAGAAAAGTCCATTCAGGAGGAGACTGTTACTAGTTAATACACTGCCACCTGCTATAGAGCTGTATAACATTTTAGAACAACAGCCTCGCTCACTCTTCTCCAACCAAAGTCCTTTTTATTCCAGTCTCTGTACGGCTCATGCTGGTATCGTATATGAGACTCATTCCCCACCACAACAATAATCTTACGTCACTATCATAACACGGCCCCTGATTGGTTGATGCGACGTGAATTGCCGCAGAAATTTCAGATATTTGCAACTCAATTTTCGCGAACGAAATTTGGGCTTTGCATGTCAAACGGCAGTCTCGCCAGTTTGCGACGCTCAATTTGCCACTTCGCATCGCTCCAAACGTTACAAATACATGCCCAATTTGCGTCATTTGCGTCGCAGAAATGTATTCGCACGTCAACACGTCTTTACATAGGGTTAACATGTAAATCATTTGCGTTGTTCGCGCCCGTCGTGTCTGGCGTGAGCACACTGTTAGGCCTGTGCAATTTATGTGTGAGAAACCAAAGCCAGTGTCTGCAGGTGCAACATGCCCACCTCATGGAAGTCCAGGGGGGTGGGCTGGGCCCACACTCGCAGGGCATAGTAGACCAGGGAGCGGACAGTGTCTCTGGGCAGAGTGGAGGATGGTGGGTACGACTGCAGCCTGAAAGGACAGCACAACTTAGACTTACACAAACTTTATTGATCCACAAGGGAAAGTATTTGGACACAGTAGCTCACTCATCACAATATAATATAATTAAAAAGTCGTGAAATGCCTTCACCGTGTTCTCCTGTTTTGAATGCCTATAAATATTATTTTAGACCAGGGGTTTTCCTTCAAGGACCTACTGTACTTTTACTAAAGAAACATGGCAGAGACCTACTCCTGTTAATGACCTTAAAGTTGAACTCCGGCATGTTTGATTGATGCTAAAGTCCGTTGCTAGAGGTGGTGGAATTCTGTCAGAAGCCAAAAATGGCACAGATCAGTGTTTCCTCAGTGGAGATCTCGCTGTGGCAGTGAGTCTGTCAAGGCAACAAACTAGTGTAGTGATGGGGGCAAGTTCTTAACTTCCATGTAAAATGGCAATTTGCTTCACACTGAAGAAGCTTAACACCACTTTAACCCATCTTACAACAGCCACAAGTCTAACAAACAAAACGCTCTGCCTGGTTCACTCATTAGTGTCTGGAAACATTATAAAACAACTTTATAAGCACCTTACACTTCCCTCTGTTGATCTCCCACTGCACAGGCCAAAGCCCAAAAGACTCAATCGTCGACTCCAGCGGCGGCGAGAGGCTCGAGCAGCCAGAAGCAACAAGTGAGGATCGACTACTGACGGTGAAGAAGAAGAAACTGAAAGTTGCTGAAACAAAATGTTTCATGAATGTTTTTTTTTTTTTTTAGCATTTTCAAAAAATATAATTCACTTGTAAATAAATGGGATTAGAAATGAGATCGGCGATCGAGTCTTTTGGGCTTTCGCATGCACAGTGGGAAATGAACAAAGGTAAAGCTAAGGCTGCTTATAAAGTTGTTTTATAACGTTTCCAGACACTAATGAGTGAACCAGGCAGAGCGTTTTGTTTGTTAGACTCGTGGCTGTTGTCAGATGGGTTAAAGTGGTGTTAAGCTTCTTCAGTGTGAAGCAAATTGGTGTTTTACGTGGAAGTTAAGAACTTGCCCCCATCACTACACTAGTTTCTTGTCTTGACAGACTCACTGCCACAGTGAGATCTCCGCCGAGGAAACACTGATCTGTGCTGGTTTTTGGCTTCTGACAGAATTCCACCTCCTCTAGCAACGGACTTTAGCTTCAAACATGCCTGAGTTCCCCTTTAAACCCCCTCTGACCTCCAGTTGATGTTCCTCCTGCTCCACGTGGACACAGCTCTCCTCTTCCTCAGGTTCTGCTCGTGGTTTGGTGGTCCTCCAGACGGCTGCTCTTGGTCGGGCAAGGAGCAGCGCGGGGTCTTCATTAGAGCCATTGTCTCCTCGTCTGCCTCATTGTACAAACAGAGAAATGAGAATACGTCTTTGCACTACTTACTTCTAGTTAAAGGAAAGATTTGTTGTTTGTGGAGCAGATTAACTTGCAAAATTGCTGAAATCACAAAAATGTCAAGGAAATCAAGAAGTTTTTCTTTTACCAGAGAATTTGCATTTTATCATCAGCAAGCAATTGGTACTTTGCCGTGACATCGGGCTGGGGGTGTCCTGGGATTGAATTGGATTTAATGGATTTAATTACCTGTAGTAGTTCCAACAAAGTCAGTTCTTGGTCAGATGTATTAAAATAAAACTCAAACCGAAGGTCCTATTTTGCAAAACTGATTCTTGTGAGCTTTATGTCCTATTATAATGTGGTTACCTCCTCAAAAACAGACCTAGAGTTATTTTTGTTTCATTCACACATGTTTGAGTAACTCTTTATTATTAGTCTGTCTGCATCTCCAAAGCTCAAACTGCTCCTTTGACCTTTTGTTTAGCAGAGATTGGCAATTTCAGAGCTGAAATGATCAAAGTGTATGGAGTAAAGGTGTACGGAGTTTAAAACCACAATGGACCACTGAGCACTTCCTGTATTACCACATCATATCAGAACCCAGCCTAGGGAGACCAGATGTCCCTATGTCCCTGGGACAGTCCCAGTTTTGAGCCTTGTGTCCCCTGTCCCAGCAGATTTATCCAAAACCAGTGATTTGTCCCAGATTTTTACACGAAATGCCCCACGTGTCCCTATTTTTGACCAGTTCCATACCTGCCAACAGTAAAGAGAGGCATAAACTATCATTTGTTTAGGTAGAATACAGAAAAGCTGCTTAAAAATGACCAAAACACAAAGGAAATGTGACTATACTGACTCATGATGTGTCTGCATAACAATTTTCCTTAATTACGCACTCGTTTCAGAATTTTATTATTACCAATCACCAGAAACCGGGCGTGTCCTTGTTTTAGATGTGTTAAACGTGTGTGAATCAGAATCAGAATCATTTATTAATGGCCACACAACAAGTTGGTGGAATTTGTTTTCAGTACAGCAAGAAATGCTCACATCTTCTGTGTCTGTTACAGAACAAAACAAATTTGCAACACACTTGCATAATACAACACACACACAACAGATAAATATCCAGTTATGAACAGGATTTGTTTAGACTCCGAATGGCAGTGGGAAAGAAACTATTCTTGAATCTGACAGATTTGGATATGATGGACCTGTAGCGCCTCCCAGAGGGCAGGAGTTTGAACAGATTATTGGCAGGATGTGTGGGGTCTGAGGTGATTCTTTTGGCTCTGTGTGATGCGTCTGTGATAAAGTGTCTATGGAGGGGAGAGTGTGACCAATGATTTTAGATGATTTGTTTACAATACGCTGAAGTTTGTTTTGTGAATGTGAGTCCAAATTACCGAACCAGACTATTATTGATGAAGTGAGAACGCTTTCAATTATTGCTGTGTAAAAGTGGAGAAGGATGTTGTGTCTGATTCTGAATTTTTTCAGTTGTCTGAGGAAAAACAGTCTTTTATTGGCTTTTTTGTATGTCTCGTTTGAATGCTGTTTCCATTTTAGTGAGTAATTGATGTGGGTACCAAGGAATTTGACGGTCTCTGTAGTGGTGATCGTTTCGTTATCAATTGTGATTGGTGTTTTCTGTGAAGGGGAGCGTGCAAAATCAATTATGAGTTCCTTTGTTTTAGATGTATTGAGGAGCAAGTTGTTACTTTGACACCAGGAGGCTACATAAGAAATCTGCTTACGGTAATGACTTTCATTATTGTCAGAGATGAGTCCAATTATTGTTGTGTCATCAGCATATTTGAATAAAGGTACAGAGCTGTGGGTGGATGTCAGTGAGTTGGTGTAGAGAGAGAACAGCCAGGGAGAGAGAACACACCCCTGGGGAACACCGGTGCTGAGGGTCAGAGGCTGGGATGAGAGGCCACTCATCCTGACCTGCTGCGTTCTCTCTGACAAGAAGCTCCTGATCCAGTGGCATAGGGTGAGAGGAATGTTCATGTCCAACAGTTTGTGGAGGAGTTTGACCGGGTCGATTGAAACAAAACACAACTCCAGGTCTGTTTGTGCGGAAGCCAGGAGGGCTCACAACAAATGCAAACGCCGCAACACAACAGAAAAGCCACAACGGAGGTGACCACGGGACTCTATTTTCTGATGGACCAAGCAAGGACGATCAAGCGGGAAATTATTTACGAGGGTCAGACAGTGACATTGATCCTGGCCACAAAACTATAAATTACTTTTCCTTACGTTTCCAACTTCGTTCACTTCTCCGTTCCTTTACTTTTCACATTCTTCTTCTTTAACTTTTCCCATTCATTCCCGCTTGATCCTCCTCGCTTGGTCCGTCGGAAAATCAAATCCTACGGTCACTTCCGTTGTGGCTTTTTGTTGTATTGTTGCATTTGTGCTGCGGCTTCTGTATGTTTGTGACGAGGACACAACCTTATAACAGACCCCACACAGTTTAGCAAAGCCTCAGACAGAGCAGTGCCTACAGTTAGTATCACACCCCCAGGGAATGATGATATGATCAGCTGCAGCGTATCAACTGCTGGGATTCAGATGACAAATAGGCCAATATTATTCAACACAGATTTAAGATACCAAGGAACATGTTTTCTATAACCACGCAGAACTTTCTAACGGTAAAAGACAGAAACTTCCTTTTCCCCTCTGAAAGTGCAGACATAGAGGTTTCCGAACATTTCTGCGGCTTTATCCTACGTCACTCTCACGCTGTGTGATGACGTGAGCAAAACGAGTGTCCAACAGGAACTTTGTTTTCCCCAAACTCATGCGCTCCGTCCATTTTGATCGAGCCAAACTTTGCCAAAGAGTGAAGTGAGTCAAGATGGTTGATTCCTCTCGAGCATTTATAACGATTTAAAATGCCGCTTTAAGTGGAGTTAATTCTCACATACTTGGCAAATTACACATCTTGGTGTGCGTAATTGCACATCCCTTTCTATTTTAATTTAAAGGTTTTTTTCAGTCAAAATGAACAAATACAAATGTAATAAACACCAGGGAAGTGCAGAAGTGGTGTGGCTCTGGCCCTGGACCTGACAGGAGCTGTTTCCAGGACTGGATCAGGCAAGTTATGGAGCCACTGCACTTTTTTTGTTTTTAGAGCAATAAGGAGATTTTTATTTGACTTGATAGTTTGCATTTTTGTAGCTAAGGCCCTGAATTAAGCATTTTCTTTATGTCCAAAAAGTTGTATATACATATTTGTTTTGTATAAGAATGTGAATTTTATTGTGTTTTTTTTCCTCTCTATTTCTGGTCCTGTAGCTTTTATCACAGCCTCATGACACAACTACAGCAGCAGATTGTGAAATAACAGGTTTGTCTGAACAAAAGGAGGTAGAACACTTCATTATAGGGTAAAAAGGGCAGTTTTAAAAGCAAAATTAAGAAAAAAAAAATCCAGGAGAGGAGAAATGTACTAAAATTGCCCTTAGGTCTTTGGGGGTTAATGGGTTTGGGAATAAACTTTTTGCACATTTCGTGACAAAACACAACGTTTTTAATAGGGAAATTTGTCTCCTGCGTCCCATCTGTGGGGGTAGAACATTCTTGAATCCCTGATTTCCCCTCACCCAGGACTCCGGTGTCGTTGATCCCAGCGAACCTCTGCATGGAGCGGACGGCGCTGGTCACCGCGGTCCAGGCCTGGAGCTGCCCGGTGGAGGCGTCAGGCGGAGGCAGGTACCCGTACTTCAGCAGCCAGTCCTGGGAAGTGCGGCGCAGGTTAGTGAACTTTCACACCAGGACATAACTCAAAACGAAACCAGGAATGCCGTAGAAGAATTACTAAAACTATCCTAATACTTATTCTTGAGGTACAGGTGATACAGGCGTTTTAGGAGCAGCACTGTCGCCGTAGTTTTGTTTTTTGAATTGCAAAAGCTGTGTATAAGTTCAGTTATGATGCACAGCAAAGAAAACTTAAATCCTGTCAACTGGATAAACGTTTTAGACTAAACATCGCATCAGGATTGTGAAGTTGTAGTGTATGGTGTTATCGCGCTTTCATATACTTATGGGAAATTATTGTACGGGAGCTTGGGCGATGTAGGCCTTTTGACTGAATCTTGTACAGGTTCATGCAGCTTACCGTAAGGAGGGTTTGAATAGCGCCTAGCAGAGATCACTAGATTATTCAAAATGCATGGAAGACACATAAAAAAGGAATGTGACTATGGAATCAATTTTGAGTCATATAGTCCAAAGAACGCTTGTAAAACATCAAGCAAATTAAAACACCGAATAAAAACAAATAAAAAATAAATAAAACATATAAGATTGACCTGCATGAAGTCGCCCCATCAAACTCAAACCTACACAAAAACTATGTCAATCGTTTGTGCTTCGTTTGTGCTGCAAAAAGTTTTGTTTGTGCGATTCTGGTTCTTAAGATATTTGGAGTTTTATTTTTGGCCGATGACGTCGTCCAGACCCTCAAAATGTAAAATAGCCTCAAAACAGGCAGAAAATTATAGAAAACTTTGGTATTTCGTTTGTGCTGTTTTGTGCTGACAATTTTCAGTTGTGCGAGTTTATTTCTAAAATCATGAATTATTATTTCTGCGGTAATTACAGGACGTCATTTCTGCTCAGCTGACGGCGACGAACTCCACAAAACTAGTGGCAATAAATGATCTGAGGCTTTCCACAGCTTCAGATCGTAGAAATAAACTCGCACAAATGAAAATTGTCACAGCACAAAACAGCACAAACAAAATACAAACCTTTTCTATAATTTTCTTCCTGTTTTGCGCTCTATTTAGTATTTTGAGGAACTGGACGACGTCATCGGCCGAAAATAAAACTGCAAATATCTTAAGAACAAGAATTGCAAACAAAACTTTTTGCAGCACAAACTATTGACATAGTTTTTGTGTAGGTTTGCGTTTGATGGGGCTGACTTCATGCAGGTATAAGATTGCAATCAAATTGTTCCTGTAATTGTGTAAAATATCCATCTTTGGCTTTTATTTTTGTTCCATGTTTTTCAGTTTTGTTTGATGTCTTTGGTTATGATTCCAGCCTCTCGTTTGCACTCCTGGACTTTTTGGTTGCAGCTTTTGCACAGACGTGACAGGTGGGTGGGATTTCCATGGGTGCGTTCCCATTGGCTAATTTATGTTTGACGGACAGCTCAGCTCGGAGCTACAGAAGCTGCTGTGGACATTTCCCGCTGTATTCACCGTTCTCTGGTGGACGGTTCTTCTGGAACATTATTTTATACAGCGTAAGTACCGGACAGACTTATTTTCTGTGTTGCAGTCGCCAAAACTACAACAGGAAATGTCCACAGCAGCTTCTGTAGCTCCGAGCTGAGCTGTGCAGTGGAAACGAGAAGGCTGGGATCATAACTAGGGCCCGACCGATATGGATTTTGTTGCGGCCGATTTGATACCGATAAAATGGGAGTTGGAGATGCCAATCGCCAGTATAATCGCAGCTATATTTATGGTGTAAAAATTCACTGTAAATCTTCAACTGTTTATAAAATTTGGCTCTATTGGATTTTCAGTTGGGTTTATTTAGGCGAAATTTATTGTTCTTCTGCCGCTTTATGTCATATTTAAAGACAGTAGTTCGGCCTAATGGTGATTTTGTGTGATATTCTAGCCAGTAAAGAAAGTGCTGTAAGTAAACTACCGCTATTAGCTTTTAGCAGTAAATGCGTGTGCGCCGCAGTAATTAATGATCTGCTAAATGTAGATAATTCACACTTCTGTTCACAGCTCATTTACATATCAGTGCATGTCCAGTAACATATATACGGCCACTATAGTCACTTCACAGTCGCTAATAGAAGAGAAAACAGCCTGTTTATGTGTGCGAGCTACTGCAGCTAATCGCTAACCAATGAGAAAGAACCAAAACGAGCTTCAAAACCGACACATTTCAGCACTCAGCCTCACACAGGCTCCTCTCAGATCACAAGTCTGCACCAAGAACTGTCCTTTTAATCCAGACTCACACTGAGCGGCCGGAAAAAGAAGAGAATCTCAGTGTTGTGCACATGGATCTACGGCTGCGACTGTAAACAAGTGCACATGGCGATGCGTTCACGGGCAGTACGGACACAGACAAATGACTCCTCAGATAAACACTGATGCGGCGCCACATATTTGGACATTTATCTGTCTGTAAATTGGATTAAATGGGCATAATATAGAGAGTCTGACCTTTATAACAAGGTAAAATGTCCATGTGGAATATTGGCCCGTATCGGCAAGATTTTGAGTGATAAGCGATATGTTTCCGAGAGACCATATCAGCCAATAATATCGGCCGACCGATATCATAACCAAAGAAAATGACATCAAACAAAACTGAGAAAGATGCGGAACAAAAACAAAATGTTTCCAAAGAGGCAAAGACAGATGCAGGACTTCTACAGCAGAAGGTGATTTTCCCGGATGAATGCTCTTAGAGCTTGGATCGGTCGTTCTTTTTTCCTTATTTTTAAGCAAATGTTTGTCTGCATTGTTGAGCTAAGCTTAAGTTGTGATTATTGTATTATTGAAACTGTATTGTATGTTTACTGTATGTCTGACACTGCTGCACAATAATTTCCCCCTGGGATCATAATAAAGCTGAAGATAGAAAGATTAAAGCGTTTTTTTATTTATCTTACTCAAAATTGACTCCATATGTAACCAGGAAGTGACTGTATATCGCGTTTGTGTAGTAATACCACTAGCTGGGTGCTGTGGTCCTCGGTGGGCGGGGCTTGTGGCGAGGCCGCAGGTGTAGCTGTGGCGACAGGTGCGGCAGGGGCGAGCCACGCTTCGCCCAGGCACAGGAGTAGAACCCACATCCTCACACAGGGGCCATGTGGTCGTCCCGGGGTCTTCAGTGTGGCCTGTGCAGCGGTGACAAGACAAACTTACATTAGAGTCCTATTAGAGCCCCTATGCCTTCCCAATATGAAGAGATATAGATATGGATATGTTCTAATGTTGTTACCTCATCAAAAACATGTCGGAGTTGTGTTTTGTTTCATTCACACATGTTTGAGTCTAATTAACAGCTTATTTTGTGCGCAATTCCAGGCCTGAAATCATTCAAATAATTTTCGCGGAGAAGAAATCAGCCTATAAATATGCAGAGTTTGTGCATTAAAGCATGCGAAAAAAACAAAACACAGCTCTGGATACGCGTTTGGTGAGGAAACAACATTATAACATAGATCAGAAATGGGACCTTTAAATATAAATAAATTAATTAAAAAGTAATAAAAAATGTATAAAACCAATAATAAATAAGAAGCAATAAACAATAAAATAAATAAAGATAACAGCTCAGAAATAGGACCTTTAAATATAAATGAATTAAATAAAAAAGTAATTAAAAATGTATAAAATAAATAATAAATAAAGAAGTAATAAACAATCAAATAAGTATAACAGCTCAGAAATGGGCCCTTTAAATATAAATAAATACATTAAAAAATGAATTAAAAATATTTAAAAAATAAAGGAAGATAGAATAAAATAAATAAATAAAATAAATAAGTAAGTAAATAAATAAATAAAACAGAGTGGAGCTGTTTGAGAGAAGAAATCAACCAAAAAATATGAATTGGGCCTTTTAAATATAAATAAATTAATTAAAATAGTAATACAAAATGTATAAAATAAATAATAAATAAGAAGTAATAAACAATAAAATAAATAAATATAACTCAGCTCAGAAATGTGACCTTTAAATATAAATAAATACATCAAAAATAAAAAAAAAAGAAAGAAAGACAGAATAAAATCAATCAATCAATCAAATCAAATCAAATAAATAAGTAAATAAATAAATAAAACATAGTGGAGCTGGAAGAAATCAGCCTAAAATTATGCATGGTTTGTGCGTTAAAATATGTGAATAAAACAATACACAGCTCTGGATGTGGGTTTGGTGAGGAAACGTTATGACAAAGATCAGAAATTGGACCTTTAAATATAAATAAATTAAACTGGCCCCTTCACGGCCATCAGAAAAGTTACATGGTGCAGCTTTAACGCTCTGCCGGGAAAATTTCGCACTGTGGAAGTTCAGCAGATAACAACAGTCCCCTTTGTCCCGCTGCTCCCACTCAGGCTGATGACTTCCCGTCGGCCGTAGGAGGAGCTGTCAGTCTGGGTGTCGGAGACGTGTCCTCCCCAGGGCCCCGGGGACCTGCCGTCCTCCGTGTAATCAGCAGATGGAGCTCATTAGCATAACACGCGAGGGGCACGAGCGTCACCGAGACTCCATTTCATTAAGATAGAGATGGGACGGGAGGAGGAGGAGGAGTGAGGAAGAGGAGCACAGGGCGGTGGAGAGTTTTGTTTTTTTGCTTCAGTCCTCCCAATCATTGACTATGGAGACTTAAGGCTGCCTTTTCCTCTCCTCTCCTCTCCTCTTTCCTCTCTTCTCCTCTCCTCTCTCCTCTCCTCTCTCCTCTCCTCTCCTCTCTCCTCTCCTCTCCTCTCTCCTCTCCTCTCTCCTCTCTCCTCTCCTCTCTCCTCTCCTCTCCTCTCCTCTCCCTCTCCTCTCCTCTCTCCTCTCATCTCTCCTCTCCCCTCTCCCCTCTCCTCTCTCCTCTCCTCTCCTCTCTCCTCTCCTCTCTCCTCCTCTCTCCTCTTCTCTCCTCTCCTCTCTCCTCTCTGCTCTTCTCTCCTCTCCTCTCTCCTCTCCTCTCCTCTCCTCTCTCCTCTCCTCTCTCCTCTTCTCTCCTCTCCTCTCTCCTCTCTGCTCTTCTCTCCTCTCCTCTCTCCTCTTCTCTCCTCTCCTCTCTCCTCTCCTCTCTCCTCTTCTCTCCTCTCCTCTCTCCTCTCTCCTCTCCTCTCTCCTCTTTCCTCTCTCCTCTCCTCTCCTCTCCTCTCTCCCCTCTCCTCTCCTCTCCTCTCTCCTCTCTCCTCTCCTCTCCTCTCTCCTCTCTCCACTCCCCTCTCCTCACTACCGGAGAATTTGCCCGATTTTGGCCGCGATTTCTTCTCCAGGAGTTGCCGAATTTTTGTCTCCTCGTGTGTGGAGTCAGTGTCATATCGTAACCACCAAACAACGACAACGCAACGGAAACAGATGATAAAACAGCGCGTCAGGGGCAGAGGAGCGACAGATACAGCGAAAATAAAGACTTTATTCCTCACCTGAAGTAAAGTGGTACATTTAAAGTGCAGCGTCTGATCCACATTATCCATAGAAATTGTCCTCCGCAAATAATGACTCCAGTCCACAAAACCGCACTGTTAATCCAGTTTGCAGTGTTTTTTTAAAGGTAAAATGACAGTGTTTCCTCACGTGTTTGTTTACAGCTGCAGATTAGTGATACTGACTCTACTTCCTGTGGACTTTATTTCCTCTTTTATGCTTTAAAAATCCTGTATCTGAAGTATTGCAGCACATTTCACAAATAATAATAACACAGTTTGACCTGAGCTCTGATCTTTGAACACTTCAGAGTCTCAGAGCGAGTGGTTTTACTGTAGACAGGAAACAGCTGATTTATATCCTGTGGTCCGCAGACAGAACCCGCTGCTGTGTTTGCGATCAGAGATTTTAAGTCTCATAAGTTTCCCCGCGTGTCTGTGGTGTTTGCGCTTTTTGTCGCACGTTTGAAAATCCTTTAAGACCGAAAAACCTTGTAGTGTGCGGCGGCCTTAAGTTTACAGATCTGCATCAAGCCCGGCGTGATTTATCATGCAGCCATCTGCCAAACCCACTGGTTATTGTGCATTTACAGATGTTGAATTGGTAAAACTCCGCTCTACCTCAGCTCACTCGTGCACATTAACAGCTCCACCCTGGACATTCCCTCCTCTTTTCAGTTTTCTGCAGCAAGTGACTGGAACCACCATCACCAGACTTTAAAACTTAGTTCGTTTTCACCTGTGTCGACTTTTAAAACTCCATCCAGAGTATTTTACAGGATCGTTGCACATGCTTTTAACACTTTTATATCTTTAATCTGCAAATGTTCCACTGGCTCACGTCTTTGTTCAGTGTTTCATGTTTCCGCTGGTGTGTGGGTGTCGTTTTGTACGGCCTCTGAGGTGTTCGCAATGGACTTATCTGGTAAAATATTGAATAAATAAATAAAAAAGCTGAGTGCCTCTCCCCCAACGCACCTGTCGCCCAGTCAGGTGTGCAGAGTCTAAAAGAAACGAGTACAAGTTTTTTGTTATTCTCAAATTAATGTTGGAAGTTTATATGTTGAGAAAGCAAAAAATGTGCAGTAAAAAAGTTTAGTATTAGTAGTAGCAGTGTTTTTGTTGTTGTTGTTGTTGTTGTTGTTGTTGTTGTTTTGTTTTTTTGACAATGAAACTCCAAAATTATTTTAGTAACATTCCCCAAAATGTGGTTTGTAACGTAATCATTTAGTTACGTCAATGTGAGTAACATAATCTGAATACTTTGGATTACTTTATATTTTCAGGCTTTTTAAAACGACATGAATGTAGCAACCACCTCCTGCAAATTCTGGTTTGGTTTTAGACCTGGTTTAGACCTGGTTTAGACCTGGTTTAGACCTGCTTTAGACCTGTTTTAGACCTGGCTTAGTCTTGGTTTTAGTCCTGATTTTAGTCCTGGTTTAGATCTGCTTTAGACCTGTTTTAGACCTGGCCTAGTCCTGGTTTTAGTCCTGGTGTTAGTCCTGGTTTAGAGGGGGAAGCGCGGTCCACGCAGCGTACGTGACAAGACACAGTCCATGCGCGCCGTACGGGAGAACTAAAATCAGGACTAAAATCAGGACTAAAACCAGGACTAAAACCAAGACTAAGCCAGGTCTAAAGCAGGTCTACAGCAGATCTAAACCAGGACTAATATCAGGACTAAAACCAGGATTAGGCCAGGTCTAAAACAGGTCTAAAGCAAGTCTAAACCAGATCTAAACAAGGACTAAACATGCATTGATCCAGGACTAAAACCAGGTCTAAACCAGGACTAAAACAAGATCTAAACCAGGTCTAAACCAAGTCTAAACCAGGTCTAAAGCAGGTCTAAAGGAGGTCTAAACCAGGTCTAAACTAGGACTAAAACCAGGACTAAAACCAGGTCTAAACTAGTCTAAACAAGGACTAAATCCAGGTCTAAACCAGGTCTAAACCAGGACTAAAACCAGGTCTAAACCAGGATTAAACCAGGACTAAAACCAGGTCTAAACTAGGTCTAAACAAGGACTAAAACCAGGTGTAAACCAGGTCTAAACCAGGTCTAAACCAGGACTAAACCAGGACTAAAACCAGGTCTAAACCAGGACTAAACCAGGACCAGTTCTAAACCAGGACTAAAACCAAGTCTAAACCAGGACTAAACCAGGACCAGTTCTAAACCAGGACTAAAACCAGGTCTAAACCAGGTCTAAACCAGGTCTAAACCAGGTCTAAAACCAAACCAGAATTTGCAGGAGTTGGTTGCTACATTCGTGTAGTTTTAAAAAGCCTGAAAATATCAAGTAATCCAAAGTATTCAGATTACGTTACTCACTTTAAGTAATTTAATGTATTACGTTACAAACTACATTTTGGGGAATGTAATTTGTAATCTGTAGGGGATTACATTTTAAAAGTAACGTTCCCAACACTGTCAACAGGATTATCAATGAAACAGAAATGAAACGGGATTAAAAACATCGTTGGCCCTGTACATGGTGCACATTTTGAATTGAGACGTTTGAAGAAGTTATTTTGGTTTTATTTTCTGGGCTGATGTCGTCCAAATATGAAGCATTAAAATCACGTTTTGCACAGAATTGATTGTAAATTTAGTAAATTTCCACCATCGTTCATTAAGTTTGCCCTACAAAGGCAGAAGGCAGGAACATCGTGTGGTCAAAAATGAGTACATGTTATTTTGGGGGCATTTGAGGCCTCCTTTATCATGTCAATTAATATCGTGAAAAATATTGAGCTCAAAATTGAAGAAAAAAAAAAGGCGTCGTGCAAAGGCAAAATGCACTTTCGCAGTTCCAGACACGGTTACTGCCTTCTGCCTGATGCACGACTCTGTTTTTGGCACATGGCACAAAAGCAGAATACAGTTACTGCCAAATAAGGGTCAAAGGTCAATTTTGAGTTCAGTATTTTCAGCGTACAGATAGATGCTATGATGAAGAAATGTTTGTACGCCGAAAATACTGAGGGAAAATATCAGTACACTGCAAAAAAGGATTTTCTAACATAGTTAAACTGACTTGAATTAAGCAGATTTGTCTTAAAAGATCAATTTTAAGATTTTTTTACTTAATAAGATGAGATTTTTTTACATCCTGATTTATCTTATCTCGATATTACAACTTATTCTAAGCACTTTTTATATTAAATCAAACCAGGTTAAGCCTCTTTAACTTCCTTCTCAAACCAATAAGGTGAAGAATCTTGCCATAAATACTTGAAACTAGTGTTTTCTGCTTAGAACAAGATTCATATTTTGTCTTGTTTTAAGAAAACTTGGTAAGTGAAAATTTCTTACTGCACTGGCAGAAAATTTCACTTAAAATAGGAATTTTTTACCTCAAAATTGGTATTTTTTCTTATTTTCGATAGGCCTTTATTGCTGTGTATGGCTCCCAGTTATACTCTTGTCTGGACCAATCAGAAAGTTTGAAGTCATTTTGTCAGTTTCACTCTCTGAGTTAAAATCTTTTGCCTTTGCGGGGGCCGTAATAGACCAGATATTTCTTTGTAAAACTGATTTGTTATGATGTAGAATCGTTATGAACATATGACATTTTCCAGTACAGTCACATTTGCTTAAGGACACAGGAAGCTTATTGATATCAAAGTCACAAACAAGCAGAAGGTTTAGTCCATTCGTTAGTAGTAGTAGTAGTAGTAGTAGTAGTAGTAGTAGTAGTAGTAGTAGTAGTAGTAGTAGTAGTAGTAGTAGTAGCAGTAGTAGTAGTAGTAGTAGTAGTAGTAGTAGTAGTAGTAGTAGTAGTATGAGCAGCAGATTTGGACTTTCCTCATAATTTATCTATTAGAGTCAAAAATATCCAGAAACAACAAAAGACGACTTGAATTAAAAAAGTTTTATCAGGATTTGAGTCAATTTCACTGGAAAAGTGAAATGATCTGCCACAGGAACACGACTTTTTCTACTTAAAACATGAAAATACATCGTGCTACACTTAAAATAAAAAACAAAATCAAATGTTGCTTGAATTAACAAACACTTATTCCACTGGCAGATCATTTTACAAGTTGAATCCACTCAAATAAAGTCAAATGTTCTTAATTTAAGTCAGTTTAACTTTCCGAGACATTGTTTTTTTCCCAGCGCAGTTATATTTTAGCCTCAAAGATGTCGTCTTCATAAAACGATCCTGCATATACTGTTGGATTAACCATTATAGAAACATAAAAAGATATTTTGGTGAACAGAAATGCTGCTAAGTTACGTCCTCCACCTTATACTGGCTGCTTTAATACATTTGTTACGCTCTGTATGTCAATCGTTTGTGGCTCGTTTGCTGCGAAAAGTTTCGTTTGTGCTGCTTTAGTTTTTGAGATTTTATGGTTCTTTTGTTAATTTTATTTTAATAACTTAAAGCCTGACAAAACTGACATAACTTAAACTGAGAGATAATTGTACATAGAAACGAAATTAATACAAAAAATTGAGGAAGTGGCTCAAAATAAAACCCCAATTCTTCTGTAATATTGAGCGTTTTGACCGATTTATTGTTAGAAACACTGTTTAGTTTGAAGATAATTCTTAAAGTCTAGGATAATTTTTTGGGATATAAAATTTTCCCAACAGAATGCACAGGTTTATGAAATATTCGCTTTTAGTTATTGTGCTCGAGCCGTCCAAATGGATTCTGACGGACGTGTCAACGCTCTAATTTTTCTATTTTCGGTACATCTCGTTACGTTACGTCATTTCCGGCCCACGTCATGACGTTGGGCGATGTGACTTTAAAGATATTAATGCCAAAAAGTGAAATATTAACAAAATGGAAAGGATTTGTGGAATATTTGGGGAAGCCTGACAAAACTGACATAACTTAAACTGAGGCAGATGCATAGAAACGAAGTGAATACAAGAAACTGAGGAGGTGGTTTGAAATAAAACCCCAGTTCTTCTGTGATATTGAAAAACGGCTCTGAAAAATGTTTTCACTCACCTCCTCGGTTTCAGCGTCGCTCCTCCGCCTCTCGCTGACCCGCCGCTCAAACACACGTCCTTATTCTCCCCCCTCCGACTTTAGCCCCGCCCCTTCACCCTCCTGACTCCTCCCACCTCCACCCACCCCCTCCTCCCCCTCGTAAATCAGGCTCATCGAACGCAAGCACACAAAAACTACACACTGGAAAAAAACCTCCTCTAGGGACGTTAAAATGACTTAGATTAAGAACATTTGACTTTATTTGAGTGGATTCAACTTGAAAAATTATCTGCCAGTGGAATGAGTCTTTTTTTTTTCTTAATTCAAGCAACATTCGATTTTGCTTCTTATTTTAAGTGCAAAGAGTTGTTGGTTTTGTTATTTTAAGTGGTGCAAGATGTATTTTCACATTTAAAGTGCAAAAACATTGCAAAAAAACACATCTGGTCCAGTTAAGATGACTTGAATTAAGAAAGTTTTATCAGGATTTGAGTAAATTTCGCTTGAAAAGTAAAATGATCCGCCACTGGAACAAGACTTTTTCTACTTTAAATGTGAAAATACATCTTAAACTAATAAAAACAACAACTTTAAAATAAGAAACAAAATCAAATGTTGCATGAATTAGGAAAAATAACACATTCTACTGGCAGATTATTTTACTTGACTAGTTGAATCTGCTCAAATAAAGTAAAATATTCTTAATTTAAGTCATTTTAACTTACCGAGATATTGTTTTTTTCTTGATCCAGTGGCAGATCATTTTACTTGTGAAGTGAAATTTACTCAAATCCTGATAAAACTTTCTTAATTCAAGTCATCTTAACTGGACTAGATTTTGTTTTTAAGCATGTTTTTTTTAAAGCAAAAAAATAGCGAAAATAGCTAATCGCCAAGGACCATAACAGCTAATATCTCAAAAACTAAAGCAGCACAAACTATTGGCACCATTTTAAACCGTTTAAGAGCATTTTTAGGTTCTCTGGGGCGACGGCTGACCCTAATTTGACCTACAAAGGAATCGTTAATATTTCCAAAACGAAACCAGCACAAACGAAACTTTTTGCAGCACAAACGACGCACAAACGATTGACGTGGGGGCCAACTTCACGGAGGTAAAAGAGCAACGCCGATTCCGGGCCGAACGCGCCAAGTCGAGGCCAAAGACGGACGCGCATGAAGCATCTGCGAGGTTTTACCCACAATCCTCTTAGCGCACGGATTAAAAGCGCACTCTTCTGTCTTTGCGAGGTAAAGATAATGACTTTCTTTGATTTCGCTTCGGATAATCTTGTGGGTCAACGGCAGCCCGGCGATCCCTGCGTGTTCGAGTGATCCTGGAATGATCTGCACTCGCCGTTCTCTCTTCGAAACTTTTGGATGGCGCGTTGAACGTCTCAGTGAAGATGTGATTTTGTGGACTTGGCATCAATCATATATAGTGTACAGTGCGTTTAGTCATGGTAAAATGCGAGTGATCCTCGTTTATTTCATCTGTCTACATCTCAAACATATCAAATCGCGTGAAATTATGTTGAATTGTGTAGAATTGTGTTGAATTATGGGGAATTATGGGGAATTATGGGGAATTATGTGGAACTGTGTAGAATTGTGTTGAATTGTGTGGAATTGTGTTGAATTGTGTGAAATTGTGTGGAATTATGGGGAATTATGGGGAAATGTGCTGAATTGTGTGGAATTGTGGGAAATTACGTTGAATTGTGTTGAATTGTGTTGAATTGTGCTGAATTGTCTGGCATTCAGTCTCCGCCCTCGGCCCCTCCAACCTCGCACATTCACACGAGGCAATGTGGCTGAAGTGCCTTGCCTAAGGACACAACACAACAGGAGACAGTAGTGAACACAGAAAAAAACTTATGTGGGCGCCTCCAAATTTGTTTTTGTTTAAATACTGCTGTTCTGGTTTAGTTTGTGTTGTGTTTCCCCCTCCCTCCTTTGTGCTTTCCCATAGGGCAGTGTGGCAGGGGGCGTGGCTTCTGGTGCTGCAGATGACTGACACCTGCCGCTCATCTACTCATCAGCTTGAGTATTTGGCCGTTGCAAGCACCAAACTGTCTGATAATTCCATCCTGTTTGATAGTGCTAGCGTATGTTCTTCGTGGATCACTTACCTGCATTTTTTGCTTACCTGCTTTTCCTCTCTTGCCCAGTTTCCCTCCATGCCTGGACCCTTCTGGTGACCCGTCCTTTTGGCCTGGATTCATCTACTGCCGGCCAGCTCCCTGCCTCCTCTGTCTGCCTGGGTTTTGTACTAATAAACTTAGTTAAAACTCCTCTTGCCTTCTGCTTCTGCTTTGGGATTCCTCTAGTACCCGCAACAACTGCTCCGACTGCGGTCCGGGCTCGTACGGTCCGGGCTCGTACGGTCCGGCTCAAATGCGGTCGGGCTCGTGCAGTCCGGGCTCATCACGGTCGAACTCATCTGATCCGGCCAAATGCAGTCCGGGCTCGACGGTCGGGCTCGTGCAGGTCCGGGCTAAATGCAGTCGGGCTCGTACGGTCCGGGCTCGTACGGTGCAATCACCTCCGTGAAGTTGGCCGCCCATCAAACGGAAACCGACACAAAAACTATGTTTATTTCGTTTGTGCTGCTTTAGTTTTGGAGATATTAATGATTCTTTTATGGGTCAAATTGGGGTCAGCCGGGCTGGGCTCAGGAAGCTTCAAAATGCTAAATACTAAAAGAGCCCAAATGATGCAATTCGTTTGTGCTGCAAAAAGTTTTGTTTGTGCTAAAGCTGAGCGGAAATTACATCTTATAATTTCCACATAAATAATAATTAATAATAATAATTTTAGAAATATAATCACACAAATGAAAACTGTCACAGCATAAAACAGCACAAACGAAATACAAACACTTCATATAGTTTTCTGCCTGTTTTGAGGCTGTTTAACATTATGAGGAGCTGGAGGACATCACTGGCTGAAAATAAAACTACAGATATGTTAAGAGCCATAATTGCACAAATGACCCCAATTTGACCCATAAAAGAATCAATAACATCTCCAAAAATAAAGCAGAACAAACATAACTTTTTGCAGCACAAAGCACCAACAAAAGACAAAGTTTTTGTGTAGGTTTGTGTTTCACGAGGGGCAATTTCACGACGGCAAAAGAGCAACGCCAGTTCCTCGCTAAACGCTCCAAGTAGAGGAGGAATAATTAAAATCCATGGATGCGCATGAAGCATCTACTAGATTTCAGGCCTCTTGAAATGTACTGGCCACACACACAGCAGGATGGACTCAGTTTAGCAGCAGTTTAAGCAAAACGAAGGTGTTTACTTCACTGACTCCAGGGACCTGATTTGGGAAGGGTCACAAGAGCAGAGCGCCATCAGAAATGATTATTCAGTCATAAATGAAAGCCTTGTCTCATATAGTTAATGCGTGCTAGATAATGCTAAACGTGCCCCATTCATAAATCCAGCGGAACGCATCAATGCTAATAGGATTTGTGTGAGGAGTGAGTGGTGTTAGCGTGTACGATGTCCCGGGGGGGTCATTAGGCAGCCTGTGTGGAGGAGGGCAGGGGCTGAAGACCACAGGAAGTACAGTCTCGATCGCTCGTAGTTCCCCCTGAGTCAGTTCTTTCAGGTCAGATTGGGCTAAAACAAAGTCTGTCTTGAGTGTGATCAGCATTACCCAGGTTCTATTCCTGGGTAATGCCGGTGGCATAGTCAGAAGAATGTTTTTGGTGATTTCATGAAGAATGTTCCCAAAATGTTTGAAGAGTGTGATACAAGACAGTGAAACAAAAACAGTATTTACAATAATTACACATAACAGCAGAAATATCCTTCATAAACCATAAGCTCTGTAGGTTTTTACCTTCTCTGTACATGGCCCAGATAAAAATGCTGTTCTATAATTAACATGTTTTCTCAGTACTGACAATGTTTTTAAAAAGCCCAACAATGGATCACATACGTTTATTCAGAGATCTTTTCTGTGACAAAACCTTGTTGGGTTTTCGAACGTGATTGGACGGAAATCGCTAAACCCAATCTGGCAACACTGGATTTAACGGTGGACTTGTGTGCACCCAAGACTAGACGAATAAACGAAGTGGCTAGCATGTGCTTGTTTGTGCGTACTTAGGTTAGCGCAGGTTTTCACAGGGGTATTCACAGACATTGAGTAATAGAGCTTCAGACAGAGCAGTGCCTTCAGTTAGCCCCTAGGTGCTGTTTAGGGTACGATTAAAGGTATTTAACATTTACTATTAAAGGGGAACTTCGGCATGTTTGAAGCTAAAGTCCGTTGCTAGAGGAGGTCGAATTCTGTCAGAAGCCAAAAAACGGCACAGATCAGTGTTTCCTCAGTGGAGATCTCACTGTGGCAGTGAGTCTGTCAAGGCAACAAACTAGTGTAGTGATGGGGGCAAGTTCTTAACTTCCACGTAAAACACCAATTTGCTTAACACCACTTTAATCCATCTTACAACAGCCACGAGTCTAACAAACAAAATGCTCTGCCTGGCTCACTCATTAGTGTCTGGAAACGTTCTAAAATAAATTTACAAGCAGCCTTAGCATTATCATGTTGATTTCCCACTGCGCATTGCAAAAGCCCAAAAGACTCCAGCGGCGGCGAGAGGCTCAAGCCGCCAGAAGCAACAAGTGAGAATCGACTACTGACGGTGAAGAACAATAAAAACTGAAAGTTGTTGAAAGAAAATGGTTCGGGAATGTTTTTTTTAAATGATTGTTTTCAAAAAATATAATTCACTCATAAATAAATGGGATTAGAAACAACATCGGCGATGGAGTCTTTTGGGCTTTCGCATGCGCAGTGGGAAATCAACAAGCTAATGCTAAAGCTGCTTATAGAGTTGTTTTCTAACGTTTCCAGGCACTAAGGAGTGAGCCAGGCAGAGCGTTTTGTTTGTTAGACTCGTGGCTGTTGTAAGATGGGTTAGAAAGTGGTGTTAAGCTTTTATGTGGAAGCTAAAAACTTGCCCCCATCACTACACTAGTTTGTCGCCTTGACAGACTCACTGCCACAGCGAGATCTCCGCCTAGAAAACACTGATCTCTCTTGTTTTTTTGGCTTATGACAGAGTTCCACCACCTCTAGCAAAGGACTTCAAACCTGCCGGAGTTCCCCTTTAAAGCGAACTTGAATTATTTAGCAGGTTCAAAGTGAAAACTTGTCAAACATCTTCATCGCTGCAGGTTCAGGAAAGGAACCTCAACACGTGTCTGAAATGTTCCTCATAAAAGCACCAAGAGCGTATTCTGGTCATGAATGAAGACGAAATGTTTCCGTGTCACTGTGGCAACAGACGTCTTCCTCATGCACGCAGCTGCGGGGGTGAGAGGTCAGAGGTCGCGGGGGTAACGGCTGACGGATGGGGCTGGCTGAGCTCGAGCTCGAAGATGAATGGAGCCATGTGTCCGGGCGTTACCATGGCGACGGACGCCTCTTTTGGACTGAACCTAATTTTCTTTGATGAAAGTTCAGCCCGGACGGTTCGGTCATGATGCATACTGCGGTTTAACATGTGACCGTGACACACAAGAGTCATATTTTTCCAGTGGCGCAGCGGTTTGGAAGCCGTCCTGATTTTCATGTTTACAAGTTAGATTTATTTGAGAGAGAAAAGTGTACTCTTAATTTTGACTTAATCCTGACCAATATGACGTTAAAGTACCTGATTTTTACTCATTTAATTTTTCATTTATGTATTTATTTTGGGTAAGTACCGTAATTTCTGGACTATAAGTCGCTATTTTTATATATGAATGGACAGCTAACTTGCTAGCTGCAAGGTTCCAAACAGGAAGTGCTCCAGGCGGCTCTTCCGGCTCCTTCTGACTCTGGCTGCATTGAGTTACATTAGGACCTGCTACTGTGGCCTTGTCATTTTAGTCTCAAATATTCGTATAAGCCCACTCTTTTGTTTCTAAATCAAGATATGAACATAAATAACGGACCAATCAGATGCCTTCATTCCCCGAGGTCCCTCCCACAAGCGTTAGCAACAGGTTTGATTGACAGCTGGTGCATTTCGTTGCTAAGGTAGCCCCTTTTCTGTTTTCCGGTGAGAAGGGCGGGTACATTTAACCACCTAAATTATGATTGGGTCTTGTGGTTGGTATGATACTCGCGGTTGGATTTCCAAATATCGATTCTGGCTCCAAATTCGCTCCTGTAACCGTAGCAACGGGAGGTTCATTTTGGCAACAGAAGTGGCATTGTTCATTCAGACTGAACACGGACAGACGAAGATGGAGATAAAACCATTTCCGGCACCAAAATGTCTGGTTTTTATGTGTGTGGTTGTCAGAATCGATATTCTACCTGGACCTGGCAGTCGGACACCGTTTGTCAAACTCACCTGCGGAGTTCTGCCAAAATGTGTGCGCAACCGTGCCTACGTCATCACCTACGAACACTAAAAGGGTTTATAAAAAAAGTGGACTAAGTGAGTCTGACCCACAGCGTTTTGCTCCAGTCAAATGAAGCTCACGATGTTAACGGTTACAGGAGCGAATTTGGAACCAGACTCTATATGGTTAATAGGAACATGAGGGACAGTTCGGAATTTTGCACATATGGCCTCATTTCCTGGTGAGCCAGAGTGTTGGAGACGTGTGGTGACACTTTTTAAAAATCTTCCATCCAGTCCTTGTATTTGGAGAGGTTGCTGGTGCTAGGCTAGTGCATGTCAATGGCCATAGTTGCCACTAAAAACAGTCTTACCCACTCCACAGAGCACCCGAGGCAAAACTATTAGAACTCCAGACTGTCCATGTGAACGTCTGTGTCGATGGAATAATTTCAGAAGTAAACCAACCTTGCATTTGAAGGATTTATGTCTGAGCAGCAGCGAGTTGTACTTCCTGAGAGAAAGGTCAGCAGCGGCGGATTGATATATGAGAAAATAGTCCCTCAACATGTGACGATTCATGCAATGCAAGGTTAGTTTTATTTCAAACATTATTTTATCAACACTGACATTCACATGGACAGTCTGGAGTAATAATAGTTTCTCGTCAGGTGCTCTGTGGAGTGGGTAAAACTGTTTTTCGTGGCAACTATGGCCATTGACATGCACTAGCCTAGCACCAGCAACCTCTCCAAATACAAGGACAACACGGCCTCTAGGAAATGAAGCCATATGTCCACAATTCTGAACTGTCCCTTTAAATGTTCATATTAACCCTCTACTAGGGTGACCAGATTTTCAAAATTCAAAACTGGGACACACTCGGGTTGGGATGGTTGATGTAAGTAAAATTGTGAAAAGGGCGCGTTACATTGTCCATTCTTAAATAATTTGTGAATCAATCGTAATCTGAGGGACTTCTGTCGGTACCATTTTCAATTAGTTTCCTACATTTTAGCTCATTAGCTTAGCAATTTATCCTCCTCTTTACTGTTGGTGGCTAATAAATTGGTCAAAAATAGGGACAACTGGGAAATTTCTTATATAAAATTGGGACAAATCAGTGGTTTTGAATAAATCTGCTGGGACAGGGGACACAGGGCTCAAAACTGGGACTGTCCCGGGGAAATAGGGATGTCTGGTCACCCTAGATGAGTGAGTTACTGTGTCCAAATAATTTCCCTTCATACAGTTTGTCTAAGACTAAGTTAGGGTGGATTTTCAAAATAAAAAACTGGGACATCCCTGGTTTGTGGTGGTTGGTAATAATAACATTGTGAAACAAATGCGTAATTAAGTAAAGTTGTTCTGCACTCGGTACTAATGTGAGTCAGTATAGTCACATTTTCTTTGTGTTTTGGTCATTTTTAAGCAGCTTTTCTGTATTTTACCTAAACAAATGATGCCTCTCTTTACTGTTGGTGGCTAATAAATTGGTCAAAAATAGGGATACCTGGGGCATTTCTTGTATAAAACTGATACAAATCACTGGTTTTGGATAAATCTGCTGGGACAGCGGACACAGGGCTCAAAACTGGGACTGTCCGGGGGAAATAGGGACGTCTGGTCACCGTGCCCTCTACATGATCCTGATGTTCCATATTCTCTCCTGTAAACGTTAACATCGTGAGCTTCATTTGACTGGAGCAAAAAACTGCGGGTCAGACTCACGTAGTCCACTTTTTTATAAACTCTTTTAGTGTTAGTAAACAGTGATGACGTAGCCACGGTTGCGCACACATTTCGGGAAAAGATGTACGGTAGAACTCAGCAGCTTTTGAAAGGATTATCGTCAAAAGATCACAAATATTTACTCCGACTTTGACAAATGGTGTCCGACTGCCAGGTCCAGCGAGTAAAACTTTAAAACTTTAGTCCGTCAGTAGAATATCAAATCAGATAACCACACAACTCTGGGTCTGTTTGTGAAGAGGAAACTACATTAGAACAGTTGAAGTAGTAGTAGTTGAAGTGTAGTAGTTGAAGTGTAGTAGTAGTAGTTGAAGTGTAGTAGTAGAAGTAGGAGAAGTAGTAGTTGAAGTAGTAGTAGTAGCAGTGTAGTAGTAGTAGTATAGCAGTAGTAGTAGTAGTAGTAGTAGCAGTAGTAGTAGTAGTATAGCAGTAGTAGTAGTAGTAGTAGTAGTAGCAGTAGTAGTAGTAGTAGTAGCAGTAGTAGTAGTAGTAGTAGTAGTAGTAGTAGTATAGCAGTAGTAGTAGTAGTAGTAGTAGCAGTAGTAGTAGTAGTAGTAGTAGTAGTAGTAGTAGTAGTAGTAGTAGCAGTAGCAGTAGTAGTAGTAGTAGTATAGCAGTCTTTATTTTATATCTATAGTATTTATATTTCAATTCTCTTTGTAAATTTTGTACGTATACTTATTGACTTTATATTATTATTTTTATTATTATTTCTATTTTTATTATTGTTTATCTTGATTGCATCACACTTTTTCCCCCTTTTTTGCACTAAACTGTCCTGGAGCTACTGTGACTTTCTCCACCGTGAGATCAATAAAGTCCTATCTTATCTTATCTTATCTTATCTTATCTTATCTTATCTTATAGCAGCAGTAGTAGTAGTAGTAGTAGTAGTAGTTGCAGTAGTAGTAGTAGCAGTAGTAGTAGTTGCAGTAGTAGTAGTAGTAGTAGTAGTAGTAGTTGCAGTAGTAGTAGTAGCAGTAGTAGTAGTTGCAGTAGTAGTAGTAGTAGTAGTAGTAGTAGTAGTAGTAGTAGCAGTAGTAGTAGTTGCAGTAGTAGTAGTAGTAGTAGTAGTAGTAGTAGTAGTAGTTGCAGTAGTAGTAGTAGCAGTAGTAGTAGTAGTAGTAGTAGTAGTAGTAGTTGCAGTAGTAGTAGTAGCAGTAGTAGTAGTAGTAGTATAGCAGTAGTAGTAGTAGTAGTAATAGTAGTAGTATAGCAGTAATAGTAGTAGTAGTAGTATAGCAGTAATAGTAGTAATAGCAGTTGTAGCAGTAGTAGTAGCAGCAGTAGTAGTAGTAATAGTAGTAGCAGTAGTAGTAGTAGTTGTAGCAGTAGTCGTAGCAGTAGTAGTAGTATAGCAGTAGTAGTAGTAGTAGTTGCAGTAGTAGTCGTAGTAGTAGTAGTAGTAGTCGTAGTAGTCGTAGTAGCAGTAGTAGTAGTTGCAGTAGTATTAGTAGCAGTAGTAATAGTAGTAATAGTAGTAGTAGTAGTAGTAGTAGTAGTAGTATAGCAGTAGTTGTAGTAGTAGTAGCAGTAGTAGTAGTTGCAGTAGTAGTAGTAGTAGTAGTAGTAGTAGTAGTAGTAGTAGTTGCAGTAGTAGTAGTAGCAGTAGTAGTAGTTGCAGTAGTAGTAGTAGTAGTAGTAGTAGTAGTTGCGGTAGTAGTAGTAGCAGTGGTAGTGGTTGCGGTAGTAGTAGTAGTAGTGGTAGTAGTAGTAGTAGTAGTGGTAGTAGTGGTAGTGGTTGCGGTGGTAGTGGTAGTAGTAGTAGTGATTGCGGTAGTGGTAGTGGCAGTGGTAGTGATGATGGTAGTAGTAGTAGTAGTTGCAGTAGTAGTAGTAGCAGTAGTAGTAGTAGTAGTATAGCAGTAGTAGTAGTAGTAGTTGCAGTAGTAGTAGTAGCAGTAGTAGTAGTTGCAGTAGTAGTAGTAGTAGTAGTAGTAGTAGTAGTAGCAGTAGTAGTAGTTGCAGTAGTAGTAGTAGTAGTAGTAGTAGTAGTAGTAGTAGTTGCAGTAGTAGTAGTAGCAGTAGTAGTAGTAGTAGTAGTAGTAGCAGTAGTAGTAGTTGCAGTAGTAGTAGTAGTAGTAGTAGTAGTAGTATAGCAGTAGTTGTAGTAGTAGTTGCTCTCTCTGCTCTTCTCCCGGACACACGAGGGCTGTAACCATAGAAACGGCAGTGCTTCTCGGCTCTTCCTGTCCCCGCCCACTGCTCGGGTCACATGACTTCACAGAAACAGAGAGCCGGGGATGCAAACATAAAGTACTTCATTCTGCCCCGAGCTCGTGCGCAGAGGTGAGTGCAAAAGCTTCTGGGTTTTTTTACGTTTTAGATGAACTGGTGAAAATGTGAAATACTGACGACAGCTTTGGGCACAAGAAACATACTTGACTTTACAATAACAGTTCGGTTTTGAATTATTAACATTGGTGTAGTGCACATTTTTATGCACTCGCACAGATTGTACAGTTGTAGGGAGTATTATCTGTTACATAAGTTGAGTTGTTACACAGTTGTAGGGAGTATTATCTGTTACATAAGGTGAGTTGTACAGTTGTAGGGAGTATTATCTGTTACATAAGTATGAGTTGTTACACAGTTGTAGGGAATATTATCTGTTACATAAGTGTGAGTTGTACAGTCGTAGGGAGTATTATCTGTTACATAAGTGTGAGTTGTACAGTCGTAGGGAGTATTATCTGTTACATAAGTGTGAGTTGTACAGTTGTAGGGAGTATTATCTGTTACATAAGGGTGAGTTGTTACACAGTTGTAGGGAGTATTATCTGTTACATAAGGGTGAGTTGTACAGTTGTAGGGAGTATTATCTGTTACATAAGGGTGAGTTGTACAGTTGTAGGGAGTATTATCTGTTACATAAGTGTGAGTTGTACAGTTGTAGGGAGTATTATCTGTTACATAAGGGTGAGTTGTTACACAGTTGTAGGGAGTATTATCTGTTACATAAGGGTGAGTTGTACAGTTGTAGGGAGTATTATCTGTTACATAAGTGTGAGTTGTACAGTTGTAGGGAGTATTATCTGTTACATAAGGGTGAGTTGTTACACAGTTGTAGGGAGTATTATCTGTTACATAAGGGTGAGTTGTACAGTTGTAGGGAGTATTATCTGTTACATAAGGGTGAGTTGTACAGTTGTAGGGAGTATTATCTGTTACATAAGTGTGAGTTGTACAGTTGTAGGGAGTATTATCTGTTACATAAGGGTGAGTTGTTACACAGTTGTAGGGAGTATTATCTGTTACATAAGGGTGAGTTGTACAGTTGTAGGGAGTATTATCTGTTACATAAGTGTGAGTTGTACAGTTGTAGGGAGTATTATCTGTTACATAAGTGTGAGTTGTACAGTTGTAGGGAGTATTATCTGTTACATAAGGGTGAGTTGTACAGTTGTAGGGAGTATTATCTGTTACATAAGTGTGAGTTGTACAGTTGTAGGGAGTATTATCTGTTACATAAGGGTGAGTTGTTACTCAGTTGTAGGGAGTATTATCTGTTACATAAGGGTGAGTTGTACAGTTGTAGGGAGTATTATCTGTTACATAAGGGTGAGTTGTACAGTTGTAGGGAGTATTATCTGTTACATAAAGGTGAGTTGTACAGTTGTAGGGAGTATTATCTGTTACATAAGGGTGAGTTGTACAGTTGTAGGGAGTATTATCTGTTACATAAAGGTGAGTTGTACAGTTGTAGGGAGTATTATCTGTTACATAAGCGTGAGTTGTACAGTTGTAGGGAGTATTATCTGTTACATAAGGGTGAGTTGTACAGTTGTAGGGAGTATTATCTGTTACATAAGGGTGAGTTGTACAGTTGTAGGGAGTATTATCTGTTACATAAGTATGAGTTGTACAGTTGTAGGGAGTATTATCTGTTACATAAGTATGAGTTGTACAGTTGTAGGGAGTATTATCTGTTACATAAAGGTGAGTTGTACAGTTGTAGGGAGTATTATCTGTTACATAATGGTGAGTTGTACAGTTGTAGGGAGTATTATCTGTTACATAAGGGTGAGTTGTACAGTTGTAGGGAGTATTATCTGTTACATAAGGGTGAGTTGTACAGTTGTAGGGAGTATTATATGTTACATAAGGGTGAGTTGTACAGTTGTAGGGAGTATTATCTGTTACATAAAGGTGAGTTGTACAGTTGTAGGGAGTATTATCTGTTACATAAGGGTGAGTTGTACAGTTGTAGGGAGTATTATCTGTTACATAAGGGTGAGTTGTACAGTTGTAGGGAGTATTATCTGTTACATAAGGGTGAGTTGTACAGTTGTAGGGAGTATTATCTGTTACATAAGGGTGAGTTGTACAGTTGTAGGGAGTATTATCTGTTACATAAGGGTGAGTTGTACAGTTGTAGGGAGTATTATCTGTTACATAAGGGTGAGTTGTACAGTTGTAGGGAGTATTATCTGTTACATAAGGGTGAGTTGTACAGTTGTAGGGAGTATTATCTGTTACATAAGTATGAGTTGTACAGTTGTAGGGAGTATTATCTGTTACATAATTATGAGTTGTACAGTTGTAGGGAGTATTATCTGTTACATAATTATGAGTTGTACAGTTGTAGGGAGTATTATCTGTTACATAATTATGAGTTGTACAGTTGTAGGGAGTATTATCTGTTACATAAGTATGAGTTGTACAGTTGTAGGGAGTATTATCTGTTACATAAGGGTGAGTTGTACAGTTGTAGGGAGTATTATCTGTTACATAAGGGTGAGTTGTTACACAGTTGTAGGAAGTCTTATCTGTTACATAAGGTGAGTTGTACAGTTGTAGGGAGTATTATCTGTTACATAAGGGTGAGTTGTACAGTTGTAGGGAGTATTATCTGTTACATAAGGGTGAGTTGTACAGTTGTAGGGAGTATTATCTGTTACATAAGGTGAGTTGTACAGTTGTAGGGAGTATTATCTGTTACATAAGGGTGAGTTGCACAGTTGTAGGGAGTATTATCTGTTACATAAGGGTGAGTTGCACAGTTGTAGGGAGTATTATCTGTTACATAAGGGTGAGTTGCACAGTTGTAGGGAGTATTATCTGTTACATAAGGGTGAGTTGTACAGTTGTAGGGAGTATTATCTGTTACATAAGGGTGAGTTGTACAGTTGTAGGGAGTATTATCTGTTACATAAGGGTGAGTTGTACAGTTGTAGGGAGCATTATCTGTTACATAAGGTGAGTTGTACAGTTGTAGGGAGTATTATCTGTTACATAATTATGAGTTGCACAGTTGTAGGGAGTATTATCTGTTACATAAGGGTGAGTTGCACAGTTGTAGGGAGTATTATCTGTTACATAAGGGTGAGTTGTACAGTTGTAGGGAGTATTATCTGTTACATAAGTATGAGTTGCACAGTTGTAGGGAGTATTATCTGTTACATAAGGGTGAGTTGTACAGTTGTAGGGAGTATTATCTGTTACATAAGGGTGAGTTGCACAGTTGTAGGGAGTATTATCTGTTACATAAGGGTGAGTTGTACAGTTGTAGGGAGTATTATCTGTTACATAAGGTGAGTTGTTACACAGTTGTAGGGAGTATTATCTGTTACATAAGGGTGAGTTGTTACACAGTTGTAGGAATATCTTATCTGTCATCAAAACTGTCTGTGTTGTAGTTTGTTCTTGTTAAACCTGTTGAAGTGACAGACGCCTGAGGCACTTTGGGGCCGTGCTACAGTCGACCATGTGACCGCTCACATATCAGGCCCAACACAAACATGGAGTATTTACATGAGAAACATTCAAATCCAAAGTCAAGCACCGCCACTTTTATCGCTCTGAGCTACAGGCACAGACTAAACTTAAAGGGATAGTTCAGGATTTATGACATGAATCTGTACGTCCCCGTCAGCAGTGTCGTGCATCAACACTGACTTACCTCCCGACAGCGTCCGGTGAGACGAGTTCTTCCCTGGTTTCGGTGCTGATGAAAGTGTCCGGAAAGTTGGCTGGAGTCATGAAAATAAAGCGTTTTTCTTCTCAAAACAATATGTGTTCAAAATAGTGAAACAAAATGTGAACGGGGGAAGAGTCAGACCTCCTAATCTCTTGGTACTATTTACTCTCTTGTTTCACTGTGTTTACTGCTCGGAAAGGACAGAGGGACAGAGAGGGACAAGTTGAAGCTGGATTTTTGTTGTTCCAGCCTGGAGAATCACAAGTCCGCACCATTTTTATATATATTCTTCTATAGCCTATACAAGCTTATATACTTCTGGCTGTAGCTCTCACGTTTGCTCTGGTGTCACGTCGGTCAAAAGTCTGAGCACGTAAACTCTGCCGAACTACTGAAAATTTTGGATTCGTAGTATTTTTTTTCCCCTTCAAAATCATACACATTTATCCCATACACTAACCTGCTTCTGTAGCCTGCAGCATCTACATTATTTTCTTATTGTCTCTATGTTTTATTTATTTATTTAACCTTTGTTTAACCAGGAAAGTCCAGTTGAGATTAAAAACCTCTTTTTTCAAGGGAGTCCAGGCCAAGAGGCTGCAGTAAATTGATACAGTTACAATATTACAGACAAATACAGAGGAGATAAAAACAATTATGTGAAACAAGTGCCTGTCATGGGGTTCTCCTCTAGGACTCTTAGATTAGACTTGAAAGCATCAGAGAAATGAAATTAACCAAGTTTCAGTCCTTCTGCAACATGTTCCAATATGACGGTGCAGAGTTGACAAAAGCTTTTTTGCCAAGTTCAGTCCGAGCGAATGGAGAAAGAGAATATGAAACAGTTGTTCTCTGTGACACAAATATAGGTGGGCAATAGTCCAAGTAGAGCCTTATAAATGAAAGTGAACCAGTGAATCCTCCTTCATACAGCAAGGGCGACTCGAAGTCACAGTGAAATGTCATTGCTTTACAGTTTGTAATGAACCTCAATGCACCGTGATAAACAGTGTCAATCATCTGAAGACAATGAGCCGGAGCGTTAATATATAAAGACACCTCCATAATCTAATACAGATAAGAAAGTTGCAGCAACAAGTCACTTGACTTTAAATGAAAAACACAACATATTTCGAAAATAAAAACACAATTTTAGCATCAACTTCTTTGCAAGATTTTCCACATGTGGTGTAAAATCAATCAAAACACCAAGATATTTATACACATGAACCACTTCAATGTTTCCCCCAAGTGTAGATGCTGAGGGGAAACTATCAGGGGTCCTCTTACTATTAGAGAACAACATAAGCTTGGTCTTATCAGCATTGACCAGTAATTGGATATATATATAAAATATGTAATAAGAATATGTCTATGTAAACCATTCTAGCACTCTGTATTTGTCTATAGAATTACATTATTATTATTATTTTTTAATTCCTTTACATGTAGTAGTATGCCTACATTTATTTGAGAAACTTTTTCATAAATTGTGCTTCTCAGAGTCATATTTGGACACTGTTGTTTTAACCCTGTGTGAGTAGTAGGAGTTTGTTTGGTTATAACTAAAAAGGAAAAATGCTGATGTGGCAAATGGAGCTGGTTCAGCTTATGCAAATATAACATTTGTATTTCATTTTTAATTTTACATTTTATTTAGTTAGTCCAGCAACAAACCCTCTTTCACACACATAAACAACATAAAGGACAACAACTACGTTTTGTAATTTGTAAGAAAGTTGTATTTGATTTGAACATGTTTTTTATCTGAGTGCACAGCTTCAGATCTAAAAGTGCAGCCGTGATAAGCTGCAGAGGAAAGTCAAACAGAATTTGTGCTTATACTAAATTAGAGCTGCTCAAACTCTTTCAGATAATAATAAAACCTTCACCAAAAAGGCAACAAAATAAAAGACTGTGATGTTAATCCTCGCTGACCTACGGTATCATATACGATACAGAGGAATATGTTTTCTATAACCGCGCAGAACTTTCTAACTGTAAAACACAGAAACTTCCTTTTCCCCTCTGAAAGTGCAGACATAGAGGTTTCCGTACATTTCTGCGGCTTTATCCTACGTCACACTCACACTGTGTGATGACGTGAGCAAAACGAGTGTCCAATAGGAACTTTGTTTTCCCCAAACTCATGCGCTCCGTCCATTTTGATCGAGCCAAACTTTGCCAAAGAGTGAAGTGAGTCAAGATGGTCATTTGTGTTTGCTTTTAATGACTGAAAAAGTCACTCTAAGTGCAGTAAATTCTCACATACTTGGCAAATTACACATCTTGGTGTGTGTAATTGCGTATCCCTTGCTATTTTTATTTGAAAGGTTTATTTCAGTCAAAATGAACAAATAAACCCCATGGAAATGCAGAAGTGCTGTGGCTCTGGCCCTGGACCTGACAGGAGCTGTTTCCATGACTGCAACTGAAAAGTAATGGAGCGATTGCACTTTTTTTTAGTTTTTAGGGCAATAAGGAGATTTTTAATTTACTTACAGACTTGATATTTTGCATTTTTGTAGCTGAGACCCTAAATTAAGCATTTTTTATGTCCAAAAAGTTGTTTATACATGTTTGCTGTGTGTTTTGTATATTTTTATATTCTGTTTTTTTTTTTCATCTCTATTTCTGGTCCTGTAGCTTTTTTTTACAGCCACATGACACAACTACAGCAGCAGATTGTGAAATAACAGGTTGGACTGAACAAAAGGAGGTAGAACACTTCATTATAGGGTAAAAGGGGCAGTTTTAAAAGCAAAATTGAAAAACAAAATCCAGGCGAGAAGAAATTTACTAAAATTGCCCTTAGGTCTTCAGGGGTTAAATGTGCAGAGTGCGGATACTTGCGGACATCCTGGTCAAGCAATCACATCTCTGTGAAGATCAAAAGGTTTGAAAGCCTAAACTAGAAAAGTGACATGATAAACCTTTAAATGTTCTGAACAAACCCTCTGTGCTTTGGCCTTTCAGAGCCACATCATGAAGGGTGTGGAGCAGGAGGACACTGCTGCGATCCCGAAGGAGCCCACACGGTGAGTGAAGGAAGAGCAGGATCCTTTAGATTTACTTTGAGGATATGAATTTCCATCGTCTTTGGGCTTGTTGGGATGTGACAGTGAGTATTTGGGCCCAGTCTTCTGCACGGCACACTATGGAGTTTAATACAATTTCTTTTTCTCACTCTTTTCTGAGCTCCAATATGAAAATCTGCTACATAAGCATATAGTGAAAATGGCAATACAAACATCTGCTTTACAGTCATGGCCAAAAGTTTTGAGAATGACACAAATATTACATTTTCACAGGGTCTGCTGCTTCATTGTTTTTAGGTGTTTTCTTAGATGTTTTTATGGTTTACTGAAATACAATTACAAGCATTTCATAAATGTGAAAATCTTTTATTGACAATTACACTGTGTTCATGCAACAAGTCAATATTTGCAGTGTTGACCCTTCTTTTTCAAGACCTCTGCTATTCTTCCTGTCATGCTGTCAATCAACTTCTGAACCAAATCCTGACTCATGGCAGTCCATTCTTGCATAATCAATGCTTTGAGTTTGTCAGTTTCGTGGCCACGGACTTAAACTCTTTATGTTTTGTTCCCTGAGCCATTTAGTTATTACGTTTGCTTTATGGGAAGGTCCATCGTGCTGGAAAAGGCTTTGTTCCTCACCAAACTGCTCTTGGATGGTTGGGAGAAGTTGCTCTCGGAGGACATTCTGGTACCAAAATTAACATTTGTGTCATTCTCAAAACTTTTGGCCACGACTGTACACCAAGTATAAGGGATGGGCATGATTAGCCGACTAATTAATAACTGATTGTTAAGAATTTCATCTATTCATTCTTAATCCATAAACCGAATGTAGGTTGTTGTGTGTAGCGTAAGGAGACAAGGCTGAGTCTGAGCGCAAACACTGGATTTACTCCCCACAGTCCCATGTCTCGGCTCTGGCTCTTTGGAGATCACTATATCCCTCAGAGTGTGTTTCCCTGCACATTAGTGTCCTGGTATGATCAGGTTTTTTGAGTATCCCGGTTTGGTCATGGTCCATGTACAGTATATGCAGTGTCCCAGTTACTGCAACAGTTGAGTGCGCATAAGTCCAAACGACAAACACTTTTCTGTCTTTTCATGACAACAGAAGCCAAAATAAATAAAGTGACTGACATAAATAAAGTGAAATGACTGTTAGATAAAAAGCTGCTCTAAACCTGCACATGTACGACCTATGAAAACATCTCCAACGCGACAGACGCACAGAACAGACTCAGCATCAGCAGAACATCCTCTGTCACAGAGAGAACACTCATATTGCACTGAGTCATGTCCTTTAGTCCCACAGAAGCTGAAGCATCAGCACAAGGAAAGAGCTGCTTTTTTCAGCCTTTACAGTTTATGCAAATGAGCCATGTGGTTTGAAGTTTTGTTTCTGTAAAGCATAAACAAATGTGCCAAAGCTGCATTAAACACATTATAATCTCAAATGTGACTCTACAGTGGTGATGGTTTATATGTTGTAAAGTTGAGTTTATTTATGCACAGTAGTAATAGTAATAATAACGTTAATGATTAATCGATAATTGACCGTTAATTCTCCCGACGATCGATTAAGAAAATCTAATCGAATGCCTGTCCCTAGTCAAAGGTCTCACAATAATATCGTGGACCATCACAAAATATCGAATCTCAAGTCTCTTTGCTTAAATGAATAGTTCTGATGCAGAAATAGCTTAAAAAAAACAAAAAACAGAGGGAACTACATAGACCATGATCCTTTGCCGTTTCAGTGCAGACGACATGAAGAAATAACTGTTCTAAGCACTCTGACATCTTCATTCTTTGGATTAAGTCTTGTAAAGTCTTCTGTAATAAACTAAAATAAGTAGCAATAAAAAATAGCAAGAGACTGGTGTCAATAAGATATAAATTAAATGAATGTATGTACAGTAAGTAAAAAACAAATATCACAGCACAAATACAGTATACCACAGTTAGTTTGATCTTGTTTCAGTGAATTCAGCATTTTCAAAACAATAAAAGGTAACACTGTGATCTAAATATGTGATGTGTTAGCAGTTAATACCCCACAGAAGTAAAATATCTCCTTGTTGATATTTTAAGATAATTGAAGAACTGTTTTCTTTGATCAGGCCTGAGATCTCGACAGGGGTGTCCAGCCTCCAGTCTCTGAAGAGTGACCGCTCCATGCCCCACCCAATATCCTTCCAGTCCGAAACCGGCTCTGCGAACTCCTCACCGTGAGTGGCACAACATCAACCTTCTCTTTGTACTAAAACGACAACATTCAAGTGCAAATTCGGTTAAATCAGTCATGTAGTTTGGGGCTATTAACTAAATGTCAAAGCAGAATGACATTTTTATTTCAGAAAGTGACAAAAAGAAACTACATTTGAACTGGAGAAGTGAACGTGAGTGTGAAAATCCCACATGTGGAGTCAGTCTAAAATTAAACAAAAGTGGAAGTTACTGCAGCTTTCATTTCCTTTTTGTCAGTCATGTTTTGTAGTTGTCTTGTATTTATAGAACATAATCAACATTCAGTGATGCACATGTTCAAAAATATGAAGACACCACCACCATACACCACTTGTACATCGTTTTTCCGTCCTTCCTATTTGCACCGTTTCTTGTTTCTTCACTTTTGCGGTCTTCAGAATGACCGCAGGAGTTTACTGTCCATCTCTCTTCCCCTCTGCTGTTGGACTCATAAATAATAACACTAGGACTGGTCCCACCCCCCACTCTGCTTCTGTCACATGACCCTGTGTTCTCGCACCTGCCTGATTTGCACTGATCACTGATACTCTTATACTCTATATTATTATACTCCTGTAAATTTGTAAATTTTGTTATATTATAGCTTTTTTTTTCTACTTTATTTTATTCTATTATTTGTTGCATGTCAGTGTTTGTCTACATCCTGCTCCAAGTACCGCAGCAATTTCCTAATGTTGTGAACCTGTTCACTCATATGGCAATAAAAAACATTCTGATTCTGATTCTGATTCTTCTGATTCTAATAGGACCCCGACCGATATGGATACCGATAAAATGGGAGTTGGAGCTGCTGATATAATCGCCGATATATTTAGTAATGTAAAAATTCAGTGTACATCTTTAATTGTTTATCATTTATCGTTATTTATCGTATTTATCGTTTATAAAACGTATGTTTGGCTCTATTGGATTTTCAATTGGGTTTATTTAGGCGGCATTTATTGTTCTTCTCTCTGTTTACGTCATATTTAAAGACAGTAGGTCGGCCTAATGGTGTTTTTTGTACAATGGTGTTTTTTTGTACAATATTCTAGCTGTAAGTGCTAGAAAGTGCTGTAAGTAAAGTACCGCTATTGGCTTTTAGCAATAAATGTGTTTGCGTAATTAATGATCTGCTAAATGTCGATAATTCACACTTCTGTTCACAGCTCATTTACATATCAGTGTGCGTCCAGTAACATATGTACGGCCACTATAGTCACTTCACAGTCGCTAATAGAAGAGAAAACAGCCTGTTTATGTGTGCGAGCTACAGCAGCTAATCGCTAACCAATGAGAAAGAACCAAAACGAGCTTCAAAACCGACACATTCCAACACTCAGCCTCACACAGGCTCCTCTCAGATCACAAGTCTGCACCAAGAACTGTCCTTTTAATCCAGACTCACACTGAGCGGCCGGAAAAAGAAGAGAATCTCTCCCTCCCTGCTGCGGAAAAGCTCATCCATGCCTTTGTCTCCTCCAGGCTGGACTACTGTAACGCACTCCTCATCAGGATCCCTGGCAGGAGCATCCAAAAGCTCCAGTATGTCCAAAACAGCGCTGCCAGGGTCCTGATGAGGGTGCGTAAACACGAGCACATCACCCCCATTCTTCACTCCCTGCACTGGCTCCCCATCCACTTCCGTATTCAATACAAAGTCCTCTTGCACACCCATCACTGTCTCCACGGTGCGGCCCCCACTTACCTCACTGAACTGCTCATACCACACACCTCCACTAAGACCCAGTCAGGCCAACAGCACCGTCTGGTCATGCCCAGGACACGGCTCAAGACTATGGGCGACAGGGCCTTCTCAGTGGCTGCTCCCCGTCTGTGGAACGCCCTCCCAGACCACCTCAGGGCTCCACAGACGGTGGATGCTTTTAAAAGAGATCTTAAGACCTACCTTTTTACCCTGGCCTACAGCTAATTACATGATATTGTTTTATTGCTTTTATATTGATTTTTATTGTCTTTGTTTTTAAAGTCTCTTTTTTGCACTGTAGCACTTTGAGATTTGCTGTCAAATGTAAAGTGCATTATAAATAAAATTTATTATTATTATTATTAGAATCTCAGTGTTGTGCACATGGATCTATGGCTGCAACTGTAAACAAGTGCACATGGCGATGCATTCAGGGGCAGTACGGACACAGACAAATGACTCCTCAGATAAACACTGATGTGGCGCCACATATTTGGACATTTATCTGTCTGTAAATTGGATTAAATGGGCAGAATATAGAAAGTCTGACCTTTATAACAAGGTAAAACATGTCCACGTGGAATATTGGCCCATATCGGCAAGATTTAGGCCGATATGTTTCCAAGGGCCCTAATCTCTAATGTAAATCTAAAGTGGCTAAAGCTTTATGTTGAGAGTACAAAATGATTTGAACGTTTGTGTTGCTTGCACCGTCCCTCAAAAATAACAGATTTTGAGCATTATTATTATTATTCAATGTCCATGTTGTGCCCTCTGTGCCACTTTTTTGGGAGAGGTGCAGTAGTGTGTATATTTGACCATAGCAGGCCACAGACTGAAGGCATCAAAACTATGAATGAACACATGTGGAGAATAGTCAACAAAAATACACTCAAAATAACTTGTTTTAGATTACTTTTTTCTTTTAAATGCCCTCCGTTTGCTTTCAGTCTTTGTTTTCACTTCTGGCATTTCTAGACCATGACAGAGCACAACTGCGAAATGAAAAGGTGGATACTAAAAATGTTTTTGGTGTCTTCTGGAATGTACAACGTAGTGAACATAAAGAACAAAACGCTTGAATGAATGAGAGTGTGCGTCCAAACGTTGACGGGTAGTGTACGTGTATTTGTACAGCTGGTTATGGCCTTTTAAACCTGTTTTACTAACAGTGTTGACAGAGAAATTGCGGTTTAAAAGGGGCAGGACCCAGAGTCTCTTTGTTCACATTGTCCTGTTGTCTGTGTGGCAGTGTCCTGGATGTTCCAGTCTCCTCTCCAGCCTGGGACCAGTGCTGTCGTGGCTTCGATCGCCCTCAGAGTGGAGCAGGACTGCATATCCACCGCTGTGTTCAATGTGAGAGGCCCTATGCATGAACACTGATGTACACTGCTGTCTGGTCTGTACAGATAAAAGGCTAAATTGACTTTTTTGATCAAAATGACAAAGAAATCTGCAAGGTTTCAGTCTTTTAGGCAAAAGTCATTATTTTACCCCAATAAGGATAAACTGGAAAACACTTTGGATGTGCTTGTGTACTAGGGGGCGCTATTGCATGGATCTTCTCTGTTGCAAGACAAATAATCGTTACAAAATGTCCATGCTCCACAAACATTCTGTCATGTCTTAAACCTCACAGTGTGCGGCCAGTCTTAAAGAGGAGGTATTACAGTTCTATGGGGTATTAAGTGAAATATTTCGATCACCATGTTACCATACATTCACTGAAAATGCTATACTCGCAGAAAACAGTGTATTAACATGCTTAATAAGTTGCAGTTTTGGCAATCATTCCAATAATGAAACTACTGCTTATTGCAGGGGTGTCAAACTCATTTTGGTCCGAGGGCCATATGCAACCTACTTTGATCCCAAAAGGGCCGGATCAGAAAACTCAGTTCTCTCTTCAAGTTATTGTATTTTTCTCCGTGTCTCGTAGTGGTGTTTAAGATTATATTCTTCGAGCAACGCCACTTGTTCCAAACACACTGAGCACAGATTTCCCATTCACCTCTGTCAACAAATAAGAATTAGACTATTTTTCTTGGGAAATCCTGAACTCAGCATCTGCTTTTCTCATTTTTTGACATTTTGCTGATGAGGGTCACGGTCGACAGTCAGAACGATCGTCCTTTAAGAGCGTTTGGAAAGAGGAAAGTCTTCATTTGTGCTGCTCTGGTGGGAGGAGACGCTGCTATGCTAAACGGTGCAGAAAATTAACAGAAAAATCTGAAAATTTTAAGTATTTTAATAGAAAAATCAGCCGAGGGCCAGATTAAAGGTCTTGGAGGGCCGGATCTGGCCCCCGGGCCGCATGTTTGACACATGTGGCTTATTGCATCAGGCTTGTGAGATTGTGGTCTATTGTTTTGTGTATGCTTTTGGTATTGGGTGACGTAGGCTTGTGGGCTAAACTTTGGATAGAATCTTACTTCTAAACGTAAAGAGGGTTTGAACGGAGTCCAGGAGAGATTTGTAAACTGCTCAAACAACAAGGACGACATCTAAAAGTTTCAGGCAAGTTTTTGAAAGGGACAATGTAATAACATGGCTGAAAATTCCAAAAAGTGGATTTTGCATTATAAGTCCAGATACAAATATGCTCTTGACTTGTACTATGGTCTAACCTAGAGTTTTAGTCTGTGACCATTAGATGTGCATTGTTCATATGTGTGAACAAGCCAAGCTGTATTTGGTGACGAATTGTAACAAACAGGAGCTCTAGTATATTCTAACTGAACTGTAAACTGCTTTATTCAGGTGACTATAAGAGCAGTCTGGAGCAGAAATGTGAGAGTGTGTCTGAAGGAGCTGAAACAGGAAGTAGAACTCCTCTGAACAGCATCTACAGTGAGCTGTACATCACAGAGGGCCTCAGTGAAGAGGCCACAGCCCAACATGAGGAGGCTCAGCTAGAGATATACTGCAAGAAGTCTGCCCATGACACGCCCATCAGGTGTCAAGACATCTTTAAACCGTTTCCATCTGAGCAGAGGTCCATCAGAGTGGTACTTACCTGCGGCGTGGCTGGAGTGGGGAAGACCTTCTCAGTCCTGAAGTTCTCTCTGGACTGGGCCCAGGGCTCAGAGAACCAGGAGCTGGACCTGGTGCTGCCGCTGTCCTTCAGAGAGCTGAACCTGGTCAGAGGGGGGCGCTACAGTCTGATGGAGCTGATACAAGTGTTCCACCCAGCGCTGGAAAAACAGGTGACACTCCTTTATCTGCTCTTCTACTTGAGTCTAGAGCAGGGGTGCACATTACGTCGATCACGATCGACTGGTCGATCGCAAAGGCATTGTAGGTAGATCGCATGGCATTGAATGACACACGCGTCACTGCGCATACACATAGAACTGCGCTAAGTACTGCAAAACTCTAGCAAGCTAGCGAGTAAGAAAGGGGATAAAAATGAGTAGAAAAGCTGGACCAAGTAAAAAGCCGAAGACCTACCACTACCATACGGAGTGGGAGGAGGACTTCTTTTTCACAATGTCATTTCTGAAGTGCGTTTGCCTCATCAGTCAGTCTACAATTGCTTTACCGAAGAAGGGAAATGTGGAGCGCCATTTTCGAACTGTTCATAAAAACTATGACACAGAGTTCCCTCCGAAAAGCGAGCTGAGAAGGAGAAAGGTGAAGGAACTAAAATCCCAGCTGTCCGTTCAGCAGTCATTTTTCACACAGCTAACTTCAAAGGCAAGGGCAGCCACTGAAGCATCGTTCCGAGTGAGTCACTTCATCGTTAAAAACAAGAAATCCTTCCAAGATGGAGAGATGGTAAAAGAAGCATTTGTTGAAGCAGCCGACTCGTTGTTCAGAGACTTTAAAAACAAACCAGAAATACTAGCTTTGATCAAAGCTCTCCAGCTATCAAGAATTACAGTAGCACGGCGCAGTGAAGCCATGGCTGAGGATTTGACCCAGCAACTTTGGAAGGACATCGCAGATTGTGAGTGTTTCTCACTGCAGTTGGACGAGTCTACAGACGTGTGACACAGCACAATTGTGCATTTTTATTCGGATGGTGTTTACTGACGTGACTGCAGAAGAGGAGCTGTTAACAGTACTGCCCATGAAAGAACACACGCGAGGAGAGGACATATTTCAGTCTTTCAAAAACTTTATCGAGAAAACCCAGCTCCCAGTCTGCAAATTGGTGTCCATCACCACGGATGGCGCACCCGCCATGGTTGGCCGCTCGAATGGATTTATCGCCAAGTGCAGGAGGACGATGATTTTCCAGACTTCCTCAATTACCACTGTATTATACACCAACAAGCATTATGTGCAAAAATGCTCAACATGAAAGAGATAATGGATGTGGCAACAAAGATCGCCTGTTCTATTCGGGCCAGATCTCTTCAAAGACGGCTGTTCCGTGCACATCTGGAGAAGGCTGAGTGCGACCACTCTGAGTTGTTGTTGCTCACCGACGTGAGATGGCTAAGTCGGGGGAAATTCCTGCAAAGATTTCGAGAGCTGTTGCCAGAGATTAAGGAGTTTTTCCGTGAAGGTAAACATGCAGATTATAGCCAACTAAATGACCATCAGTGGCTGCTGGACTTGGCATTCTTAACCGATCTGACCAACATGTTGAATGACCTTAATCTAAAGCTGCAAGGAAAGGACAAATCTGTGATCAATATAATCAGCTCAGTTAATGCTTTCAAGCGAAAAATGCAACGTCTCTCCTCAAAGCTCCATCGCCATGATTTGGCAAACTTCCAGAACCTCACGGCAGAGCTGGAGACACAAGAGCAGTCATGTGCGCAGCTTGACAGTGCACACTACATAAAGCAAACTGACAATTGTCTGTCAGAGTTCGACAGACGCTTTCAAGACTTTGCTTTACTCGAGCCAGTCGCTACATTCATGTGCTACCCTTTTCAGGAAGACGCTGAGGTTGTTTCACTGGCATCAAAAGTTGCAACACTGTTTCACCTGAACTCTTCTGGACTGGAGGATGAGATTCTTACACTTCAAGCCGACATTCAGCTGAAGGCCAGAGCTCATGGACAATTCTGGAACTTACTCACAGAGGACAAGTACCCCAACATCAGGAAATGTGCTACCTTCTTGACTGCATTATTTGGCTCCACTTATTTATGTGAGTCAGCCTTTTCCCACATGAAGATCATTAAGTCCAAGTACCGTTCCACCATGACTGATGAGCATCTGGAAGTCTGCTTGAGGCTGGCTATTAGCAGCTACTGTCCGGACTATGCATCGCTGGCTGATTCCATTCAGTGCAAGTCATCAGAGTAAGGTAATGACAAAAAAAAATGTACAGAGTTGTATTGTGCAATATAGGTTGATGCAGTAATGCAAGGTACACCAGCATATACTGTACATATAAAAATAATTGTCAATATATTTATAAATAATGTGTTTTGCATTTTTAGTAGGTGGTAGATCATTTTGACTCAGTCATGTCATAAGTAGCTCTCAGGCTGAAAAAGTGTGTGCACCCCTGGTCTCGAGTCATTTGTAGAAGGTATTTGACTGAGTCAAAGCCTCTGTATGTGAGTGTGTGTTTCCATGTGTGGATAAACCTGATCACACTGAAATGTCTCCTCTTGTTCCATGTTCTTGTTGTGTCCACAGACGCTCACAGCTCACACTCTGTGCGTCTCTAAACTCCTGTTCATCTTCGACGGCCTCGACGAGAGCAGACTGTCTCTGGACTTTGGCTGTCAGGTCATCTCTGAGGTCACACAGAGGTCAGAGGTCAGCGTGCTGTTAGTGAACCTCATCAAAGGCACTCTGCTTCCTACTGCCCTTATATGGATCACCTCCAGACCAGCAGCAGCCAATCAGATCCCAGCGCAGTGTGTGGACAGGGTGACAGAGGTCAGGGGCTTCATCACTGACCATCAGAAGGAGCAGTACTTCAGGAAGAGGTTCACACATGAAGAGCAGTGTAACACAGTCCTGTCCCACCTCAGAACCTCCCGCAGCCTCCACATCATGTGCCAGATCCCAGTTTTCTGCTGGATCACAGCCACAGTCCTGGGCCACATGTTGAGAACCAATCAGAGCGGAGCGCTGCCCCAGACACTCAGCGACATGTACGCCCACTTCCTGTTAGTGCAGACCAACAGGAAGAGGAAGTACAGAGGACAGAGCAGTGGTCCAGAGCTGAACACAGATGACTGTGAGCTGCTCCTGAAGCTGGGCAGACTGGCCTTTGAACATCTGCAGGAAGGAAACATCATGTTCTACCAGGAAGACCTGGAGCAGGTGGGTCTGGACCTGACCGAGGCCTCGGTCTACTCAGGACTCTGTACAGAGATCTTCAAACGAGAGAGTGTCCTCTTCAACAAATCCGTCTACTGCTTCGTCCACCTGAGCGTCCAGGAGTTTATGGCAGCAGTTTACCTGCTCCACTGCTTTAATTGTAAAAAAGAACAGGAGCTGCTTGCATTTCTTAAATTCTTGAAAAAAGAATCGACTCTAGGTGACTTTCTCAGGGCAGCTCTGGAGGAAGCTCTCCGAAGTCCTAACGGCCACCTTGACCTGTTTGTGCGCTTCCTTCATGGCCTCACAATGGAGTCCAACCAGAGGCTTCTGCAAGCTCTTCTGGGCCCAGCACAGATCACCTCAGAGATGAGACAAAGAGTCATCTGGAACCTGAAAGAAATGAACACCAAATCCTCTCCAGACAGAAGCATTAATATTTTCCACTGTCTGACAGAGTTAAACGACCACACGATCAACCAGCAAATCCAGGACTTCCTCAAGTCAGAGGACAGGTCAGAGAAGCTGTCTGTGACCCAGTGCTCAGCTCTGGCCTACATGCTGCAAATGTCACCGCAGGTTCTGGAGGAACTGGTCCCAATGAAGTACAACACGTCTGGTGAAGGACGACGGAGACTGGTCTCAGCTGTGAGAAACTGCAGAAGTGCTCAGTAAGTTTTCATAATTAAAGTGTCCCTGGTTTTACAGGCACAGGTTATTCAACTCTTGGTTTTTTCATAGATTTTCTAATTGTGAACTCTCAAAAATTCACATCGAAGTGGTTGCTTCTGCACTGAAGTCCAATCCCTCTCAGCTGAGACTCTTGGACCTGAGCTATAACACAGATGTGAAGTCAGAAATACTTGTGGTATGTAATGGACTTCAAAGTCCTAACTGTCGTCTGGAGACTCTCAGGTCAGTCCATTCTCCATAATGATCAACAGGCCCACCAGAGGGTTGAATACAAGCAAGCTTCAGTTCAAACAATTATTCAAGTGTATTCTTTATCCAGGCTGAAAAGCTGTGGTTTGTCAGAGTCCAGCTGTTCTTCTCTGGTCTCAGCTCTGATGTCCAACCCTTCACATCTGAGGGAACTGGAACTGGGACGCAACAGAGAAATTAAGGACTCGGGAGTGTCTCATCTGTGTGGTTTTCTGCAGAGTCCAGACTGTCGACTAGAGACTCTCAGGTCAGTTCTCTGTCTCTTACTGTTACACACTCCACTCCATGTTTAACAGCTCCACCTCAGCCATGACACTCTTCAGGTACCCCGTTTCTGTTTCCTGTAGATTATAAAACCTCCTGTTTCAAAGCTAGTCATTTGGACAATGTTTTTGAGAACAAGACTTTCAGGCTGTCATTCGGAAGTCATTACCCATCTTGATTTCAAAAACATTATCCAAATAAATGAGAGAGGGCAAGAGTAGGTTGACAAAGTTTTCACAGAGTGAAAGGATTTTGGATAAAGCCTTCACAATGTACTACAAAGATCACGTTCAAAGGACAGAAATGAACCTTACTGGAAGAGCATTAGTGAGTATTCACACCTACAGGCTTTAGTCCGATCCAAACAGACTAGAGTTCAATTCCCCTGAAAGTCCGGACTTTATTTCAGATGTGAATAAAGTGAAGTGGACCAGACTTCCAAACAGACTCAGGTGTAACCCGCTTATGGTCTGAATACAAAAGTCTCAATGTTTTCTGGTGCTTGCACAAAAACAGCTAGACACAGTGATCATTTAACACACATAATGTGAATGCATTACTTTTATATTTCTTACTGTTTTGAATATGGAGAATTAGCAGGGAAAAGGACGCACAACCCAAACTTCTGACACTGACTCCTTTTCAGTCCATTTAATCCATGCATCCAGGGAGAACTCCTGTACAAATGACTTTACTGGTTTAACTGCGAGCAGTCCTTCGTGACAGCCTAATCCAACTAAACTTGGTCCGGTTCCTGGACACCTGCTGCTCCACCACAAAGTCCTGTGTTTGGTCTGAATCTCAGCTACTACGGCTGGTTTGGGCCCGCGTAGTTTATACTTATAACACTTTACTACTTTGTCTCTTTAATCAGTAACAATACAAAATATTAAACTGCTACTTTATAATTTTACTCTTCTGTTATTCATATTTATTTATTCATAACCTAGTGAAAGCTGCATTGGCCTCTGATTTGCCCTGCCCCCGTCGGGTCTGTCCAATGTCTGCGCCAAACCAACCGCATTCGATCCAGATCCAGATCGAACAAGCTCACTTAAGCACTTTGGTGGTGTGACTGAGCCCTGAGACTGAGGTTGAGCTCTATCAGAGCAAGTGTAGGACCACATAGACTAGGACACGCCCACGGACCACTATGGAACATACCTGGACGCCTGACGGATTAAAGAAAATATTGCTATTTAATGTTGGAAATTCCACTGTTTTGAATTGCGTTTTCATGTTGACATCGAATCAGTATTGAGTCTATGCCTTAACATCAAAATCAAGTTTAGTATTGTGACAACACTAGTACCAGGTGCAGTAAGTAAGAGTAATAGTGCTCTAAGTTGGAAGCAGACCAAAATTCATCCAGCAAAGCATCCCGATAGGTGTTTGGCTGCATTGTGCTTTAGATTATGCCAGGTATACAAACAAGATCTAACTGTAAATTCTACAATGATGCTCTTCATTACATCTGTTCTTATTGTGTACTTTTACTCAGATTGTACAAGTGCAAAATTACAGAGGCCGGCTGCTCCTCCCTGGCCTCAGCTCTCAAGTCCAACCCGTCACATCTGAGAGAATTGGACTTGGGGGGTAACACAGACCTGAAGGACCAAGGAGTGTCTCATCTGTGTGGTTTTCTGCAGAGCCCAGACTGTCGACTGGAGACTCTCAGGTCAGTTCACAGTGATAAACATTTCCTTTGTTTGATGAACAAGCAAACACTAAGACTTGTAAACACATGAAGTTCTGTCAGGCGTGCTTATTCTTATTCTATTTTAAGTGCTTGGTGACATCAAGCAGCACTGCCCTTTCATGACAAACACTGAGCAGCAGGGGAGGAGTTTGAAGTTTGGGAACCTTTTACACCTGCGTGAAGTCGCCCCCATCAAACGCAAACCTACACAAAAACTGTGTCAATCATTTGTGCTGTTTTGTGCTGCAAAAAGTTTAGTTTGTGCTTCGTTTATTTTGGAGAAATTAACGATTCTTTTAAAGGTCAAATTGGGGTCAGCGAGCGCCCAGAAAGCTTAAAATGCTCTAAAAGAGTCCAAAATGGAGTCAATCGTTTGTGCTTCGTTTGTGCTGTTTTGTGCTGCAAAAAATTTGTTTGTGCGATGCTGGTTCTTATTTGCAGTTTTATTTTCGGTCCAGCCCCTCAAAATGTTAAATAGCCTCAAAACAGGAAGAAAATTATAGAAAACGTTTGTATTTTGTTTGTGTTGCAAGTTTATTTCTAAAATCATTAGTTATTATTTCTGTGGTAATTACAGGACGTCATTTCCGCTCAGCTGACGGTGACAAACTCCACAAAACTAGTGAAGAGAAATGATCTGAGGATGTGGAAAAGTCTGTATTATTATATAAAATATGAACCAAAAGCAAATTACTAAAGACTGATACTTTTCCACAGGCTCAGATTGTTTATCTTCACTAGTTTTGTGGAGTTTGTCGCCGTCAGCTGAGAGGAAATGACGTCCTGTAATTATCACAGAAATAATAATAAATCATTTTAGAAATAAAATGGTCACAGCACAAAACAGCACAAACGAAATACAAATGTTTTCTTTAATTTTCTGCCTGTTTTGAGGCTGTTTCACATTTTGAGGTTCTGGACGACGTCATCGACCGAAAATGAAACTCCAAATATCTTAAGAACCAAATGAAACTTTTTGCAGCACAAACGAAGCACAAACGACTGACTCCATTTTGGTCGTTTCAGAGCATTTTGAAGCTTCCTGTGAGGCTGACCCCAATTTGACCTATACAAGAATTGTTAATTTCTCCAAAACTAAAGAAGCACAAACGAAACTTTTTGCAGCACAAAACAGCACAAACGAAGCACAAACGATTGACATAGTTTTTGTGTCGGTTTGCATTTGATGGGGCGACTTCATGGAGGTACCTTTTACGCCACTGTGCCCAGAGTGTCAGCTCTATGTGAAATGTGGTTCTGAGTGGAGTTTACGCTAAGGCAGACCTCAAATAGTGGGTGCGATACCAGGGGGAACATGATTTTTCTTGTACTAGAATAAAGTGTAATTACATATCCACTACAGTAGTTGGCAGTGACGCGTAGGGAGTATTCGTGCTGTAGTGTGGGGTTTTTTGCACCAGGCAAACGCACACACAGCACAGAGCAGGAGATATGAAGCACAGAGAACAAACTGTATGTAAAGCTTATGTAGTCGCTCGGCTTCACTGTGATTAAGGTGGAAACGAGGAAAGACCGCTGTGTTTACTGTGTCTAAAACTGTTCGACAGCATGAAGCCAAATAAATAACGGCGTCGCTTAAAAACATTACACCCCAACCACCTCGATAAGCCACTTGAGTTTTTTTCAGCGAAAACGTGCTGAATATCGCCAACAATCCTCCCGCTTTGTGAGTAAACCAGCAGCACTGTGAGGATCATCTAAGGAAGAGCAAACACAGAGGAGCTGATCCTGCTGCAGCTTTACACATGGATTCTGTCACTCTGGATGATGCAAATGTCCTGAACTATAACACGAACATCATCTTTAAAGATGAGGACACGGGAGCCTCATGACACAGGTGAGCGCAGAATATGCACGGACACATTCTGCGAGTGTCCCGGGAGTCGCTCTAGAGATGCGACTAAACCGTTTTCTCTCGTATGTCGGCTGCTGAAGGCGAGGGTGCGATTTGTCCACATTTGGTCGTGATTCTGTGGAGTGGTGGGCTAGGACGAGAAGCACTGGACTAGCACTGGATGAACAGATTTTCAAAATCAAAAACTGGGACATCCCTTGTTTGTGGTGGTTGGTAATAATAAAATTATGAAACGAGTGCAGAATTAAGGAAAACTGTTAGGCAGAAACCATTCATGATGAACAGTATAGTCACATTTTCTTTGTCTTTTGGTCATTTTTAAGCAGCTTTTCTGTATTTTACCTAAACAAATGACAGTTTGTGCCTTTCTTTACTGTTGGCAGCTATAAAATTGGTCAAAAATAGGGACACTTGGGACATTTCTTGTATGAAACTCTGACAAATCACTGGTTTTGGATAAATCTGCTGGGACAGGGGACACAAGGCTCAAAACTGGCAGTGTCCCGGGGAAATAGGGACATCTGGTCACCTTAGTTTAGGTGTTTAATCTCACTTGCAAGTACAAGCCTTCTAAACATGTCGCTTTTTTTTTTTTTTTAGATTGAGCAGCTGCAAATTGTCTGAGATGAGCTGTTCCTCTCTGGCCTCAGCTCTGAAGTTTAACCCCTCACATCTGAGAAAACTAGACTGTGGAGATAACACAGACCTGTGTGATTCAGGAGTGTCTCGTCTGTGTGGTTTTCTGCAGAGTCCAGACTGTCGACTGGAGACTCTCAGGTCAGTTCTCTTAGGGTGTTTCACACTGACAGCACCAAACATTCCATTTGAACCAGAAGCTCTTAGTTCGGTTTGTTTTTGCTGGTGTAAAAGCATCAGTCGCACTCAGATCTGCACTAAATCAGGCGGACTGAGCCCTCAAAAAAGAGGTGGTCTTAGTCCGCTTGACTTTGCACCAAACGCCAAACTCTGGTGTGGTCCGTCTGGTGAGAATGCAAACTCGAGTCCAAACCATAGGCAGAAGGTCCAAACCAACTATTTGAAATGCATCATGGGAAGGCAGGCTTGGACTCCCCTCAATTTCCACCTTCCTGAATTGAGCACTCGCCCCAGCAGCGGGCCCCCATGCCCCAGTTAAGGGATGTGAGGGGCCAGGGAATTGCACCAGGTTTGTGAAGCTGTAGTGCATTGTTTTGTGTCACGCTTTTGTATATTTATGGAAAATGACGACGTAGACTTGCGGGCTGAAAATTTAACAGAATCTTCAAGGAGGGTTCAAGGTGTGTTCAAATAGAGCCCAGAACAGATCGCTAAATTACCCAAACAACCATAAATGACATCTTAAACCTACTGAGGCATGGTTTTGATGAGGGAAAAGCAAAATAACGCGTTGACAGTGAATGAAAATGGAATCGTCAGAGGAAAACAACATGGAAATAGTTTGGACTCCACTTTTGTCATTTGTGTTTCTTTTTCAGATTGTACGAGTGCAGTTTGTCGGAGATGAGCTGTGCCTCTCTGGCCTCAGCTCTGAAGTCCAACCCCTCATGTCTGAAAGAAGTTAGCCTGGAGGGAAACTACCTGAGGAAGAAGCACGTCCAGGAGCTCCAACAGAGACTGGAGAAACTGTTGTGAGTATATAGTATAGTTAGTATAGTATAGTATATACAGACCACACCAACACTGCAGAGTTCTCTGATTTAGACCTGGTTTTAGTCCTGGTTTAGTTCTGCTTTAGACCTGGTTTTAGTCCCGATTAAGACCTGGTTTCTACCTGGTTTTAGTCCTGGTCTAAACCAGATCTAAAACAGGACTAAACCAGGTCTATACCAGGACTAAACCAGGTCTAAAACTAAACCAGGACTAAAGTCAGGACTCAAACCAGGTCTAAACCAGGTCTAAACCGGGACTAAACCAGGACTAAACCAGGACTAAACCAGGTCTAAACCAGATCTAAACCAGGACTAAACCAGGTCTATAACAGGGCTAAAACCAGGTCTAAAACTAAATCAAGACTAAAATCAGGACTCAAACGAGGTCTAAACCAGATCTAAACCAGGACTAAACCAGGTCTATAATAGGCCTAAAACCAGGTCTAAACCAGGACTAAAATCAGGACTAACCCATGTCTAAACCAGGTCTATAAAAGGACTAAACCAGGTCTAAAACAGGACTAAAACCATGTCTAAACCAGGTCTATAACAGGACTAAAACCAGGTCTAAACCAGGTCTATAACAGGACTAAAACCAGGACTAAACCAGGTCTAAACCAGGTCTAAAACAGAAGTAAAACCAGGTCTATAATACTACTAAAACCAGGTCTAAACCAGGTCTATAACAGAACTAAACCAGGTCTATAACAGGACTAAAACCAGGTCTAAACCAGGTTTACAACAGGACTAAAACCAGGTCTAAACCAGGTCTATAACAGGACTAAAACCAGGTCTAAACCAGGCTCCGGTACCACAGCAACTCTAAAATCTCCAAGCGCTCACGTTGACACACTGAGCTGCTGCTGTGACGCCGTCGTGTTCCCGTCTCCTCTGCACATGCGGGACACTTTGGGGCGTTTAAAGTCCACACTGGAGATCACATATAAGGCATGACACCCTTTCAGTCTGCATCAGGGTGGGTGTCCTTCAGGCGCTCCAGTTTCCTCTGTCCACCCAAAACATGCACCGAAGGTTATATCTTCCAGCTAAGACAGTCCTGACCGAGACTAGCTCAAGATCTGCGGCGCTCACGGCTCCGGACTGATTTCCCTATGGAGGATAATCAGGTGTAGCTGGACATTAAATGCAGGACAAATAAGCCGATGTCATTTCAAATACGACTTATAAGAAGATGTCGCATGTAAATAAGTGTGAATAATGACGGGCACTGTTTTTGGTTTCAGTTACTGATGGAGACCAGGTCCTCTGAGCCTGGACATCCTGTGGTCCACCCCGACTCTGACTGACCTGCAGAAGGACGAGCGCTTTCTGTAACTGCTGCGGTCACACTCGCCATTTTGGTCTCAAAATGTTTGTATTAACCCGCTCTATGCGATCCTGGGGGTTTTATTTGGCTACTTTGTCTGTAAATCAAGATATTCTAAGGCAAGGCAAGTTTATTTGTACAGCACAGTTCATACACAAAGTAATTCAAATGGTTTTACAGAATAAGAAGCACATTAAAAGCACAATACAAACACGTCAAAACATAAATAATCATGATAAAATAAAAATAAAACAGATAGTGAAGAGTGTAGAATAAAAAATGAAAATCTTTCAGTCATACGCAGCTAAACAGAACTGTTCTGATCCTGGATTTAAACAGTCAGAGTAAAGTCTGTCTCACATGTTCAGACTGTTCCAGGTTTTTTGCTCCATGAGTCTGAAACTCTGAGTCCCCGAGTTTAGACCAGCAGGAGGCCGGTCCCTGAGGTCCTCACAGTGCAGATGGTTCATGTGGCACTGGCTGGAGTCAGGAGCTGCAGCGTTCTGGATGTTCTGCAGCTCTCACAGTCGTTTGGAGCGTGTTCTGGTGTCAGGAAACACAACATATAATTTAATACGTATGTGCAGCAAAAACAGGAGGGTTAAATGGGGGTTCAAGTTGGGGTTATTTGCCAGAGTTGATATGGTTGAAGCACAGTCCGTATATATGAGTGGACAGAGCTAAAGCGTTAGCCGCCACGTGCCAAACAGGAAGTGCTCCAGGAGGCTCTTCCGGCTCCTTCTCTCCCTTTTCCCCACTGACTCACACTGGGATCTTCTGGCTCGTCTCTCTGGACCTGCTGCTGTGGCCTCGTCATTTTGGTCTTAAAATGTTCGTATGAACCTGTGACACAGGATCCTGAATTTTTGTTTCTAAATCAAAATATGAACATAAATAACGGACCAATCAGACGCCTTCATTCCCTGAGGTCCCGCCCCCTAGCGTTAGCAGCAGGTGTGATTGACAGGTAGTGTGTTTGCTGCTAAGTAAGTTCCCTTCCTGCTTTCCTGCCCTGACTGACGATTTTTGAAATAAAATGACAAAATATCTCAAACAATTACAATAGCTAACGTTACTAGAATCTGAACTAGCATAATTTAACTAGCATAAAGTAAAGTGAATTTCGTTAAATTGCGACTCTTGTTGTTCGCACGGAAAAGAACATAGAACATAAATCAATCACTTAAACTTACTATCTAAAGTTTGATGATAAAAGCTAAAGTTTCCTTCTTATTGTCAAGAATCAGTAAATCCATCGGTCCTGCAGGTGCAGAGTATCTCCGCTCTGAGGAGGACGGCACATTTAACCTCCTCACTCATGATTGGCTCTTGTGGTTGCTATGATACTCACGGTCGGATTTCCAAATATGGACCTGGCTCCAGATTCGCTCCTGTAACCGTGGCAACAGGAGCCTCATTTGAGTGACGCTGACGCTGTGGAGACGTCACACTCACTTCGTCCACTCAGATATACGGGATATGGGTTGAAGTTAATTCAACTTCCCCTAGTGTTAATTTGGCCCCTCCCACCACCTCAAACTCCCATGAGAGACCAGTTTGAACCAGTTCTGTGCATAATTAACTTAAATTAACTAAAATAAGGTGTAAAAATAAAACACCTCTGTGTGTTGTTTAGCTAAATCAAGATAACCCTACAATGTGTTCTCCGTTTCCTCTCAAAATGTTAATTTAACTCTTGATTTCGGGGTGAAACAGGAACTTTGGTCCAGTGTTGCTTAATTAACATTTCCAAAAATGTTAAATTAACTCTAGAACAGATTGGACTCATATAAACCCTGAGAAAATGTTCAAATGGATTCTGTCCATTTTAACACTCCACTCTTTACTGTGCATATTTGCTGAACACAAAGACTTCTGTGGGTCTAACCTGAGGAAAAAAGAGGAAAACAAAAGCAGTTTCACCTCAAACTGACCAGAAACTGACCAATCAAACAATCACTTACTTACGTACTGGCACATGCCACACACAAAATGTGCCTGTGGGCTACTTTAAAGTGGAACTAAACCCTAAATTGTGTTTATGTTGTTAAAAAAAGCATTGCCTACTGTTCCGAATGTGTTTTTTTCTGGTTGCAATGTTACAGTTACCGCATTTGCTGCCCATGTCCAGCAGGAGGGAGTATTGTGCTTTTTTTTTTTTCAAGGGGAGGAGAGACTCGTGCTGAAAAAAATATGTTATGTTTTAGCAGTTAATACCCCAAAGAAGTAAAATACGCCCTTGTTTACTATGTTTTAATAAAATGTAGAGTCATAACAAACCAAATATGTTCATTTTCTCTTCTTATGAACCCAAAAAGGACCCAAGACTTCAGAGTCAACACTTTTCATTGGTCTTTTTGCTGTTTCCTGCATTTGTACCCGGCATCTCTGCGTGTTTATCGCTCCATCTGCCTAATTTCATGCAAGATTCATCGCAATAAAACTGAAATTTAAACACAATTAGCAAATCTCAGAGACTGCAGTTTTTGAAGAACCATTATTTCCTCCACAAAGAATAAAATGTGTCTTATTCTGTGTAAAAACGGCTAAGCCTGTAGTTTAGATCTGTGCAAACATGTTCTGAAATCTTTTATTAGTCTGTTCATATTACTGTCTCTTTGTGTTTTAAAACCCTTTCAGACCTGCAATATCGTATCCAATACCAGCGAATATGTTTTCTATAACTGCACATAACTTTTCAACCATAAAAGATAGAAACGTTTTTTGTTTTTGTTTTTCTTGAAAAGATCAGACTTTCAGCTTTTCGTGCATATTTCCAGCATTATCATATTTTCAAAATCAACAACTGGGACATCCCTGGTTTGGGTTGGTAATAAAATTATGAAGCATGTGCGTAATTAAGGAAAATTGTTATGCAGAAACCATTCATGATGAACATATAAGTCAGTATAGTCGCATTTTCTTTGTCTTTTGGTAATTTTTAAGCCGCTTTTCTGTATTTTACCTAAACAAATGACAGTTCATGCCTCTCTTTACTGTTGGCAGCTATAAAATTGGTCAAAAATAGGGACACCTGGGACATTTCTTGTTTAAAACTATAGGACAAATCAGTGGTTTTGGATAAATGTGCTGGGACGGGGACACAAGGCTCAAAACTGGGACTGTCCCAGGTAAATAGCGACGTCTGGTCACCTTAGTTTAGGCGTTTAATCCCACTTGCAAGTACAACCTTTCTAAACCTTCTTTTTTTTAGATTGAGCAGCTGCAAATTGTCAGAAAGGAGCTGTTCCTCGCCTTCATTTTTAAAATGAAAAATTGGGACATCCCTGGTTTGTGGTGGTTGGTAATAAAATTGTGAAACAAGTGCATAATTAAGGAAAATTGTTACGCAGAAACCATTCATGATGAACATGTGAGCTAGTATAGTTGCATTTTCTTTGTCTTTTGCTCATTTTTAAGCAGCTTTTTTGTATATCCCCATACGAGGACATTACATTTTTGCCTCTTAGCACCATGATTTTCAATTATTTTAAACTTTCACCTGTAATCAACTAAAAACCTCTACAGCAGCTCCCGAAAGTTAAAAAAAAAACTGCATGGTAAAGTTTAGATGCAAAATGTATGAATAAAACCAATGTATTTATGTACAATAATGTCTCTTCATGTATCTTAATGTCTCTTCATTTGGCATTAAAATTTGACACATTTTCTTGACCACAGCAGACGAGAGCCTCAGGAAATGTCATGTCCTCGTTTGAAGACATTGGGACTATGTTATATTATTGATTGTACCTGTTGTGAGGTAAACTTGGGAATATTTAGATGAGTTTACAGTTATAAATTGCTGGACGTTTCTGCTGCTATAGGGAAGCTGCTGCCTGTCTCCACTTTTTGCACCTCTACTTTTTTTGTAACGACTGAAAACCAGAAAAAATGAAAACTGTGGACCACATTTTCAGGCCTTTTTGTGTGTTTTCAACCTCACTCACTGAACCCCAACCCGCTCACGGTCGACCTACGTCACATTTGGCAGGTTTAGGGCTTGAAATAAACAGCGAATTGCTGTTTGTTTGTTTTTTGTAATTTATTTATACATTTTAATGTTTTTAAATTTTTTAACCAATGGTGTCATACAAAATACTTACTTAGTAGGTCCTACTTATCCCAAATAGCAAGAAGAAATGAAAAATGCACACCAGACAAAAGCTCGGGTCTCAGGAGGTTAAACTTGTTCCTCCACTTATGCCTCGGGAGCTCAAATAAACGGGAGTGGCGGTGTCCTGGGCGTGCTCAGGTCACGCTGTCACCCACTGAGCTCCTGCCAGTGCCCGGCGCGGCTGCTGCCCGGGTTAGACTCTCCTGCGGGCTGCGCTCTCCCCCAGGATCCGGACTATGAGATCGAAGCTCTCCTCCCTCACATTCGGCTGCTTGTTGGCATGTGTTTGTTTTGTGACCGTTTCATGGATCCAGTCTGCGCCGGAGCTTCAAGGTTAGTGTTCCCTACAGCCAGAGGTGGAAAAAGGACTGGAAAATTGGAATTAAGCAAAAGTATCTTAACTTTGCTGAATTCCTACTCAAGTACAAGTAAAAGTAACCATCTAAAAACCTAATCCACACTGTAGAAAACAAAATATAGTCCAGTTAAGATGACTTGAATTAAGAAAGTTTTACCATGAGTTGAGTAAATTTCACTTGACACGTAAAATGATCCGCCACTGGAACAAGACTTTTTGTACTTTAAGTAAGAAAATACATCTTGCTCCACTTAAAATAAGAAAAACAACAACTTTTTCCACTTAAAATAAATAAAATCCAATGTTGCTTGAATAAGAAACACTTATTCCACTGGCAGATCATTTCACTTGCCAAGTTGACTCCACTCAAATAAAGTTCTTAATTTAAGTCATTTTAGATATTTTAGATATTGTTTTTATTCCAGTGCAGTAAAAGTAAAAAGTACTTGAGTCATTAATCTAATCCAGCATAAGTTGTTTTGTATTTGTAGACAAACTCAACTAATACTGAGCTCTTCCTTCATTGGGAAAAAAACAAACAATATCTCGGTAAATTAAAATTACTTAAATTAAGAATATTTTACTTTATTTGAGCTGATTCAACTTGACAAGTACAATTTTCTGTAGTGGAATAAGTGTTTTTTTTTGTTTATTATTCAAGCAACATTGGATTATATTTCTTATTTTAAGTGCAAAAAAAAAAAGTGTTTTTCTTAGTTTAAGTGTAGCATTATGTATTTTCTAACTTAAAGTACAAAAAGATCACTTTACTTGTCAAGTGAAATTTACTCAAATCCTGGTAAAACTTTCTTAATTAAAGTCGTCTTAACTTGACCAGATTTTGTTTTTGTTCTTTTTAGAGAACTTTATAGAACTCTAAAAGCATTTAACAAATTAAACAAATTAACATTTTAACAAATTCTGAATTATATGGTCCAACTCACAACGCTACAGTAAAAAAGAATGAAACCAAAATCAAAGTGAAAATGTTGCACACAAAACACACTGACTGCTGACAGAAGAAATAAGAAAAGGCTCTTTCTGGTTTAGTCCTGGTTCAGACCTGGTTTAGTCCAGGTTTAGTCCGGGTTTAGTCCTGGTTCAGACCTGTTTTAGTCCTGTTTTAGTCCTGGTTTAGTCCTGGTTCAGACCTGGTTTAGTCCTGGTTTAGTTCTGGTTTAGACTTGGTTCAGACCTGGTTTAGTCCTTGATTAGGCCTGGTTTAGACCTGGTTCAGACCCGGTTCAGACCTGGTTTAGTGTCCTGGTTTAGTCCTGGTTTAGACTTGGTTCAGACCTGGTTTAGTCCTGGTTTAGTCCTGAGTTAGACCTGGTTCAGACCTGGTTCAGACCTGGTTCAGCCTTGGTTCAGACCTGGTTCAGACCTGGTTCAGACCTGGTTTAGCCCTGGTTTAGTCCTGGTTCAGACCTGATTTAGTCCTGGTTTAGTCCTGGTTCAGACCTGATTTAGTCCTGGTTTAGACCTGGTTGAGACCTGGTTCATACCTGGTTCAGACCTGGTTTAGACCTGGTTTAGTCCTGGTTCAGACCTGATTTAGTCCTGGTTTAGACCTGGTTGAGACCTGGTTCATACCTGGTTCAGACCTGGTTTAGACCTGGTTCAGACCTGGTTTAGTCCTGGTTCAGACATGGTTCAGACCTGGTCCAGTCCTGGTCCAATCCTGGTTCAGACCTGGTTCAGACCTGGTTTAGTCCTTGATTAGGCCTGGTTTAGACCTGGTTCAGACCTGGTTTAGTCCTAGTTTAGACCTGGTTTAATTAACTAGTTTAGACCTGGTTTAATTAACCAGGATTAAACCAGGATTTATTCCTGGTTTAGTCTTGATTCAGGTCTGGTTTAGACCTGATTTAGTCCTGGTCCAGTCCTGGTCCAGTCCTGGTTCAGACCTTCAGTTCAGATCTTTCCTCATTTTGTGCACTGGTTTTGCTCGTGGTCCGGTCCCAGGCTCCTCCGTCACCGCCCTGGAGCTGATGAGACTGAACCAGCGCCTCCACGCGGCAAAGGAGCTCGGGGACCAGGTGAGCCGGGACCTGAGCCTCATCCTGGACCAGGTCAGGAACGCCTCCCAGGACCACGATAACGCCACTCACACCAGCAGCAGCGCCCTGGCAGGTAAGTGTTGACGTTAGAACGGTTTTCCAAGCTCTTTTTGCTTACGGATTTAGGGAATTGTCACGTCTGTTTGGTTTTTGGCCGTACTATTCCCTCACGATCCAAATACATGAACTGGACTCCAAATAATAAGGCAGCTGAAGTCCATTGAGCCATGTATTATCAAGCAGAGTAGAGTACCGGACTATAAGTCGCACCAACCAAAAAATGCACAACAAAGAAGAAAAAACATATATAAGTCGCACCGGACTATAAGTTTTTGGGAAATTTATTTGATTAAATCAGAGACCAAGGACCGACATTTCATGTTGAAAGACGAGTTATCAAAATACCGATAGAACAGAGGCTGAACATGTGTCTGTTTTTTTCACGTCACATATGAACAGTTATTCACAAAACTAGAGCAGAAACAACTGAACAACTTTCTGCTGCTTGATTGTTCCTCTCTACCACCGCTCTACAGACGTTTCTGCTTCTCCGCTCAATATATACACTGAGTAATAATGTGTTTGCGCACATTTGTTTACATTTTACAGAAACAAAACTTAAAGCTGCATGGCTCATTTGCAGATAGTGATAAAAACAGCTGCTGGTGCTGATGCTTCTGTCGGACTAAAGGACCAGATTCAGTGGATTATTCACTGGACAAAAAAAAGGCTCCACCTGGATTTACCTGAGCAAAAAGGTACGAAGTGCTGCAGGTGGTGAAGTGACTGGAGCGTAGATACGGTCTATGTGCAGGAGAAAGAGCCTGAGGCGCAGCAGATACTGGTACACAAGCCTAGAGCGCCCTCTTGTGGCCTCAGTGTGAAAATAACCAACATCTGAAATTATATCTTGCTGGTCGAAATACATTGTATGTCGTAATACGTCGATGTAATAAAGGACTTTTAATATATTCAGTTGGTGCCTCGGGTTTGTACCTTGCCCATGTTTACATTCACATTTAGATGAACTGAAATATTTCATATATAAGTTGCACCTGAGGATAAGTCGCAGGAAACACCCAAACCATGGAAAAAAAAGTACGACATATAGTCCGAAAAATACGGTAGTAGCAGGTAATATACCGTATTTTTTTCAGGGATTGGGTGGTTCTGCGATTTATACATTTTTCACACTGAAAGTCCACAGAACAAATACACACCGCAAAAAACAAAATCTAGTCAAGCTAAAATGACTTGAATTGAGAAAGTTTTACCATGACTTGAGTAAATTTCACTTGACAAGTAAAATTATCTGCCGGCGCAATAAGATTTTTGTACTTAAAATATGAAAATACATCTTGCTACATTTAAAATAAGAAAAACAACAACTTTTGCACTTAAAATAAGAAATAAAATCAAATGTTGCTTGAATTAAGAAAAAACACCTATTCCACTGGCAGATCATTTTACTTGTCAAGGTAAATCTACTTAAATAAAGTCAAATGTTCTTAATTTAAGTCATTTTAACTTACCTAGACATTGTTTTTTTTTTCCAATGTACGAATTGTATATATGAATCAAAAATGAAAAAAAGAAAACAAATCATTATCCGTTTTTTCATTTTGGTTTTAGAGACAAATAATAAAGAAAAGAGTTTGTTTTTATTTTAGTTGTCTTATTTTTGTTTCTGTATTGAGAAATGTATGAACAAATGATACATGGATTTTTCTCTAATGGGTTTATTACTATAACTTCTATAACTTCGATAACTTCTATAACTTCGATAACTTCTATAACTCGCCTTTAGATGAAATGTGGGTTCTTGGTCTCTGATTTGATCAAATAAATTTCCCCCCAAAATGCGACTTATCGTCTGGTGCGACTTATACATGTTTTTTTCTTCCTCATTGTGCATTTTTTGGCTGGTGCGACTTATACTCCAGAGCGACTTATAGTCCGAAAAATATGGTACACAATTTACAAATATAAGAGGCAAGTAGTGCAGCAATTTACACAGAAAGTGAACTGTATTTTCCGGACTATAACCAACATGTGAAAGTCAGGAGAATAGAATAATTTTAGAAGTAAAACCAAACCTTGCATTTGAAGGATTTATGTCTGAGCAGCAGAAGCGAGTTGTACTTCCTGAAAACTCAACAGCGGCGGACTGATATATGAGAAAATAGTCCCTCAAATGCGACGATTCAGGCGACACAAGGTTATTTTTTCTTCAAACGTTATTCTCTGGACACAGACGTTCACATGGACAGTCTGGAGTAATAATAGTTTTGCCTCGGGTGCTCTGTGGAGTGAGTAAGACCTAGCCTAGCACCAGCAACCTCTTAAAAAAGTGTCTCCACACGTCTTTAACACTCTGGCTCATGAGGAAATGAGGCCCTGTGTCCAAAATTCCGAACTATCCCTTTAAATACACATTTTTTTCCCATCACAGTGACCAGACCCATCACTCTGAACGCCACTTCCCCGGAAAAGGAGAGAGTGAGGGACATCCTGGAGGAGCGCTTACACAAACCCAACGTCCACCTGTACCTGCCCCACCTGAGGGAGCACCCGGACAGCCTCGTGCCCAACGTGGTGCTCAGCAAGGGCCGCACTGGAGGTACTCAGACACTAGGATTGTTAGTGTCCTCTGGAGAAGGGGTCCCACGTGTGATCCAAGGCTTTGAAGGAGGCCATTAAAATCCATCAGGTGCATTCCTCCGATCCCCACATGGGACGCCCTTCTCCAGTCAGCGCACACATGTGAAGTTTACCCTTGTGTCCTCTCAGTGTCCATGGTTCTGGGCATCCCCACCGTGAGGCGTGAGAAGCAGAGTTACCTGGTACCTACGGTGGGCTCGCTGCTGTACGAGCTCAGCCCCTCGCAGCTCCGGGACCTCCTCATCATCGTCTTTGTGGCAGAGGTGCCCAGTGCTTTCTTATATTTACATCATATTGTACTTTCCTGTGTAGTCAAACAAACATCACGCTTGTACTCCTGCTTGAGTCGTAAATTCAACTGTGGAACATTTCACTTAAAAGAAAAGTAACCTGCAGACAGAGGACACAAGTTTTTCTCATTCTCGGTATTCGGTTTGTAAGTCTGATGTCACACACGACTTCCGGGTCCAACGAAATATTTGTTCAACACGGTCTGTGGTTCAAAATAACAAAACCAGAGAACATTTTCACCATCACCTCCTTTTTTTAGTGAGGTTCCAACTAGAGCACGGAAACCCGACGGAAACCCGACGTGTTCTGATGGATATGAACAAGTATTTAGAGCTTATGTTTGGGCTCAGGTCGGACTTGGACGCATCAGCGCTTCTGCTGTTTGTGTTTCCTGTCTACAGTAAAACCACTGGCTCTGAGGCTCTGAAGTGTTCAAAGATCAGAGCTCTGCACTTCCAGTTTAGACACTGTGTTATTATTATTTGTGAAATGTGGAGCAATACTTCAGATACAGGATTTTAACCCCTGAAGACCTAAGGGCAATTTTAGTACATTTATCCTCGCCTAGAATTCTTTCTTAATTAAGCTAAAACTGCACCTTTTACCCCCTAATGAAGTGTTCTACCTCCTTTTGTTCAGTCAAACCTGTTATTTCACAATCTGCTGCTGTAGTTGTGTCATGAGGCTGTGATAAAAGCTACAGGACCAGAAATAGAGATGAAAAAAAAAAAAAACAGAAAATAAAATTCACACTCTTTTATACAAAACACACAGAAAACATGTATAAACAACTTTCTGGACATAAAAAATACTTAATTTAGAGGTTTAGCTACAAAAATGCAAAATATCAAGTCAAGTGTAAGGAAAGTAAAAATCTCCTTATTGCCCTAAAAACAATAAAAAGTGTAATCGCTCCATTACTTCTGGTGCCAGTCATGGAAACAGCTCCTGTCAGGTTCAGGCCAGAGCCACAGCACTTCTGCATTTCCATGGGGTTTATTACATTTGGATTTGTTCATTTTGAGTGAAATTAACCTTTCAAATAAAAATAGAAATGGATGTGCAATTATGCACACCAAGATGCATTTATTTGACAAAAACTGCACTTAGAGCGTCTTTTTCAATTGCTATAAACATAAATGCTCGAGAGATGTCGACCATCTTGACTCACTTCACTCTTTGGCAAAGTTTGGGTCGATCAAAATGGACGGAGCGCATGAGTTTGGGGAAAACAAAGTTCCTATTGGACACTCGTTTTGCTCACGTCATCACAGCGTGAGTGTGACGTAGGATAAAGCTCCAAAAATGTACAGAAACCTCCATGTCTGCACTTTCAGAGGGGAAGTTTCTATCTTACCGTTAGAAAGTTCTGCGCGGTTATATAAAACATATTCCTCAGAATCGTATACGATACCGTAGGTCTTCGAGTGTTAAAACATAAACGATTGGAGATAAAGTCCACAGGAAGTAGAGTCACTGTCGCTAATCTGCAGCCTCACCTCCACCCATGCGCTGTGTGGATGTAAACAGACACGTGCGACTACTCTCGCCTTTTTACTTTTAAAGAACGACTCAAACTGGATTCACAGCGCCATTTTGTGGACTGGATGTCATTATTTGCAGAGGACAATTTCTGTGGATAATGTGGATGAGACGCTGCACATAAATGTACCACTTTAGGAGAAGTGAGTCGGCTCATAAAGTCTGAACATTATTTTCTCTGTCCCGAGTTTGTATTTTGCGTCTCTGTGTGGTCGCCTCGCCAGAGATGATAAATTAGCGAGTAATTTCTCAGTGAATACAGTGTTAGGGTTTAGATATTTCTCTCTGCAATGGGAGGATGTGTAATGTGGTGATATGGAAGAATAGCTACGGCCGATATCCATCAACTGGAAAAACGAAAGAATAACCGTTTCTCCTTGTATTTGCGTTGGCTTCTGATGCGTTCAAACAGTGGGTACACAACTCACTGCGGCATTTTTACAGGTCAGTCGGGCCAAATTCGGCGCCGCTGCAGCTTGGACCCGGAAATAGAATGATGACGTAGCGACTTACAAGCCCAATATGAACAGGCCCTGTGTCATGTGAAAACTCCTTTTCAGAGTCTTTTTAGATTTAAACCAACCGCCATGTCCAGTGTTTCTGCATTACAAGTGTTACTGATAATCCAAAAAGTCCAAATCGCACATACCCAGGGTTGCCACTCTTTTTCACTGACAAAATTTCCAAACTTTTCCAGGACTTTTTCATGACCTAAAGTGAATTTTCCATGACCTTACAGCACCTACATGAGCAGAATTTAGCATATTTTTAGGGCTATGAAATGTGAACCCTTTCCACTCACTTTATCGTTTGGTATTATAGTTTTTTTAACATTCAAAATCCCGTCAGGGCATTTATTGTGTCTCTTTTAAACCTTATTGTGTGGTGTCCTGCTGGAACGAGTGGTGCAGACATTCAGAAATAATCATCATAGTTTAATGAGCACTTCCAGTCCAATCCACTTTATTTCTATCGCACATTTCACAAACAGTTTCCAAAGTGCTGCACAAATACTTACCAATAATAACAAACAATAATAATATAATGACAAAATAAAAGAAACTTAAAGAAATTAAAACAGCAAAACCAGCAAAATAAATAAGAGCAGAACCATAGAATAGCAATAAATAAATAAAACCAATAAAAGAAAAATAAATAAAAGACACAGAGGACCACACACACAAAAAACTTAATAGAACACTGTAGTTGCGTGAAAAATATACCAAAATTCCATGATTTTCCCAAAACTTTCATTGAATTTATGAAATTCCATGACTTTTCCAGGATTTCCATGACCGTGGGAACCCTGCTCCTTTCAAAAATCTAGAGAAGTGTAGATAACAAGTCAGCACTGAACTCTTTTTCTGGAAGGCTTGAAAACATAATCGTAACTCTGCTTTATGTTGACAATATTACATGATTTGAACATTTGTGTTTCTTGCACAGTTCCTTTACATGTATTTTTTTCATTTATGCTTTGAAAATACCAAATTTTGTTCATTATTATATAAAATATAGTCCTTCAAATTACATCAACTTCAAATGATAAATCTCTTGATAAAACACTCGGGCTACTGTGCTGTGCCTTTAAATTCCTGTCGTCTTGTAGGGTGATATCTGAAAATCTTTTAATCCCAGGTTCTAAACACCAAACTGTCTTTTTCTCATTTCAGACAGACTACAGTTATGTAAACAGCATAGCAGAGACTCTCAGCTCAAAGTAAGTTATTCTTTCAATCTTTCTTAAGAAGTGCATTCATTTTTCAATAGATTTTTGCTTTTTTTTTTTGTTTCTACCATGTTATAACGTTGCTCCCTCATCAAAAACATGCCTGAAGAGGTTTTCAATGTCATCCATGCATATTTGAGTATTGAGCTCTCTCCTAGACCCCTTACGCTGCAAATTTCTTTGATCTGGCTGAGATTTTAAAGCTTATATCAGGTTATTCGTCTTGTTTTCAGATCTATTATCGACTTGAGGTTGTTTAGTTTAACTTAACTTGTCAAGTCAAATTATCTGTCCATGCAGCGAGATAATTTCACTACTTTTATTATTCTATTTTCTGATAGATTTAAGTGGTTATATCTTAAATTTTGGCCGAGCTTTTTTTGCAGAAGTTAGGAGTACGATGCTGTTCAATGCTCAGCACACAAGTCTACGTCACCCACACGACAGTTTTCCATAAATACACAAAAGCATGACACAAAAGTCGGCACAGCAACTTGCCAAACCTGATCCCAGGAGAGAGGAATGCACGCTGATGGTGTGCTCATAGTGCTCTGAAAGGGGAGTGACTTAGAGCAGACAGAAAAGGCAGGGAGGACTCAGAGTGGCAAAAACATTTAAGGTAAAATAATTAAGGGTGACCTAAATATGTTATGTGTTAGCAGTTAATATCCCAAAGAAATAAAATACCCCCTCTTTAAAGGGCAAGTAGGATGCATTTTTATAGTTATTGGCATTAAAACATGCACTTGAGCACCTTTTCTTTGGCATTTCATGTTTTAGAAATTCAAATAATGGCTAATTAAAGAACCAGATATTATTTCTCAGCTTCTGGTCGCCCCACAGAGGGATCTGGTCCAGTAGCAAAGGAAATTACCATGTGAGAAAAAAATTAAACTGGCCGATAATCGTCACGCCCATACGCTTGAACAAATGAACAAAAAAATGTCAGAAATGCTTACAAGTCTGACAGTGATTTATGGATTTAAAACTGCAGAGTTTCTACCTGTGACGCAGGTAGAAACTCTGCAGTTTGCAACAATCCTGGGACAATTAAAGGCTTAAAAAAGGTAAATTTTGCATAATGTGTGTGTAGGGATGCTTCGATTTGCCAAGGCGATACCATGTCTGATATTTTTTTCACTGGTTTTAAAATGTAAGGCAATTGACCAGTACGGCAAATGTGATTTTATATATATTTACTAAAAGTGTGGTGAAAAGGGTGTATATTTTTATTTATCTGAAGAGGAAATCATAAAGAATTATATAAAAAAGAAAACATACGTTGTTTTTGTTCACTGGAAAATGCAGCAAATATTGAGGAAATAATAAAACTGTGGAAAAAAGTGCATAATTAAGGAAAATTGTTATGCATTCGGGACTAAAGAGTCATTATATTACATTTTCTTTGTGTTTTGCTGATTTTTTAGCTGCTTTTCTGTATTTTACCTGAACAAATGAGTTTTTGCTTCTGTTTACTGTTGCCAGGGATCAAATTGGTCAAAAAAAAGGGACACCTGGGACATTTCTTGTATTAAACTGGGACAAATCACTGGTTTTGGATAAATCTGCTGGGGCAGGGGATGCATGGCTCAAAACGGGGACCGTCCCGGGTAAATAGAGACGTCTGGGCACCAATCAAAGGTTATTTTTTAAAAATCTACAATAAGTTGAGTTATTTTGAGTGTATTTTGTTTACTACATCTCAGTTCATTCATAGTTTTGATGCCTTCAGGGAGAATCTATGTAAATAACCATGGGAATAAACAGGAAAAGGTGTGTCCAAACTTGTGATCGGTAGTGTAGCGGCCGTCACACCTGTGGAGCGTAGCTGTGCTGTGACTTGCTGATGGCCCTTGTCTTTCCCTGGGTGTTCACAGTTACCCGAAAGAGGTGGAGAGCGGGCTTCTGGAGGTGGTCTCTCCATCGCAGCACTACTACCCCAACTTCAGCTCGCTCAAGGAGACTTTTGGAGACTCCAAGGAGCGAGTCAAGTACGGTGACGTCATTCATCTCTCAGTGGGCAAAGGCACTAGAATAATAATATAACTATAAATAGCAATGTGGAAACTGTTTGGATAAAGCCATTAAACCTTTTTTTTAATTTAACGTCTTAAGAAACTGCCCGTGTACTGCCTGTGTATTGCCCGTGTATTGCCCATGTACTGCTTGTGTACCGCCCCTTTACCGTCCATGTACTGACTGTGTACCACCCATGTACCGCCCCTTTACCGTCCATGTACTGACTGTGTACCGCCCATGTAATGCCCCTTTACCGCCCATGTCCCGCCCCTTTACCGTCCATGTACCGCCCATTTACCGTCCATGTACTGCCGACATACTGCCTGTGTACTGCCCCTTTACTGTTCGTGTACTGACTGTGTACCACCCGTGTATTGCCCATTTACCGCCCGTGTACTGCCGACGTACTGCCCATGTACTGCCCATGTATAGCCCATATACCCCATGTGTATTCCCTATGTACTGCTCTTGTATTTCCCGTGTACTTCCGATGTACCGCCCGTTTACCACACGTGTATTGCCCATGTATTACCCATTTACTGCTTGTGTACTGCCTGTGTACCGCTCATTTACCGCCCGTGTACCACCAATGTACTACCGGTGTACTGCCCGTGTACTGCACATTTACTGCCCTTGTGTTGCTCGTGTATTGCCCGTGTACCGCCCATGTACTTCCCATGTACTGCCTGTGTTCTGCCAATGTACTGCCCGTGTACCGCCTGTGTATTGCCCGTATACCGCCCATGTATTGCCCATGTACTGCCCCTGTACTGACAGAATTTGTTCCAGATGGCGCACCAAACAGAACCTGGACTTCAGCTTCCTCATGCTGTATGCGCAGGACAAAGGGAAGTACTACGTGCAGGTGAGGCTTTGCCCTGAAGCACGTCCTGTCAGGCTGCATAAATCCCTGCATGCCTTTATGATGACACCGCTTTCATGTAGAGTGTGGTGTGCCGAACGGGTTTGCTAAGCTGGTTCTCCCTGTGTCCACAGCTGGAGGACGACGTCATCGCCAGGATGGACTATTACGACGCCATGAAGTCCTACACTGTCCAGCAGGAGTCCACGCCCTGGCTCTACCTGGAGTTCTCCCAACTCGGCTTTATTGGTCAGACTCATTCATATGTAACATGCATTTTGTCCCCTAATAGCTTCAGTCATGGTTTATATGAGCGATAAAATGAAAAAATCGTCTGAATAAAAGGTAATTGAAGGCAGATCAGGGAGCCAGTGCCTCCTTCGAGTTTACATGGAAATAATAATTCCAAATTGAGGTTTACATGGAAAACTATTTAATTCCGCTCAATGTCTGGGGGTGGGGAAGGGTCCTGATTGGACAGCGAACGTATTTATGTCTTTGGGAAGAAAACCCACACTTCAGCTGCTCCCAGCTTTTCTGTCATCTCGGTTTGTCGTTACGCCGCCGACACAAACACGATCCGAACTTTTTCTGCGGTCCGATGATAATGAAGCAGCAGCTGTCCTCACGCCTCAACCTCTCTCCTCACGCTTAACGTCTGTGAGCTGAGGAGGAGAAGGAAAGAGTGTCGGAGAAGGAGGAAGAAGACAAACTGAGTCTGAGGCTGCCACACCTCAGCCCACTCCCACATCCCGCTCACAAATCCAAAGAAACGTGGAGGAAATTCCCAAGAGACGACTGGAGGAGCCGGATTGTCCGGATCGCGTCAGAAGGACGAGCCAACAAGCACGAACCACCGGGATTATTTTGAAGAAGAAATGTTTATTTGATCAAGGAATTAATTAATTCGGCTTTAAAATCGGACTAAATCACCCACTTACTGTGGAATTAAGTTTATTTCCGAAAATCATTTTCATTAGGAATTAGGTGTTTACATGATCTTTATAAAGCGACATTGCTCTTTATTCAGAATTAAATCATTTTTATTTTAATTACAGCTGTCATGCAAATGTGGAAAATATGAGTGGTAAAAAACACACAACAGGGCAAAATTTCACTCAAAAAGTTGAAGTGGGCGGGGTTTAAGCCGGTGAAAGGATATTTCCAGACACACTACTAGGAAGCAGAAGATACGTCATGCATTGTCATGGCTGTCCTCTGTTTTCACCACAAAAAGTTGCCAATTCCCCCCAAAACATGTGAGAAATATGAGTGGCGACAAATATAAAATGTAGATTGCCGAGACACTACTGTGGGTTTTCATTCGGAGCCTGGTTTGATCACGTGACACTGAGGCTAGAAGTGAACGGGTATTTCCTGTGGCTGCTCTTACTTATAAATATATTTGTCTTCTTGATATATTGTTTGACTTGACTTAAAGATACGTATCCAAAGCTGACCGATTGATTGATTCTGTCCCCTCTGTTAAAAACCTGCCTGGAGTTGTTTTTTTCCTTCATTCATTCATGTATAATTTACCCGTTACTCCAAAGTCGTCTTCTCTTAGCCTCAGCAGAGATTTGCATGTAAAATTGTGACTGTGCTGTTTAGGGAAGATGTTTCGAACCCATGACCTGCCCATGATCGCGGGCTTCTTCCTGATGTTCCACAAAGACAAGCCCATCGACTGGCTCCTGGACCATATCCTGTGGGTCAAAGTGTGCAGCCCGGAGAGAGACGCGGTAAGCAGGAGACTTTTCACTTGGGATTTCTCATACGAAAGTTTCATCTTTGAAAAAGGTTTAAGAATGATCCAATCCTATATTTGAACGTAGACCAGGGGTGTCCAAACTTTTTTCATCAAGGGCCACATATTAAAACACAGACCAGCGTGAGGGCCGGTCATAGACTTGTGGTCAAAACAATGAGTCATTCAACTATGTGCGTTTATAACAGGTTTAAATGACCCTCCAGACCTTTGCTCAGGCTTAGACCCTCAGAAGGACACACTATATTTGCTTGATGAAATTAGATTTCAAAAACATGCAGTAAAAAGTACTACTTGCGGTAGTTTGGGCCAATTCACCTGGAAGCCCGAGGGCCAAAACAATTGGTCTGAGGGCCACATTTGGCCCCAGGGCCGTAGTTTGGACATGGCTGATGTAGACATTAGAAAGAATCAAATAGACTAATAGGTGAAAAACATATCCAAGTCCAACAGCAAAGCACTGGGTGAATACTAGTATATGCAGGAATGAATGGTTAAAGAGCTATTTAGAAGCCAAAAAAATACTATATTATTTTTTTATCTTGGCGTACAACATTGTATTCGCTGCCCAACATTAATTTGAACACAAACTGACCAGAAGGAAATGACAGGAGGTGAGCTGATTTGTGCTTTTTCTTGAAAATCAAACTCCTAAACAGGACCATGAATGCTTGTCTTGATCACGGGCTCCTGAAAATGTGCATTTTGTTTTTTGTTTTTTTTAATTACCTTAAATTACCTCTATGTATCGGCTGCCCGTATCCAACCAGGAAGTACGATCATAAACTCTGTACACTGCCGTACACAAAAGACAGGACACAGTGTGGAGTCAATCAGCTTTACTCTTGTGACAGATAAATATAAATAAATACGTGTTCACTAGGGACATAACAAAATATGGTGATATGGTGTTGTCAAAGGTCTCACAATAATATCATGGAGCATCACAAGATATTGAATCCCAACTCTCTTTGCTTAAATGAATAGTTCTGATGCAGGGAACTACATAGACCATGATCCTTTGCTCCGTTTCAGTGCAGACGACATGAAGAAATAACTGTTCTAAGCACTTTTACATCTGCATTCTTTGGATTAAGTCTGTGAAGCATTTTTAGAGGAAAAAGCAGCAGATTCCTTCACAAAATATTGCACTAAATATTGTACTCTGAGATGTTTATGGTGAAAATATCGTCCAGAGAGATTTGGATTTCGTTCCGTCCCGAATGACATGTTGTACCAAATGACTGGTCAAAACATTTTATAATGTCAGTCTTGTTATTTCCCACTTTCAATTATATAAATCATGTACGCACAATAAAACTACTTTAAATTTACATTGGTTGCATATTGGTGAGACAAATGCACAATTTACGACTTTTACATAATATAATATAATAATATAAAATAATAAAATAAAACATACCTGTGACAGACATATAAATATTAATATGTCTTATTAATACAGCACTGTGAGATGGCTGCTAGTTTTCATTTAGTACGAAGTTACATGAAGCTAACTTGAAAATTTTACGGTGCAGCATTTCCGGTTTGCAAACAAAAAAATCAAAAGGATAAAATTCACATATCAATTCTATTTAAACAGGAAGTACTAAGTGCATTTTTAGCTCTGTTATTTGTGTCTGTTGTCGTATGTGCTGTTATGGACGGTGTGGTGTGTGTTGCAGAAACACTGTGATGAACAGAAGGGGCTCCTGAGGCACAGGTACAAACCTTCCCTGTTCCAGCACGTGGGGCTGCACTCGTCTCTGCCCGGCAAGACCCAGACGCTCAAGGTCTCTTATTCTTATGTTACCTACCCTCTTTTCCCTTTTCCAGACACTAACACTAATAGTTACTTTAAAACATTTCAACAGTACATTTCATTTCAGTCACAATTACTCTGCACACTTAAAAGTTCAAGTTCGAATGGTCATGATCAGAAAATCTCAAAATGTCCTTTTTTATTCTGTGTAAAAGCTGCTAACCCTGTAGTTTAAACCTCTACAGACATGTTCTAAAGTGCAGCGGTATTTTTTGGTAATACGACCACACCTGAGCATGTGTTACCATAGACTCTATGGTAACACATGCTCAGGTGTGGTCTATGGCATAGAGCATAGGTGTCAAACTCTGGCCCGGGGGCCAAATTTGACCCGCAGTGTAATTATATTTGGCCCGCGAGACAATTTCAAATTAATATTAGAGCCGGCCCGCCGGTATTATACGGTGGCAACGCTGTGACGCCGCATTCACCGCTTATACTACAAATCTCATAATGCTCTGCTGTTTTTTTGGCGCTTCAATCAGGACAGAGGCAGACATGCCTCCTCCTTCGTGTCAGTAGCACTTATGGTAGCGGACATGGATGTGTTAGGAAGGTGGTGATCCGTCTTCTTGCGCACTCCTTTGGTTGAAAGCTCCAGCGCACCCCGCATCCCTCTCCCCCAAACCACACTGCGACCTCAAACTACAGCTGTCACTGTGTTACCCCACCAAAAAATGGCGAAAAGAAAGGCAGAAAATAGAACTTTTCTGGACAGGTGGGAGACAGAATATCTGTTTACATATGTAAAAGACAGACCTGTTTGTCTTGTTTGCGGAGCCAACGTGTCAGTAACTAAGGAGTACAATATTAGACGACACTATGAAACGAAACACCAGGACAAATATAAGGACTTGGACATGGCTCAAAGGAGCCAGAAAGTAAAGGAGATGAAAAGAGGTTTGGTTTCACAACAGAAAATGTTCACAAAAGCCACAACACAAAGTGAAGCTGCTGTAAAGGCAAGTTATATCGTGGCAGAAGAAATCGCCAAATCAGCCCGACCCTTTAATGAGGGAGAGTTTGTAAAAAAGTGCATGATGAAGGTTTGTGACCAAGTGTGCCCAGAGAAAAAGCAAGCTTTTGCAAACGTAAGCCTGAGCAGAAACACAATAGCTGAGCGCACATGTGAGCTTGCCACCAATCTACTTGTCCAGTTGATGGGGAAGGTAAAAGATTTTGTTTCTTTTTCCCTTGCTGTGGATGAGAGCGCTGACGCATCTGATACTGTGCAGCTGTCAGTCTTCGTCCGCGGCGTGGACTCAAATCTGTGTGTTACAGAGGAGCTTTTGGGATTTAAATCCATGCATGGCACAACCACAGGGGAAGAAATCTTTGAGGAGGTTTGCAAATGTGTAACTGAAATAAACCTGCCGTGGGATAAACTTGTGGGATTAACCACTGATGGTGCTCCAGTGATGAGTGGTAAAAAGAATGGACTGGTGGGCAGGATTCGTGAAAAGATGCGAGAAGAAAACTGTGCAGGTGAACTATCACTGCATCTTACATCAGGAATCCCTGTGTGGTAAAGCGCTAATGATGGAGGATATTATGACCACAGTAACACAAGTTGTTAACTTCATAAGAGCCAAAGGTCTCAATCACTGTCAGTTTAAGTCTTTTCTGGAAGAGTGTGGTTCAGAATACACAGATGTGCCGTATCACACAGAGGTGAGATGGCTAAGCCGCGGGAAAGTGCTCAACAGATTTTTCAAACTGCGTGAAGAAATATGTCAGTTTCTGAAAAGCAAAGGGAAGGACACAGCAGAGCTCCGGGATCAAAAGTTTCTGTGTGAGCTTGCCTTTCTGTGTGACATCTCAAGCCACCTCGATGCGCTGAACCTGCAGCTGCAAGGGCAGGGACGCATCATCACAGATATGTATGCGTCAGTGAGAGCTTTTAAAACTAAGATGTGCCTGTGGGAGGATCAGATGCTACAAGCAAACTTTGGCCATTTCCCCTGCTGCCAAACCATAAAAACACAGATCTCTACCGCCATGTGCGCACAGTTTGCGGAAAAACTCAGTGTGCTCGGCGTTGAGTTTAGCCGGCGATTTGGCGACTTTGATGTCCAGAAACTTAGATTTGAACTGCTCAGTAATCCCTTCGCAGTTGATGTGGAAAAAGCACCAACCAACCTCCAAATGGAGCTGATTGAACTCCAGTGTGATGAAACGCTGAAGACAAAGTTTGCTGCTGTTGGGGCTGCACAGTTTCCACAGTTCATCCCTGATGCAATGCTTCAGCTCCGCACTGAAGTTGCTCAATTGCTCTCCATGTTTGGTAGCACTTACCTATGTGAGCAACTTTTCTCCTCAATGAAGATGACGAAAACGTCTCACAGGAGACGTCTGACTGACGAACACCTTTGTTCGATAATGAAGGTTTCCTCAGCTCAAACCCTGAGCCCCGACATTGATGAACTGGCATCCAAGAAAAGATGCCAGGTATCTGGCTTTGCTGCATCAGAGTAGATCAGTGTGTCGCAAAATGAGCAATAAATAAGTTTTCTATGCACCTTTTCTTATTACTCCAAGGCCTGAATGGTTTATTCATAGTTTATTTAATGATTTATTCATAGTTGTTGTTATTTTATTTTCAAATTTATTAGCCTGTGTACGAAGCTAATTTTGACATTTACCTCAGAAAGGAGGCATTAAATTTTTATTTAAATTTTATTTAATATGCCATTGATATGTTTTATTATTATTTTTAGCAACTCAATTTTGCATGCCTGCACTTTTAAGTTATATAAACTTTGCTTGTTCAATATTTATTGTTAAATTAAAACTTGTTTGGGTCCATATTGGGCCCGCGGCTTTGTTCAATTTAAAATTTTGGCCCACTGTGTATTTGAGTTTGACACCCCTGCCATAGAGCGTATATATGAGTGTGACGTCACCACAGTGATGCGGTACTCTGCACCTGCAGGGACTGCTGGGTTTCACTGATTCTTGAGAATAATAAGGAAACTTTTGGCTTCAAACTTTCATCAAACTTTAAATAGTTTAAGTCATTGATTTATGTTTTATGTTCTGTTACGTGTGAACAACAATAGAGTCGCAATTTAACGAAATTCACTTTACAGTTAAATTATGCTAGTTAAGATTCTAGTAACATTAACTATTCTAATTGTTTGAGATTTTTTGCCTTTTTTTTATTTCAAAAATCGTCAATCGGGGCAGGAAAGCAGGAAGGGAACTTACTTAGCAACAAAACACGCTAGCTGTCAATCAAACCTGTTGCTAATGCAAGGGGGAGGGACCTCAGGGAATGAAGGCGTCTGATTGGTCCATTATTTATGTTCATATCTTGATTTAGGAAAAATTCAGGATCCTGTGTCGCGGGTTCATACGAACATTTTAAGACCAAAATGACGAGGCCACAGCAGCAGGTCCAGAGAGACGAGCCAGAAGATCCCAGTGTGAGTCAGTGGGGAAAAGGGAGAGAAGGAGCCGGAAGAGCCTCCTGGAGCACTTCCTGTTTGGCACACAGCGGCTAACGCTTTAGCTATGTCCACTCATATATACGGTCTATGTGTGTTACCAGAGCTTTACCCTGCAGATAGAAACATATCCAAGTTTGTCTCATTCTCAGTTTATCCTCAGGCCTCATGTGAAAGCTCAAAATCTCCAGAATTCCCTCGCTGATCTGCAGAGGCTGCACTAGCATAGACTCATGATCGGCTGGGGTTTAGGGTTAAGTGACCATTCAGAACAGAATTTTGTGTAATGTAAAATCTTTCATTTCAAAGTCATCCAGAAGCACTGACCGCTTCTTTCCCGTCTCGCTTCTGTCAGGATAAGGACTTTGGGAAGCAGCGTCTGTTCTCCCCGCACCAGAACCCGGCTGCTCAGGTTAGCTCCAGTCTGAAGCACTACCAGGAGCACAGTCTGGAGAGAGCCTACCAGGGGCAGGACTTCTTCTGGGCCCTTACCCCCACCAAAGGAGACTACATCCTGTTCAACTTCAGCCAGCCCACCCTCGTCGCCAGGTCAGTATCCAGACCTGTATGAAGTCGGGCCCCTCAAACGCAAACCTACACAAAATCTATGTCAATGTTTGTGCTTCGTTTGTGCTGCAAAAAGTTTCGTTTGTGCTTCTTTAGTTTTGGAGAAATTAATGATTCTTTTATAGGTTAAATTGGGGTCAGCCCCCAGGAAGCTTCAAAATGCTCTAAAACATCCAAAATGGAGTCAGTCGTTTGTGCTGTTTTGTGCTGCAAAACGTTTTGTTTGTGCGATTATGGTTCTTAAGATAATTGCAGTTTTATTTTCAGCCAATGACGTCAACCAGCCCCTCAAACCGTGAAACAGCCTCAAAACAGGAAGAAAATTATAGAAAACGTTTTGTTTGTGCTGTTTTGTGCTGTGACCATTTTCATTTGTGCGAGTTTATTTCTAAAATTATTAATTATTATTTCTGCGGTAATTATAGGATGTCATTTCTCAATTATAGACTTTTCCACAGCCTCAGGTTGTTTATCGTCACTAGTTTTGCAGAGTTTGCTGCAAACAAAACACAACTCCAGGTGTGTCTGTTATGAGAAAACAACATTTTATGGAAATGAACAGGATCTGGGTGCATGATCACGTTTGACCGGTTTTGCGCTGCAACAGAAAGGGACGTACAGTACAGTGAGATATTCAGGTAGTCACTTTTAAACACATTTTCTACAGCGTTGTTCTCTTCTGATGGATAGCCATAGCCAAACTACTTTTAATTTTATTTTATGGCCTGTTGTGAAATGACGGCTGAGTGAAAGAGGAGATCTAAAGGTTTCTACGCAGAGGCTGACGTCTGCATGTACATATGTCCATAATCTAATACCGAAGGAAAGGCTGCTTGAACAATTTATTTTCTGTAATTCAATAGGACACAATAAAATGATCAATGTAAACAGTTCTATAATTCCCAGATAAATATTTGAAAGGATAGTCTTGTGCAGTCCTGCGTGCGCTCCTCAGCCTGTCTGCTGGAAATCCCAGATGAAAACGTGTTCTGCCTGTTTTAGGAATGTTATGAGTCAGAGCTGTGTGGTCTCGCTGATTAGTACAGAGCATGTGGATATGAATGCACTTCATGATCTACTGGTTTTATTTGCAACAATTCTCCTCAAGGGGCCTCAGCATTTTTTATATAAACTATTAAACTTTAGGCTTTGTTTTTAGCACATGTGTAGAAGTGCCTTCATTTCCTCACAATAGACTATCCAGATTATATGAAAATATGAGGAAACAAAGTCAATCTGAGTGAATAGTGATGAAAAGTCTGAGGGAACGCCTCAGGACCCCCCTGGAAAAGCTGAAGGACATTTGTGTGGAGAGTGAAGTCTGACTGCTGCCTCTGTGACCTGGCCCCAGATAAAGCAGAAGAACATGGATGGAGGCCCCAGAGTACTGTAGTCTGAATACTTAGAGTACCATCACTTATTCCTTTGTATTCAAAAGTATGTATACAGAAAACTTTATTCTGCATCCCACCTAATATAACTGTATGTCAGTACAGTTACTCAGAATTAGAATCCTGAATATGTTTTCGATACATAATTCAGTTACTTCCCACAACGAATGCAGTGTTTATTAGGCTTATATTCATACACAAGGTATTTGTAAAAGAGCTTCCACCCGCCCCAAAAAACAACAGAGCTGAGCACGTGTCTGTACCAGAGTACACCTGAGTCTGTACCAGAGTACACCTAAGTCTGTACCAGAGTACACCTGAGTCTGTACCACAGGTCTGTACCAGAGTACGCCTGAGTCTGTACCAGAGTACGCCTGAGTCTGTACCAGAGTACACCTGAGTCTGTACCACAGGTCTGTACCAGAGTACACCTGAGTCTGTACCACAGGTCTGTACCAGAGTACACCTGAGTCTGTACCACAGGTCTGTATCAGAGTACACCTGAGTCTGTACCAGAGTACGCCTGAGTCTGTACCACAGGTCTGTACCATAGTACACCTGAGTCTGTACCAGAGTACACCTGAGTCTGTACCACAGGTCTGTACCAGAGTACGCCTGAGTCTGTACCAGAGTACACCTGAGTCTGTACCACAGGTCTGTACCAGAGTACACCTGAGTCTGTACCAGAGTACACCTGAGTCTGTACCAGAGTACACCTGAGTCTGTACCACAGGTCTGTACCAGAGTACGCCTGAGTCTGTACCACAGGTCTGTACCAGAGTACATCTGAGTCTGTACCAGAGTACACCTGAGTCTGTACCACAGGTCTGAACCAGAGTACACCTGAGTCTGTACCACAGGTCTGTACCAGAGTACACCTGAGTCTGTACCACAGGTCTGTACCAGAGTACACCTGAGTCTGTACCAGAGTACACCTGAGTCTGTACCACAGGTCTGTACCAGAGTACACCTGAGTCTGTACCAGAGTACACCTGAGTCTGTACCAGAGTACACCTGAGTCTGTACCACAGGTCTGTACCAGAGTACACCTGAGTCTGTACCACAGGTCTGTACCAGAGTACACCTGAGTCTGTACCAGAGTACGCCTGAGTCTGTACCAGAGTACGCCTGAGTCTGTACCAGAGTACGCCTGAGTCTGTACCAGAGTACACCTGAGTCTGTACCACAGGTCTGTACCAGAGTACACCTGAGTCTGTACCAGAGTACGCCTGAGTCTGTACCAGAGTACGCCTGAGTCTGTACCACAGGTCTGTACCAGAGTACACCTGAGTCTGTACCACAGGTCTGTACCAGAGTACACCTGAGTCTGTACCACAGGTCTGTATCAGAGTACACCTGAGTCTGTACCAGAGTACGCCTGAGTCTGTACCACAGGTCTGTACCAGAGTACACCTGAGTCTGTACCAGAGTACACCTGAGTCTGTACCACAGGTCTGTACCAGAGTACGCCTGAGTCTGTACCAGAGTACACCTGAGTCTGTACCACAGGTCTGTACCAGAGTACACCTGAGTCTGTACCAGAGTACGCCTGAGTCTGTACCAGAGTACACCTGAGTCTGTACCACAGGTCTGTACCAGAGTACGCCTGAGTCTGTACCACAGGTCTGTACCAGAGTACATCTGAGTCTGTACCAGAGTACACCTGAGTCTGTACCACAGGTCTGTACCAGAGTACGCCTGAGTCTGTACCACAGGTCTGTACCAGAGTACACCTGAGTCTGTACCAGAGTACGCCTGAGTCTGTACCAGAGTACGCCTGAGTCTGTACCACAGGTCTGTACCAGAGTACACCTGAGTCTGTACCAGAGTACACCTGAGTCTGTACCACAGGTCTGAACCAGAGTACACCTGAGTCTGTACCACAGGTCTGTACCAGAGTACACCTGAGTCTGTACCACAGGTCTGTACCAGAGTACACCTGAGTCTGTACCAGAGTACACCTGAGTCTGTACCACAGGTCTGTACCAGAGTACACCTGAGTCTGTACCAGAGTACACCTGAGTCTGTACCAGAGTACACCTGAGTCTGTACCACAGGTCTGTACCAGAGTACACCTGAGTCTGTACCACAGGTCTGTACCAGAGTACACCTGAGTCTGTACCAGAGTACACCTGAGTCTGTACCAGAGTACACCTGAGTCTGTACCACAGGTCTGTACCAGAGTACACCTGAGTCTGTACCAGAGTACACCTGAGTCTGTACCAGAGTACACCTGAGTCTGTACCAGAGTACACCTGAGTCTGTACCACAGGTCTGTACCAGAGTACACCTGAGTCTGTACCAGAGTACACCTGAGTCTGTACCAGAGTACACCTGAGTCTGTACCAGAGTACACCTGAGTCTGTACCACAGGTCTGTACCAGAGTACACCTGAGTCTGTACCAGAGTACACCTGTACTGAGACTGGGAACTGAGAAACGCCTGTGTGCAAAGCGGGCGTGTTCACCCAGCACTCCGGTGTCACCACTCCAGTTCTTGAACAAAAGACCCGACACTGGGAATGAGTGATGGGGCTTTCTTGAGTCAGGGAAATCAAGCACATCTTTTAACGGTTGTGATTGAAGCACTCAGGTATGTTGCTTAAAGCCCCACAATTTAAATTTGGATCCACAAAATATACTACAATTAAAGCTTTGTCACATTTTTATTGCTCTGAAAAACACGTATTTACTTCATTTACTAAAAGTAACTTCTTAGTAAAATAGAAAAAAAGAGAAAAACTATGAAATATTGTGAAGTATAAGTAAAATTATTCACTGTCAAATTCATTCAAATTCAAATAACTTTATTTATCCGTTAGGAACTTCGATTGCAGACAAAGCACCAGCACGAGTCAAGACTCCACACAAACATTTATAAAAAAACACATTCATCAAATGCATAATAAATAGATCAATAAAGATACATGCAGATTAGCTGAGCATGTGGCTTCATCAGCCATTTAACAGGCAAATCAAGGTGGGAATAAAGCTGGACGTGGCCCTCTTAGTTTTAAGTGAGAGGGACCTGAACCTTCGTCCTGATGGTAACAGGCTGTAGTGTGAGTGAAGAGTGTGTGAGGTGTCAAATTGGCTTTGTACGTCCACCCGAGTTTCAGGTACATCCTCAGCTCGGCAGGGCTTGTTACATAAAATAAACATGTGCTGCTCACCCGAGCGCACAGGGTTTACGGTCTCTGAGCGTCTAGGCTCGTCCAACTTTTCCACCGCACCGTTTGAGCATTTGACGTGAGAGCATATTTTGGTTAAGGGGACGCTGAGGTAAAGCTGCCAGAACCTGCATTTCAACTGTATGTTTTAGACGCACAGGACGTAACATGTACAGAACCAAATGGTCACTAACTAAACCTCTATCTGTAGGTTTAGGCAACAGCAACACAGGTTCAGTTGTGTTCCTGTTTTAAAGCAGTAAAACCAGGCCACAAACTCTATTTAAAAAAGAGAAAGACTTCCTTTTCCTTGAATGCAGAACGATATTATTACTATTTATTAACTCCGAGTTCAAATTTGGTTATAAGCTCTTAAAATACGTGTTGCATAATGTAAGCATGGATTTGATTCCTCTCTGGCAGGTTCTTGTTCCGCAGTGGAAACATTGAGACGAGCTCTGATAGGTTCTACAACACCACGGTGGAGGTGCAGCCCAGCAATGTGAGTAAGAGGCTTTTAATGAAGACTTACTGTGCTTGAGCCGACTATAGTTTAATCTATGACAACTGTGGATCATTCTGTGGTAATAATGAATGAAAGAAACGAAACAACTTCTGCATTAGAAAGTTAGAGAAAATAGAGCTGAAATCGCAACAAAGAGTTGGCACCTCTGATAGATCAACAAACAGAGAAGTTGCAGTCCCACAAACTAAATATGAGTGTAAAGTAAAACATACAAAAGATTCATGTCTGCATATCCTGTATCATTTGTGCTGGGTATTTTATTTGGCATTAATAAAAACATTTTAAGCAGCCTGTGGTCTAATCTCGCATACATTTTAGACAATTCCTTTACCGCTTCTCCATGTTTGATGGAGCTTCGAAGACATGGCAGACGAACAGAGCACCTCTAGTGAATCCCACAGTGCTTCAGGAGTAAGTTTTTCTTTAAGGAAACGTACATTTACCGTCCAAAAATCAAGAAACCTCACGAAGAAAGTGAAAAAATCAAGACATTTTGTGAGAAAGAAAGCGGGCGTCTACATCTTGCGGGATTTGCGGGCGGGAGCGGGACAAAATACCGCAGAAAATTATAATTCTTTCCGGCCGCAGGCAGGAGCGGGACTGAAAATTTTGTCCTGTGCAAATCTCTAGTAGCTCTGTACTTGAGCACTACCACTCCTGTAGCAACCGATAATGTAATAATGGCCAATAATGTAATATCGTTTCACACATTTTCTTACATTTTCTTACATTATTGGCCATTATTACATTATTGGCTCCTACAAAGCCTACATTTAAGTACAATGTTAATACCAGAGGAGACATCTGAGTTTAGTAAAGTATCAGTGTTTCCATCTCAACACTAAAGGCAAACAACAATTAACAACAGAAAATAAATATGTTCAGGAACATACATTTAATGACATCGTTACGACATAATAAAGATGTAAAGATATGAACAAAATATGCATTGTTTCAATAATTATTATAAGATGGTGTTGTGTCTACGCCCCGTCTGAGTGAAAATGCAGTACCATAGAATCCTTTTAAATTCCAGGTCTCATATGATGCTAAATCGACTCTTCTGAGCTTTAAATGATACTTTATAATGTTGTTTTCTCATCAAAAACATGCCTCGAGTTGTGTTTGAGGAACCCTTTATCATTAGTTTATCTACATCTCTAAAGCTCAAAATGTTCTGCACCTTGTGATTAAAACACCGTGGAGCACTTCCTGTATCACCACATGACATCACAAGGTGGAACAGAGTGTTTTTTTTTTTTTGTTTGAAAGAAGAACTCGGCCTAAATATGCAGAGTTTGTTTGTTAAACACGTGTGAATGAAACAAAATACAACTTCATTTCTGTTTGTGATGAGGAATCTATTATTATTGTTATTCTTGTTAAAAAGGAGGACGTCTTGTTTTGTAAATTGAGTTCATTTTTTAGACTTTTAGACCAAATTTGGATATTCTGCTAAAAACATTTGATGAGTGAGCGAGACGCCGTAGAAGGCTGAAGTTGTGAGGCCGCTCCTCTGCTGCACACTGAGGAGTGGTTCATGTTTGCTCTGCTCCAGAACCATTATAATCAGGGCAATAACACTTATCGGAGTGATAACACTGAGGCTGGAAACTTCAAAGTCTAAACCACAACTATTTCTCAATCTTTTTTTTTTTTTTGCCTTAGACCAGCCGCTCTGGCACCACCAAAGAAAACACAAGGCTTTCCAGATACCACCAGTCAAAAGGTTTAAAACTGGGCTATACAGTGTCTAAATTGGTGCTAAGTTTGGTATAAAATTGGACTAGATCATTGCTACCACACACTAGATTTTTTGGTCTTAAATGATTTTTAAACGTGTGACAAGTTGCGCAAACCACAGACATGAGGAGAAACTTATGAGACTTAAAATCTCTGATCGCAAACACTGCAGCTGGATCTGACTGCGGACCCCAGGATATAAAGCTGTGAGCGCGATGGCCTCAGCTGTTTCCTGTCTACAGCAAAACCACTCGCCCTGAGACTCTGAAGTGTCCACAGAAACAAACTGTGTTATTATTATTTGTGAAATGTGGTGCAATACTTCAGATACAAGATTTTTAAAAGCATAAAAGAGGAGATAAAGTCCACAGGAAGTAGAGTCACTGCCGCTAATCTGCAGCTTTACGCTCTGTGGACATAAACAAACACACGCGAGGAACAACTTTCGCCTTTTTACTTTTAAAGAACGCCTCGAACTGGATAAATAGCGCGGTTTTGTGGGTTCGACGTCATTATCTGCAGAGAACAATTTCTATGGATAATGTGGATCAGACGCTGCACTTTAAATGTACCACTTTACAGGAGGTGAGGAATAAAGTCTTCATTTTCGCTGTATCCTGAGTTTGTTTGTTGCGTCTCTATGTCCGTCGCTCCTCTGCCCCTGACGCTCTGTTTTATCGTCTGTTATCGTCGCATCGCTGACGTTTGGTGGCTTCAAAATCGCACACGAAGACAAAAAGTCGGGTCGAGCCTCCCCGAACTCTGGGAGACAAAATCGCAGTCAAATCGGGCAAATTCTCCTGTAGTGTGTGGCGGCCTTAAGTGGTTCTATATTACACAATAAAATAATAAAAAATAAAATAAAGCATAAAATAAATATATAAATAAGCAAGTGAAATAAAACACTAAAATACTAAATTAGCAAATAAAATCAATAAAAGGCAGTCAGAGGACCACACAATTCTCACGCCATGTTAAAAGCTGGTGAGTAAAAGCGTGTTTTTAAACGAGACTTGAAAGAATGGACTGAAGGGGCAGTCGTAACGTGAGGAGGCAGAGTGTTCCAAAGTTTGGGGCCGATCACAGAGTCACCCCGGCTTTTGAATCTCGCTTTTGGGACGACAAAATGGAGCCCTCACAACTCAGAGCGTGTGAAGGAGTGTTGGAACAGTAACGACTGAGATGTACGTCGGGGCCCGTTCATGAAGTGCTTTAAAGTTGAACTCCAGCACATTTGAAGCTAACGTCCATTGCTAGAGGTGGTGGAATACTGTCAGAAGCCAAAAAACGGCACAGATCAGTGTTTCCTCGGCGGAGATCTCACTGTGGCAGTGAGTCTGTCAAAGCAACAAACTAGTGTAGTGATGGGGGCAAGTTCTTAACTTCCACGTAAAACACCAATTTGCTTCACACTGAAGAAGTTTAACTCCACTTTAACCCATCTGACAACAGCCACGAGTCTACAAACAAAACGCTCTGCCTGGTTCACTCATTAGTGTCTGGAAACATTAGAAAACAACTTTATAAGCAGCCTTAGCCTTACCTCTGTTGATTTGCCACTGCGCATGCAAAAGCCCAAAAGCCTCGATCCGCGATGTCGTTTCTAATCCCATTTATTTACGAGGGAATTATAATTTTTGAAAAAGGCTAAAAAAATACATTCCCGAACCATTTTCTTTCAACAACTTTCAGTTTCTATTGTTCTTCACCGTCAGTAGTCGATTCTCACTTGTTGCTGGAGTTTCAATCGAGTCTTTTGGGCTTTCACATGCACAGTGGGAAATCAACAAGCTAATGCTAAGACTGTTTATAAAGTTGTTTTATAACATTTCCAGAACTTGCCCCCATCACTACACTAGTTTGTTGCCTTGACAGACTCACTGCCACAGCGAGATCTCCACCGAGGAAACACTGATCTGTGCTGTTTTTTGGCTTCTGACAGAATTCCACCTCCTCTAGAAACGGACTTTAGCTTCAAACGTGCCCGAGTTTCCCCTTAAAAACAAACAGTAACATTTTAAAATCAACAATAAAATGAACGGGGAGCCAGTGCAATGAGGATAAAACAGGTGTGATGTGTTCTCTGTACGTGCTGCAGAGTTTTGGACTCACTGTAAGTGTGACAGGTGCTCGGTTCATACCAGTTTGCAGTGCGCTACAGTCGTCAAGACACGTGGAGATAAAAACCTGGATCACTCGCTCCAAATCACTAAAAGATAAAACCGGTTTGAGTCTGGATAAAAGCCGCAGGTGATAAAAACTGGATTCACCCACTGCATTTATCTGCTTGTCAAACCTAAATTACTAGACCTGCTTGGTTTGAAAACAACAATTTCCAGTTTTGGCCAAGGAGCTGTTATTGATTTTCTTGAGTGGCAAATACATTTGGGAACAATCAATTCATAACACTTCATTGTCTCCAAAGCTCAAAATGCTCTGTTCCACCTTGTGATGTCATGAAGCGGTAGTTTTCAACTTAACCCTCGAAGACCTACAACATTGCATACGATTCCGAGGATTATGTTTTATGTAACTGCTCAGAACTTTCTAACCGTAAAAGACAGAAACGTCCTTTTCCCCTCTGAAAGTGCAGACATAGAGGTTTCCGTACATTTCTGCGGCTTTATCCTACGTCACACTCACGCTGTGTGATGACGTGAGCAAAACAAGTGTCCAATATGAACTTTGTTTTCCCCAAACTCATGCGCTCCGTCCATTTTGACCGAGCCAAACTTTGCCAAAGAGTGAAGTGAGTCAAGATGGTCGACTCCTCTGACTGTGTGTGTTTAGAACGAGTGAAAAAGTCGCTCTAAGTGGAGTTAATTCTCACATACTTGGAAAATTACACATCTTGGTGTGTGTAATTACGCATCCCTTTGCTATTTTTATTTCACTCAAAATGAACAAATCCACATGTAATAAACCCCATGGAAATGCAGAAGTGCTGTGGCTTTGGCCCTGGACCTGACATGAGCTGTTTCCATGACTGGACCAGGAAAGTCATGGAGCCACTGCACTTTTTTTATTTTTAGGGCAATAAGGAGATTTTTAGTTTGACTTGATATTGTGCATTTTTGTAGCTAAGGCCCTAAATTAAGCATTTCTTATACCCAAAAAGCTGTTTCTACATGTTTGCTGTGCATTTTGTATAAAAGAGTGTGAATTTTATTTTCCATTTAGTTTTTTTCATCTCTATTTCTGGTCCTGTAGCTTTTATCACAGCCTCATGACACAACTACAGCAGCAGATTGTGAATTAACAGGCTGTACTGAACCAAAGGAGGTAGAACACTTCATTATAGGATAAAAGGGGCAGTTTTAAAAGCAAAATTAAGGAAAAAAAATCCAGGTGAGGAGAAATGTACCACGTGTAATTACCACGTGACATCACAAGGTGCATGTGGGATATTCTCCGTTTGAGACAAGAACTCCATCTAAATATGCAGGGTTTGTGTGTTAAACGTGTGAATGAAACAAAGCATAACTCCAGGTCTTTTCATTTTCAATTCATCTGATTATTCTGTGTTTTTCTTCAGGCGTCTTCACCAATGAAATCAAACTGGACATCGGGGTACACATCCTCCAGTGATGGCTTTTTCGTAGTAGGTAAATAAAGCTCATTTTCAACTGTATATGAGGGATTTTTTTTACGGAATTCATTGCCGATTCCCGTGTCTGGAAGGGTGATCAGCTTTTCCAAATCAAAAAATGGGACACCCCCGGTTTGTCATGGTTGGTAATTATGGACGTAACAATAACCAAAATATGGTGATATCGTATCGTCAAAGGTGTCAGAATAATATCGTGGAGCATCACAATATATGTAAAAAACAAAACAAAACAAAAAACAGGGAACTACATTGACCGGGGGTGGGCAAACTTTTTGGTTCAAGGGCCACAAAGGTTCTAAAATTTGATGGAAGGGCCGGACCAGGAGCAGATGGACGAAGGGTTCTGGTCTGACTACATCAGCCCAGCAAATAAACAGAAAATAACTTGCAGGATCCAACGATTTACATGTGGCAGATTCAGACGTCTCAGTTCAACTTGTGCACCATATTTAGGGCCGATGATTTTCCGCTTCAGAAGTTTTGAATTCCGTTTCATTGTGACACATTTGATAATTCTGTTGACAGTGTTGGGAAGGTCACTTTAAACTGTATTCCCTACAGATTACAGATTACAGACCCCAAAATGTAGTTTGTAACGTAAAATTAAATTAAATTACTTAAATGAGTCATCTGAATACTTTGGATTACTTGATATTGTCGTGCTTTTTAAAACTACATGAATATAGCAGCCACCTCCTGCAAATTCTTGTTTGGTTTTAGTCCTGGTTTAGACCTGGTTTTAGTCCTGATTTAATGCTCGTTTAGTCCTGGTATTAGATCTGGTTTAGACCTGGTTTAGACCTGCTTTAGACCTGGCATAGTCCTGGTGTTAGTTCTGGTTTAGAGGCGCACAGGAGAATTTTATTATAGTTCTATGGTTCTACCCCTGGGCACTGAGCCACAGGCCTATATGGATAATTTGGTTTTATGTATCAATGTATCTAGAGTGCGCCATCTATTGGGAAATGCCAGAATTGCAGGGAAAATAAAACTAATAAGTTTTATTGCAGTTCATTCAAGTTTGGCGGGCCGGATTAAAAAGGTTAACAGGCCGGATGTGGCCCCCGGGCCGTAGTTTGCCCACTAACCCCTGACATAGACCATGATCCTTTGCTCAGTTTCAGTGTACTGTATTTTTGGGACCATAAGGCGCAATATCAATGATCGGATCTGTTTTCATACATGAGGCGCACGAGATTATAAGGAGCATTAAGCGAGACTGATACCTTCGCCCGGGCGTCCGTGCCGATGGATCGTGGAGTAACTTGCCCGGCGTTGCCTTCCTGTCGTGGTGAATGTGCGTTCGCCTTCTCTGTCGTCCAACGCTCCGGCGCAGCTCGAAATTTAACTCTGAACGACTTGTTGACACCGATATCTAGCAGTTGGACTGTTTCGCGTTTGTCTAGGGCTGAGTTTGTCTTTCATCCTTCTGCTGTGGCTCCTGTGACTTTGGAAAATAAATAATGAGTATTTAATTACATTGTATTTTTATTTTAGTTTGTTTTTAAATGTAATTCTAGATGTGTCCTGTAACATTCAAATAAAACATTTTTAATATTTTTGTTGCTCAAAATATGCGTGACCCGACACGTATCCCACCCGGACTCACCGGCACCTACACCAGCAGAAGGATTTGTTGAGCTTTTCCACCTCTGGTAGGTAAATGATGGACAACTCCAAGAAAAAAAAAGTTTCTGAAGAAAACTGAAGGTTTAACGCTCCGTGGGCAGATTCACTCACGCTCTAGGACACGAGATAAAATGATGACAGAAAAACAGACGCAGACGTGTTTTTGGTTCGCTGGGGTTGGATAATTTCATCTTGGATTTTTATTTCCTACGTGGACTCAAATAGACATTTAATAATAATGTGTTTAATGCAGCTTTGCGCACGTTTGTTTCCGTTTTAGAGAAAAGAAACTTAAACCTCATGGCTCATTGCATAAACTGCTTCAGCTTCTATCGGACTGAAGGACACGACTCAGTGGATTATTTATGTTGTATTTTCATTGATTTCATAAATGCACCACACTATAGTCTTTTATACCGAGCAGAAACGTAAAAAAATCATGCTACTGCTACTACTGCTACTACTACTGCTACTACTGCTACTACTGCTACTACTACTACTACTACTGCTACTACTACTGCTACTACTACTGCTACTACTACTGCTACTACTGCTACTACTACTACTACTACTACTGCTACTACTGCTACTACTGCTACTACTACTGCTACTACTGCTACTACTGCTACTACTACTGCTACTACTGCTACTACTACTGCTACTACTGCTACTACTACTGCTACTACTGCTACTACTGCTACTACTACTGCTACTACTGCTACTACTACAGCCATCACCGCCACTACCACCGCTACCACTGCTACCACTGCTACTACCACCGCTACCACTGCTACCACCACTGCTACTACTGCTACCACTGCCACTACTACTACTACTACTACTGCTACTACTGCTACTACTGCTACTACTACTGCTACTACTGCTACTACTGCTACTACTACTGCTACTACTGCTACTACTGCTACTACTACTGCTACTACTGCTACTACTACTACTGCTACTGCCTGCTGCTGCTGCTGCTGCTGCTGCTACTACTACTACTACTACGACTGCTACTACTACCGCTATTACTACTGCCACTACTACTACTACTACTATTACTATTACTACTATTACTATTACTACTACTATTACTGCTATTACTATTACTACTACTACTACTATTATTTCTACTATTGCTGCAACTACTATTACTACTACTAGTACTATTACTACTACTGCTACTGCTACTACTGCTACTACTACTACTACTACTAGTAGCAGTACTACTACTACTACTATTACTACTGCTGCTACTACTACTGCTACTACTGCTACTACTACTACTTCTACTACTGCTGCTACTGCTGCTACTACTACTGCTACTACTGCTACTACTACTACTACTACTACTACTACTACTGCTACTAGTACTACTATTCCTACTACTAATAAGCTTTTTGTTGTGTTGTGACGTTTGCTTACGTAGAAATGTTCCCCATTAGGCTTTTATGGCTTTTTACAGTGCCCTATGCGCTAAAATAGGCCAGAGATAAGGTCTGGAAAATAACAAACTCCCAACAGTCCAACTTTAGAGCCTGTTCATTTACGTAGGAAATGATATGTGATGTGTCATGGATTGATGTGCTGGTTTCCTATCTTATCTGTCTTATCTTTTTTCTTATCAAACGGCACACCCAGAGTTCTGTTCTGTTTCATTCACACAGTCACAATATCTCTGCAGACTCAGGGTGTGGTCTTCTCAAGCAGAAAACACTCTGTTCCACCTACTACTGCTATTACTGCTACTACTATTACTATTACTACTATTACTATTACTACTGATACTACTACTGCTATTACTGCTACTACTATTACTACTATTACTACTACTACTATTACTGCTACTACTACTATTACTATTACTACTATCACTACTACTGCTATTACTGCTACTACTATTACTATTACTACTACTACTATTACTGCTACTACTACTATTACTATTACTACTATCACTACTACTGCTATTACTGCTACTACTATTACTATTACTACTATTACTACTACTACTATTACTGCTACTACTACTATTACTATTACTACTATCACTACTACTGCTATTACTGCTACTACTATTACTATTACTACTACTACTATTACTGCTACTACTACTATTACTATTACTACTATCACTACTACTGCTATTACTGCTACTGCTATTACTATTACTACTATTACTACTACTATTACTGCTACTACTACTATTACTATTACTACTATCACTACTACTGCTATTACTGCTACTGCTATTACTACTATTACTACTACTACTATTACTGCTACTACTACTATTACTATTACTACTATCACTACTACTGCTATTACTGCTACTACTATTACTATTACTACTATTACTACTACTATTACTGCTACTATTACTACTACTATTACTGCTACTATTACTGCTACTATTATTACTTCTACTACTATTACTATTACTGCTACTACTATTACTACTATTACTACAACTACTATTACTATTACTACTACTACTATTACTGCTACTTCTATTACTATTACTACTATTACTGCTACTACTATTACTGCTACTACTATTACTGCTACTACTATTACTGCTACTATTACTGCTACTACTATTACTTCTACTACTATTACTATTACTGCTACTACTATTACTATTACTACTATTACCACAACTACTATTACTGCTACTACTACTATTACTACTATTACTATTACTACTATTACTATTACTACTATTACTATTAGTACTATTACTGCTACTACTATTACTATTACTACTATTACTGCTACTGCTATTACTATTACTATTACTACTATTACTACTACTACTATTACCGCTACTACTACTATTACTATTACTACTATCACTACTACTGCTATTACTGCTACTACTATTACTATTACTATTATTACTACTACTACTATTACTGCTACTACTACTATTACTATTACTACTATCACTACTACTGCTATTACTGCTACTACTATTACTATTACTACTATTACTACTACTACTATTACTGCTACTATTACTGCTACTATTATTACTTCTACTAATATTACTATTACTGCTACTACTATTACTACTATTACTACAACTACTATTACTATTACTACTACTACTATTACTGCTACTTCTATTACTATTACTACTATTACTGCTACTGCTATTACTATTACTATTACTACTATTACTGCTACTACTATTACTGCTACTATTACTTCTACTACTATTACTATTACTGCTACTACTATTACTATTACTACTATTACTACAACTACTATTACTGCTACTACTACTATTACTATTACTATTATTACTATTACTACTATTACTATTACTACTATTACTGCTACTGCTATTACTATTACTACTATTACTATTACTACTATTACTGCTACTACTATTACTGCTACTACTACTACTATTACAACTATTACTATTACTACTATTACTGCTTCTATTACTGCTACTACTATTACTACTACTATTACTGCTACTACTATTACTACTACTATTACTGCTACTACTATTACTACTACTATTGCTGCTACTACTATTACTACTACTATTGCTGCTACTACTATTACTACTAGTAGTACTATTACTACTACTGCTGCTGCTGCTGCTTCTGCTGCTAATATTATTACTGCTACTACTAATACTTCTACTTGTGACGCAACAATCCTGGTAAAATTCAAAGCTCGTATTTGCTGAGGCTCAGAGCCAAAGGACCTTTTACTGATATTTTCTGCCATATATTTTATCTTTAAGTACAATGTATTCAGTAATACACGTATTCAGTAGTACACATATTCAGTAATACACATATTCAGTAATACATGTATTCAGTAATACATGTATTCAGTACAAGTATTCAGTACACGTATTCAGTAGTACACATATTCAGTAATACACATATTCAGTAATACACGTATTCAGTAATACACGTATTCAGTAATACACGTATTCAGTACACGTATTCAGTACACGTATTCAGTAGTACACATATTCAGTACAAGTATTCAGTACACGTATTCAGTAGTACACATATTCAGTACAAGTATTCAGTACACGTATTCAGTAGTACACATATTCAGTACAAGCATTCAGTACACGTATTCAGTAGTACACATATTCAGTAATACACGTATTCAGTAGTACACATATTCAGTGCACGTATTCAGTAGTACACATATTCAGTACAAGCATTCAGTACACGTATTCAGTAGTACACATATTCAGTAATACACGTATTCAGTAGTACACGTATTCAGTGCATGTATTCAGTCCACGTATTCAGTAGTACACGTATTCAGTGCATGTATTCAGTCCACGTATTCAGTAATACACGTATTCAGTGCACATATTCAGTAGTACACATATTCAGTGCACGTATTCAGTAGTACACATATTCAGTGCACGTATTCGGTACACGTATTCAGTAGTGTAGTGTGTAATGTACGGTAATACATCCTGTGTGCGTTGTAGGCAAGTTTGACAAAGGAACGGCAGAGGGCAGCGTGGACGCCTCCCTGCAGCCCGTCTCAGCGCTCCGCCTGGTGGTCATGGAGGACTCCGACTTCTGGGCGGTGCTCAGAGAGGTACGCGGGTCTAATATCAACAGGTTCACGGTTACCGGAAGACGCTTAGAAACATGCGGATGACGACTTCCTGTGTACTTCCCGACTCAGGCCATGTGATGAAACCGTGGATTCAGCAGCAGTGTCTTCACAGCCTGCCAAAGCTTTCCACAGGGGGACGTTTAAGCACCTTTTTTTTTATTAAGTTAAACATGTGATTACAGTTGTGCTCATAAGTTTACATACCCTGACAGAATTTATTTTATTTCTTGGCCGTCTTTCAGAGAATATGAACGATAACACAAAAAACTTTTCTTTCACTCATGGTTAGTGCTTGGGTGAAGCCGTTTATTATCAAACAACTGTGTTTCCTCTTTTTAAATCATAATGAAACATAAACTACACAAAATGACCCGATGAAGCTTGGAGTCTTTTGTGATAGTTGTGGATGTGTTATTTTCTCTGATGGTAAAGCTGCTCATTCTTCTGGGCAAAAGGCTCCAGTTCGTGTAAATTCTTGGGCTCTTGTCTGAACTGCAGCTTGAATCTGCCCAGAGGCTCAGTGATACTGAGGTCAGAAGAGACGAACACTCCAGAACCTTCACTGCTGGAGCCAGTGACAGCTCCACTTTGTGTTTTGGATCATTATCATGTTGGAATATCCAAGTACGTCCCATGTGCAGGACCAAGAAATCATCAATGCTGCCAGGGGATGGAAACTTATGAGCACAACTGTATTTTCCAGCCTCGGAATCAACAATTGTTTTTTTTTTTTATTACAAATTATTTCTATAGAATTGATGACAAAGTGACAGAGCATCTAAAGTCCTGGCTGCTGTCGTCCTGTAGAAGGGCCATTGTCACAAAATGCTGTAAAAGTCTTTCACTGCTGACAAAATTTGGTTTTAGAGCTGAGATTCAAGTTTGCACCTTTCACACACTACTGTACGCAAGAGTAAAAACTTTTTAGAACGCGTTAAAGTGAATGAGGCACTAGGCCGGCGTATGGAGCAGCACGTCATGCATGCTTAGATTTCAGAAACAGGATCCAACCTGTGACTTGTCCGTATTATTGCTGGGGACTGGTTACCGAATTCGGCCCTGGCGCGGTCAATTCAGGACACTGGTTAATTGTAGACCGGCTCAAATGTGGTCTGAGGTAGACTGGCCCGCTGGGCATATGTTCAGTGCTACAGATTGCCAGCTCGAGCCTGTTGCTGTTTTCACTTGCTGCTCAAGCACCTAGGCCCAGACAAAACAATTTTTTTAGTAGAATATACTAATGTGAATGAGTACAGAAATATAATAAATATAATGCATCTGAGTGGATGTAACCTTATCTCATCTCACAGTGAGTTCAGGCTTCCTCCACAAACACCCTCCTCTACATTATGCTCAAAGTAACTACAGTTTTGTCTTTTTAACTTTTTCTTTAACTAGGGCTGGATACTTAAAGGGCCTTTGTTATGCTATTTTAAAGAATACCTACTGTGCTTGTGTCTGATAGTTATAGTTATAGTTATAATTTGTACCTTTTAAATCATTATATTGATCTAAAACGACTTAATAAAGAAGCACGTCTGCTGTTTTCCATGTTAGAAAACTGTGGTGTCCAGTGGGAGCTGACGTCACCATAAACTTCATCACAACAAAGTCGTCAGCTCCTCCTAAGGATACCAGCACATCACACTAGCGACATGCTTATTAAAAAATGTACCAAAATGACTGAATCCTAATTGTGTCACTAATCAATAAAATAAAACTGAAGAACATGTACCAGTGGAGGTGAAAACAGGGGTTGAAAATAAAGAGATTAAAGATTGGTCAAACATGCATGAATCAGTCGAAATACAACGTCAGGTGAATAAATGGTGAGGAAAAACAACTAGAACATGGTTCCAAGCTCTGAAAAGTCCATTTTGCATAATAGATCTCTGCTTTAACGGCTCAGGAGTTCGAGGCGAAGGATGGGAGACCTACAAACCAGTCCCATTAAATCCTCACTAGGCCCACGTTCCGGAAGTGCACTTCTGCAGTCTCATAATTGTTTCATTCTTTTGCTTTTCAGATTTTGATCAAAGTTTGACGTTTACCTCAACACAAAGAAGTCAACGGATCATGAAGGAGCTCAACATACTTGCTTGCTTACTTGCTTGTATACTTTTGATACATATTTAATTATTTAATGTCAATAAAATAAAAAAGGAAAAACTAATCTGGTGCTTCGAGTCACTTTTTCCTCCTTGTATTTACTAGAGACATGCAGGCGATGCTCGGATGCAGGTGGACTTGGACTTGGACTCGCATCAGACTTGAGTCACTATTTTTAGGACTAGAGACTTGACCTGACAAAATGGACTAGGACTTGGGACTGGACTTGGTCTTGAAGGTCAGTTGATTTGGACTTGAGCCCTGCGACTTTAGAAGATTCGATACATTTCCTAAAAAAATATGTTTTTAGTAACTACTTTTCTCTTTACAGTTGATACATGCGGTGATTAATTTTCCAGGAACAAACTGGAACATGTCCGTCCCACTTCTTTATTTGTTAGTTTGGATGTAACTGAAGTACTGTGATGTGGTATCCTCAAATGTACTACAGTAATATGCAGTACAATACAGTAAAACAGAGGGAACCATTAAGTTAATGTTATTGAGCACTTTTAAATCTTAATAAAAAAGAAAAAAAAATAGCATTTCTATAACTTATATAAATACTCATATATAATTATACCAATGTCTTTATGTAGAATTTAGCTGAAAAGGCATATCAATTGCAAAAATCTAAGCTATATTTGATACTTTCATTCAAAGACTTGAAAGACCTTGAAGTCATAGACCAGGGGTGATCAAAATTTTTCATCAAGGACCACATATTAAAACAGACCAGTGTGAGGGTCATAGACTGGTGGTCAAAACAGCGAGTAATTCAAATCTGTGCATTTATAACAGGTTTGAATGACCCTCCAGACCTTTGTTCAGGCTTAGACCCTCAAAAGGACACATTAAATTTGCTTGATCAAGGTAGATTTCAAAAACATGCAGTAAAAAGTACGACTTGAGGTAGTTTGGGCCAATTCACCTGGAAGCCTGAGGGCCAAAACAATTGGTCTGAGAGCCACATTTGACCATAGTTTGGACATGCCTGTCTTAATCATAAACTGTTTAAAAAAGTGACTCAGATGAAGCTTATGATGCTCACGGTTACAGGAGCGAATATGGAGAAAGCCTCTATATTATGAAAAGGAATTTTTTTTGACTGACAAAATAGCGGAAAAACCCCCAGGGGACGACGTAGAGCGGGGTAGTCCCACCTTTGTTTGCAGCGACATTACAGGGGCAGCGTGCATTGATCCATTTCCATAGTATTATTATAATTATTATCTGGGCATGGCTCTCTGCAGATCTGCTTTCCTCAAGGGAACAATAATGTTATTGTTCTCTCTGACAGACTTGACGCTCGCTACACTAGCGAGCAAAATGTTCTGTTCAGTTACTTTAAATGATACAAACTAAAGCTGCAGCCCTGAAAATGAACGGTGCTCTGTTTCTAAGAGATTAACTGTAGAGGGATCTTCCTAGGGTAACTATTAGCTAAAGAATAACATTTATAATAAATCTGTTTTTTTCCAGACTTATGTATCAGCTAAAAAGATAATATTCATAGGCACCTGGACTCTCAAACTCGCTCAGACCATCAGAAACCTTGGTAGATTCTGTAGACTCTCTGACATTTTTTGCCTGTTTGTCACCCTGATGCCTTGAATCCTTAAATACCTGGAATTCTAGCAGTTCATTTGAGGTGTGGTGAAGTGAGGTAAAGTCTTTTGTCCGCAAGACATAAAGGGATCCAGTGCCACTTCAGCTGCAGGACACACAACTCCACACAGATCTGGGTCATGTCTCAATTGTCTTTCCTTGCCTCCTCCTCCTCTGTTCCTCTCCTCGATTCTGCAGGAAATGGGTGAGGAAGACTCGGCCACAGGAGAGACCCAGAGAGGAGAGAGGAGCAGGTTTGAGAGAGGTTTGGTGCAGGGCTCACCACCTTAATGAAACGAAAATGCCAAAGAGCTGCTCCGATTGGCGGTCACAAGAAACAAAGAAGAAAAGGTATAAGAGCCATGGAAAGCCTTAGACAGGGTACAGTTAGATGCCTATTAAGCATAATCCATTATCCATTTATTGGCTGAATCCCATTACACCCCTTGGCCATACCACTTTCCCCCACCCCCTCCGTTTTGTGCGTTCACATGTAGAGGTCGGGGTGTCCCAGTTACCGTCATGGCAGAGGGGTAGGGGAACGTGGTAGGACTATATACGCCTCCAAACCAAGATTTTTCAGAGGCACACTGAAAAGAGACCAAAGTTCTCAAATTTTCTCCATTATTTATGGTTTAAAATGTGTGGCAGCCGCTGTATTGTCTTAGGTTTGTCGTTGTTCCGATGCGTAATGGTCATTTTCTTCATAAAAATCTCAAGTACTACGAAGTGTCACGTTATTTGTGACTTGAGTGATCGTTGATGCATGGAAATAAAGTTGTGAACGAGCGTTTGGATATTGTAACCCAAGTAATTGAAAACAATATCAGTGGTTTAACCCTTAGAGAAGCCCTGGCTGTGGTTTTTAGCTTACGTAAAAGCTGCTGGAGACTTCTGATGACGAATGTGATTGTTGAAGGGGTGTCCCAGTCCGTAGGGGTCGACTTTCAACTTCTACCCCATGTTGCTCAGTTTCAAGTGGTAGAAATGGGATTCAGCCTTAGTGTACAAGTGGTAATTAGTAAGCACAATACATATAATTCAGAAATTCCTTGGTGAGCTATTTGGAAGGGGATGGAGAGCGACAGGTTTGGAGACCCCTGCCGTAGAGGTTGTAGAGAGTTAGAAGTATTTAGGCCTACAGCTCGACCACAGACTGGACTGGTCCGAGAATACAGATCTGGACAGAGCAGGCTCTGCTTTCTCAGTCCAAGTCCTTAAATATCTAGCAGAAGCTCCTGCTGATGTTCTACCAGACAGTCATCTCCGGTGTCCTCTTCAACGCCGTGGTCTGTTGGGGACGAAGCCTCGAGGAGAAGGACGCCGTGTGCTTGGATAAACTGGTGAGGAAGGCAGGATATGCGGAGAGGGCAGAGCTTGATTCACTCACATCTGTGGCTGAGCAGAGGGCCCTAAACAAGCCTAGGTCCATCCTGGATTACCCCCAGGAGAGCACGTTAGGGGACAGGCTGTTGTCTCTGTCCTGGTCCATGGACAAACTCTCAGTTTTCTTTTTATTATTTATGTATTTTCAGTTTTTAATCATGTCTAGTGCACATTTAAAGCTCCTGGACAGGCCTGTGAACCAGTTGTACGATAAATCCTCCTCCTCGCCCGGCTCCTCCTCCTCGCCCAGCTCCTCCTCCTCGCCCGGCTTCCTCCTCCTCGCCCGGGTCCTCGCCTGGCTCCTCCTCCTCACCTGGCTCCTCCTCCTCGCCTGGCTCCTCCTCCTCGCCTGGCTTCCTCCTTCTCGCCCGGCTCCTCCTCCTCGCCCGGCTCCTCCTCCTCGCCCGGCTTCCTCCTTCTCGCCCGGCCTCCTCCTTCTCGTCTGGCTCCTCCCCGGCTCCTTCCCCACCTGGGTAGCTGTGGCCATACCGAACTGGCCTGGACATCTATAGCCTGTCCGTCCATGGGAGTGGATCCCTCCTTCACTGTAGTTCTCCCGGAGGTTTCTTCTTTTTCCCAGGACCCTGGGTTTTTTGGAGTTTTTCCTTGCTGAGAAGGAGGGTCTAAGGACAGGGGATGACTGGACGATGTTTCATTTGCTGCTTTACATGAATGTTGTTTTTTCCTGTTTTGATATGTCTGTGTGTATGTTTACTCATCAAAATGTTGGAACGGCCTTAGAGGCAACTGTTGTTGTGATTTTGGGCGCTACAAAAATAAATTGAATTGAAATGAATTAAATAATATTTCAAATTGCAATATTAGTTTGTAATTATCCACTCCCCTGCTACAGTGCAGAGCTTCCAGGCCCTGTAATGACTGGTCTGGGTTACACTCCATTGTGTGCGGTGAATAGGTGTGGCCATTGTGTAAACAGCATTACAAATGGATTATCGTAATCCAATATGCACCAACCTACTTTTTCGTGTGTGCCCAGGTACAAGGTAAACCTGTTCAGATCAAATAACGATCAATCTATAGATCAGCAGATCAAATTCAGGTCAAATATAGCTTTTACTAATTATTCTGACTTACAAAAAGCACCAGATGTCACAGTCAGGGTGTTTATGTTCTACTTTGGTGTTCCACTTTTTTATACATTCAATGGTTTAAACCTAAAACACTTCTCTCTAATCTGAAAGGTCAGTCCCTAAACCCCAGAAACTGTAGCCAACAACAAGTCAGTGCTAGTGCAGCCTCTGCAGCTCTGGCCTCAGATATGGCCTGTGCATCTACTGAGAATGAGACAAACGGGGAAGTTAAGAACTTGCCCCCATCACTACACTAGTTTGTTGCCTTGACAGAGTCACTGCCACAGTGAGATCTCCACCAACAACACTGATCTGTGCCGCTTTTTGGCTTCTGACAGAATTCAACCACCTCTAGCAACGGACTTTAGCTTCAATTCAATTCAATTCAATTTATTTTGTCGCGCCCAAAATCGCAACAACAGTTGCCTCTAAGGGCGTTCCAAGATATGGATGAGTAAAACATACACACAGACATATCAAAACAGGAAAAAAACAACATTCATGTAAAGCAGCAAATGAAACATTGTCCAGTCATCCCCTGTCCTTAGACCCTCCTTCTCAGCAAGGAAAAACTCCAAAAAACCCAGGGTCCTGGGAAAAAGAAAAAACCTCGGGGAGAACTACAGTGAAGGAGGGATCCACTCCCATGGACGGACAGGCTAAAGATGTCCAGGCCCGTGGGCCAGTTCGGTAAGGCCACATCTACCCAGGTGGAGAAGGATGGAACTCCGGCACTTCAAACGTGCCGGAGTTCAACTTTAACATAATGACCCTTCTTTTACATTCTTCAGACATTTTACATTAGAGCATATGAACTATTTCCAAGTGAGGTCAAAGAGTCACTGTTTAGACCTGGTTCAGACCTGGTGTAGGCCTGGATTAGACCTAGTTCAGTCCTGGTTCAGTCCTGGTTCAGTCCTGGTTCAGTCCTGGTTAAGGCCTGGTTCAGACTTGGTTCAGTCCTGGTTCAGTCCTGGTTTAGTCCTGGTTAAGGCCTGGTTCAGTCCTGGTTCAGTCCTGGTTAAGGCCTGGTTCAGTCCTGGTTCAGTCCTGGTTCAGTCCTGGTTCAGTCCTGCTTCAGACCTGGTTTATTCCTGGTTTAGACCTGGTTACGTCCTGGTTAAGGCCTGGTTCAGTCCTGGTTCAGTCCTGGTTTAGTCCAGATTCACTCCTGGTTCACTTCTGGTTCAGTCCTGGTTCAGTCCTGGTTCAGACCTGGTTCAGTCCTGGTTTAGACCTGGTTACGTCCTGGTTTAGTCCTGGTTAAGGCCTGGTTTAGTCCTGGTTAATGCCTGGTTTAGTCCTGGTTAAGGCCTGGTTTAGTCCTGGTTAATGCCTGGTTTAGTCCAGATCACTACCACTGAGACCTTTTCTACACTGATTTACAGGTCATAAATAACTATTTCCACGTATTGTAGTTTGTCCGTTTTATTTGAAATGAGGTTGTTGGTGAAGTTTAGGCCCACTTTAAATTCATATTTTTTAGTACAACCATAGTCTGTATATATGAGTGGACAGAGCTAAAGCGTTAGCCGCCATGTGCCAAACAGGAAGTGCTCCAGGAGGCTCTTCCGGCTCCTTCTCTCCCTTTTCCCCATTGACTCACACTGGGATCTTCTGGCTCGTCTCTCTGGACCTGCTGCTGTGGCCTTGTCATTTTGGTCTTAAAATATTTGTATAAACCTGTGACACAGGATCCTGAATGTTTCATTTCGCTGTTTTGTTCCTAAATCAAGATATGAACATAAATAACGGACCAATCAGACGCCTTCCTTCCCCGAGGTCCCGCCCCCTAGCATTAGTAACAGGTTTGATTGACAGCTTGTGCGTTTCGTTGCTAAGTAAGTTCCCTTCCTGCTTTCCTGCCCTGATTGACATTTTTTTAAATAAAATGACAAAATAAAGTGAATTTTGTTAAATTGCGACTCTATTGTTGTTCGTACGTAACAGAACATAGAACATAAATCAATCACTTAAACTTACTATCTAAAGTTTGATGATAAAAGCTAAAGTTTCCTTCTTATTGTCAAGAATCAGTAAATCCATCGGTCCTGCAGGTGCAGAGTATCTCCGCTCTGAGGAGGGCGGCACATTTAACCTCCTCACTCATGATTGGCTCTTGTGGTTGCTATGATACTACGGTCGGATTTCCAAATATGGAGCCTGAACTCTGTGGAGACGTCACACTCACTTAGTCCACTCAGATATTCGCTCTGTAAGTACAACTCATCTTTCTTTTTCACTCATCCTGATCCTTTCTGGAGGTGGAATGTTGTTTTGTGCCTTACTGTGAGACGTTATGGCCAAAGGAACCACATTTCCATGGAAAAAAGCAGGAGGAGAAGTAAGAGTCTGGTTTGTGGACATGCAAGCCCGCTCACAGTAAGGACACGGTTTTCAGTGCAATGAAAAGAGTTTTTATTTTAACAATAGCTCCGTTCACGCTTACGGCACAAACCAGGAAGATGTTTGGAAAGATGCGATGACGACTTCCGGTGTAGTTACCGACACTGGGCTCGACTGACTGATCAAACACTGAAGTAAATGTGATCAGCGGTAAAATGAAGACGAGCCGAACATAACCGGACGCTACAATGACATGAAGATGAAGAAAACTGGGCCATTTTCTCATTTTTCCTTGATTTTCTCTCTGCTTTACTCTCCAAAACTAAATTAACTATGGGTTTGATAAATTGGTCTTTTAACAAAACTGACACTTTAACAAGAGAAGCAGGGTTGGGTGAACCTGTGTGTTCTTCGGACACAGAGGATCTATCTATTCGGAACCAGGATTACGGGACTTTGCACATTGGAATTTACGCTTGGACCTGATTTTCCAAAAATTCAAATACTGAGGCAGCTTTTCAAAGCCCCACTTGGCTGCCTGGAAATTGGAGTGAGGGGCAGAGCTTCAAGTACTCGAACTTCGTGACTCTGGGCCGGGGTCTGATGGACATGCTTGAACATGGTGACTCTAAATCGCAATTTTTGGCTAAAATCTGGAGGAAACTTGGAGGTCTGCATAGAAATGACCTTGAAGACCAATGGACAAACAGCAGTGTTGTGGAAATTGGATGCAGCTGCTCACTCTCAAACCAAAACAACAAAATCTTATCTTTTGGCCTCCCCAAGCCACGAGGCCGAGCTGGTGTCAAATCGCCCTGAGAATACAGCGGAGGGAGCCTGGCCCCTCCCCAACCCCCTCGCAGCTTCGTACCTCTGACCGGGTCTGCTGCATCCAGCGCCGTCAGGGCTGCAGGATCCAGATGGCTGCTTCCTCCACACCCCTGCCCTGCCCTGTTGCTGGTCCTGAGGAATGTTTGTACTGTGTTTTGACTATGTTGCTGATGCTCTGAGGTGTTTTTATTTTGTGTACTCATTCCATACGATGCCCCGTGGCGGGTGGTTCTTTTTTTTTTCTCCTCCCCCTGTCCTCATGTGATGCTGTTTACTTGTTTATTTCTACCTGCCTTCCTGTCTGGTCTGTGTTGTCTTCCCCATGTAGTATAGTTTTTTGTATGTTGTAATGTACGGACGGGGTGACAGGTCCAGTTTCGATTGCTTTGTTTGTCTTGTACATGTGAAGGAATTGACAAATAAAGGCTACTACTACTGCTACGACTATTTTGTCAGACTTACTACCGTGAACAGGGCCCACCGTAAGTTGTCGTCGCATCTTTCCAAACGTCTTCCTGGTTTGTGACGTAAGCGTGAATAGAGCCTATTGCAAAACTCCTCCAAGGCTGTGACGAGTGCGCAGAGGAGCCACTTGGAACAGGTCTACGGTGAAAAGAAACCTCTGAATAGGCTTGTGCTCGTGGCAAACACAAGATTTTATACGTACATTTGAAAACACAGTGACAGCCTTTGTGAACCTGGGCTTTTTCACACCGTACATAACTGACCCAGAAATAGACCCCTTCAAAGTTTCTCAACACTGACGTTTTTTGGTGGGCGGGGCTTAGCCTGGAGGCTAAAAGAGGAGCCGTGTGCTGTGTCAACAAACGTAAACCAGCGCGTTTTAGGAGGATCTTTGTTTTGAAGCATGGAGGATGTGGAAGACGTGACAGGCCGGCTCGTTGCGTTGGTCTGTGCTCTCACGGACTCTGTGGGACCGTTCGTCCTGCTTTAGTAAATGAACTTTCAGCAGATGGAAAGAGGCCGGTTCAGCCATACTCCACACGGGAGCAGCAAGAACATCTGAAAGGCTCTGGAGTTTAGTCGAGTAAAGTCCAGGCATATGAATCACTGGATGTACAATGACCATAACTATGTAGAAGCATCACTGTGTGCTCAAAGGAAACTTTCTGGTGAAATGTCCAGTAAATGTAAACGTTTGAACATATGGTTAATGGTATGAATGATGAAAGAACTGAAAACCGATGCCCTGTAAGCAGCATGTATCCACAGGCTGTAGAATAACCATGTATAGGCCTATATTCATGGAAATGTCCAGTGCAGAACAAGTCAAATGGAAACTCCCTCTGGCATTTTTAGTGTAATTTCAAATAAAAGTCTTCAACTTATTTTCAGATTTCTGTATTAATAATCAAATGAACAATAGATTGAGACAATAGTCGACCTTTAAGTTCTCAAAGTCACTATGAAGTGGTTTGTTCTTCTGGCTGTTGAATAATGTGTCTGTGACCATGGGCTCATGGACATCTTCTTTCTCTTGACCATGAGGCATCACTGGCTCCTCTTCAACTTTTTGATAAAAGGAAGATGAGCTTCACAATTCACTAAAACTGAGAGACTTTATAAAGGCCTGGGGGCTTGGGGACTATTGGAGCCTCCAGGTGCATTTTTCATCTGTTCTTTTCCTCACCAGCCGAAACAACAAAGTCATACAGTCATAAAATGAAGACGTATTGATCCACAAACAGCTCTTATATAAATACAAGTGTTATAGTAGTTTTCAAATATTATGCAAATACACACATTTGTATATGAAGTGGTAAAACATAGTCAAATAAATGTAGGGTCTGTACAAGAGGTGAGGTAAGGAAATGCAGCACAAAGATGTAAACTGTAGCTTTGACACGACATAAGGTGATCTACATGAGGGCCAGTGGTGCACAAAAGGAAAATGGACTCTTGTGAGCTTTTCCTCATGTCAGAATGTCGTCTGCTCAAAAACAGACCTGGAGTTTGTTTTGTTTCATTCACATGTTTGATTAACCCTTTATTGTTAGTGTGTCTAATTCTCCAAAGCTCAAATGCTCTGTTCCACCTTGGGACCACCTTTCTAGGGACAATTACCAGCACCTTCATCCAACATATCATGAATTTCCCTGAGGGTGGATGTAAACCAAATCTAAAAGTTGAGAGATCCAGAGCACATTTATGATCTGTAAAGAGATATGTGAGCTTCTACACATGCTGCCCTATCCCGGGACACAGCGCCCTATCCCACCGCTCACAACTCAGACCAAAATAAAGTGGAGACACTGCAAATGCGTTTGGCATTACTAGAGTCCCTTCATCTGATGTGGACCAAAAATCATAGCCTTGGGTTCAGTTTAAATCACTTTTCTGCCCTTTTATTTGGGAGAATTCTGGGCATCGTCTTTCCCTCAAGGTGTAACTTTTACATGAGCATCTCTGTGATATTTACAGTAAACATGTGATATTGCACACACTTCATCATAACTCTCTATTCTTTCAGAAAATACTGAAAATGCATTGAAATTATGCACAGTACGACATTTAGAGCTTCAAACGTAGACAATGTTTTGGCTTGAGTTCATATGAGGTGTGTTTGGGTGACGTTTAGGCCTGCTGACTTATCACAATATTTAAGAAACCAAAAGTAGAAGTGGAGATCGCTCCTGTTCCACTGTCACTACCACAGACTGTGTACATACATATGTGAACATATTCTTCATACACTCTATGGTCACTCACTACTCAAGTAGGACGAGTCAAAGTCTGGAGGCTCTAAACTTTCTTGATTATTTTCAGAAGAAAAAAGGGTTCAACATTTGTGGCAAAGGAATAAATATGTCACAGTTCAGAGTCACAACAGGTGAGTACATAGTTATGGTGGCTCAAAAGTACCCAGAGAAGTACTTTTTCAGACTCAGACTTCACGTGATTGAGTATGTCCACTGTAGTGTCTAATTCACGGACTGTGGCGCCATCTAGTGACCAGTTTACACCCATACAACAGTGATATGGCTACGACAGCCTCACTGCTCCTGTGACTGGAGTGTTCCCTGGTCAAGCGTTTGACAGAATTTTCAGCTCTGACATCTCCTTTCAGCTCAGCTCAGTCTGTCAAAAGCTCTTAACTTTGATCATTTTGATGTTTCCTTTCAAGGTTTTCTGAGGGAAACAGTTCTGTTGGATTCTGCTCACTTCAGTCTTGTTGGAAAATCACTCATTTGACTCACTCTGTTCATCAGGATTCAGGGACGTGTGAACAGCACAATTATTTCCACGTGTTCTCAGTGTGATTCACAGTTGGGACGCTCATGTGTTGGTTTTGTGCACTTTATTCAGACTCCTATAATGTACAGTGAACATCATCTGATCAATAGACCCCAGAAACAAGCAGGAGGAGTTAGGTTTGTGGAGATGCGTGCTTGCTCACAGTCAGTGTGACCAAAACAAGCACAAAGAGCCTTTTATTTTAGTTTGTTTTCTGGCTTTTTTAAGTGACATTACTATGACTTTAAGTGTTTATTAGAGGGAGGATGCACATTAAACACAAGTCAGTGATGAAATCCTAGTTGTTCTCTTATTTCATTCATATTCTACATTTCTCGTGGTGTTTTGTGAAAGAAGAGATCACTAGCAGAGATATTAAAGTCATGTTGCACCTGAGCAAAGTGGTTTAGGTCTGTTCACAGTCCACAGAGGGGAAGGGCTGCTCACCTGACTGAGCCGGGAGCCCAAACTAGTGATGCTGAAACCGAAACCTCATGAAACATTGAACCACTTTGAGACAAATGCACTGAAAATGACAAACTGCTTCGAATTCTCTGTGTAATGCATTTGTGTGGATGGACGTAAAGCTTTGGTGAACCTCGCTTACCCCCTTCCTCTAACCCCCTCTCCCCTTTTCTGTAACTTTTATCTGGATGAATTTGATCACTTCCATTTTATTTTTATTCTCTTATAACTTATTCTTCTGTTTATTATGACATTTTTTGATATTATTTTGTGTTTAAATTAAGCGGCTTTTCCCACTTTGGCGCAACTCACGGTTTTAAATGTGCTATACCAATAAAATGTCAACTTTCTAATAAAAATGTACTTTTCAAACGGGCGTATTTGTGTCCGATACTTACAGCCTATGTAGGTATTAGTTGTATCTGACTTGGCCAACGAAAGAGTTTGCAGCTACAGAGGCATTTTAAACTGGAAAAACTGAAGAATAAAATGATGTGGTGAAGCAACTGGAAAAGTAATTGTGCAACTGTAGTTTTGCTGAAATTGGAACATTTTTGGAAAAGGTGTCGGGGGTGTGAGTGGGGGAAATGTGAGATAAGGTATTTGTAAAGATTTAGAGATTTTTATTCAAGAAAATAATCATTTCAACTGAGTTGGGTTTAATCTCCTCTCAAAACCCACAATTCTTGGGGGGATTCTGACCTCGTTTAAAGCTATGACACAATCACAAACCATCAAAACTCTGGCGAACACTTCTGACGTAACAAGGCTTTGACTGGTCACGTGACTTTAGGCGCGGTGAAGTGCGTATCGAAACTGTTCTGCGACACTTTCGCTTCGTAGGGTTGGTGCAGTGTCGAGCTGAGAGGATCGAGCGTAACTTCTGTAGGTCAAAGTGAAGAGTTTGGAGCTGAGGCGTCGTCTGAGTCGAGGTGAGTCGCACTTTGGGGGGTTCAAGTTGACTTTGTATTGTATTTATTGACTGCACCCAGTACTACGTGCCCAAGACAAATTTCTCCCTCGGGGGACAATAAAGTTTATCTTATCTTATCTTATCTTACTTTATTATTTGAGTGGAAGTGACTTTGAGATTGACTTGTGCAGGAAACAGTTGTGGTCTTCACAGGGGTGTAACATATATGTGTGGTGTTTTACCTTTATCAAAGAGTGCGACTGAAAGAGGAAATGAGCACGACTAAGACTCACTAGAACTGGGCCTGACCAAGTTTGCCCTAAAGTCGAGACCAGAGCTACTGTCACTTTAGTAGAAGTGGTGTTAAAGTGACTAAAGCCTGTTTCAAATGGAGCAGAGTTAAATGGAAAGAGTGAAACATGTCTGTCTGTGGTTTCTCCTCCAGGCTGAGCGAGTGGGGAAATGGCTTCAGGAAGTGAGCGGTTAACAGGACGTCTCATCAGAGAAGATGCTCCAGGGGGCAGCACTGAGGCGCAGTGAGTCTCTCATTTGTCTTTCACTGTTTTCTTGTTTATTTCCATTCCTAAGCATTTTCACCAATATAAACAGTATCATAAGAACAGTTCCTGGGGTGCAAACATTATAGCAGTCGTCCATCGGCTTTAAGACGTCCAGGAGCTGATGCACCTTCACGCCTACAGCTAGAAGCATCCTCTCGTAGCCCCTCATCTCTGTGAGCCTTAGTCTTCTCCAGCCGACCCTCCAACTGAATACACCAACAAGATGATGTTAAACACCAGGAAATACATGTACTTTCTCCAAACAGTGGGATCCTTTTCTCTGCTGTAAAAGAGTCCTGCTGTCTCACTCCTCCCCTGAACGCTCACATTTGGAAACTACATTGTTTGTGTGCTCGTCTTGTAGTTATATTTAGTGGATCTTTCATATATTTCTTCCACGTTTGAAGTGTAAAATGTATAAATGTGATGTGTACATGTCATACAGCTGTCACTTCTGTGGAGTAGAGAAATATAAAGACATGAGAGGCAGCCCACAGTCATGACATGCTGCTGCTGTTTTTCATCTTATTGATCCAATACAAAGGGCCATGTTACATGTGCCTTTGTCACACTGATCTAAGCCGACAGGAACAAAGTCTTCTAAGTAACAACACATGATGTTTTCTGTCCACACACAGATCCACAGCCTCAGAGTCCAGCGCTGTGTCCATGAAGAGTGACCGGTCTAAAGATCCTCCTCCAGACTTCAGTCCTGAACCTGCTCCTTCAGACTCACTGTAAGAACAAACGTGATGAAGAGGTCACCACTGTCACACAACTCTGAGCTCCAGAGAAATGGCACGTTTTCTATTTGTGATGATCTGGAGATGTTCCTCACACTTCAGAGAGAAACATCGACATCACAAACCAAAAGATTCATAATATCAACTTAGAAAATCATATCTGAGTCAAATAAGGTACAAATATTTAGATTTTGACATACAAATTCAATACAATATATGTCACGTGTTTAAGTGAGGAATGCAGGTCCAGAAAAACAGACACGAGGCTCAACTCAGCTTCAAGACTTTGAATTTTTTCAGCTTCTTCAGCAGCAGCAGGTCGAAAACCTTTAAAATAAACAAATGTGTGGAACAATGAAATGACTTTTACATTTTACACTTATGGCAGTATTTTAATCTGTTTGTATTTGAATCTATTTGCCTCTGAATTCACATATTTTAATTATAATAATATGGATTAATTTACATTTTACATATTAACTTCATTTGGCTAAAATGTTAAATAATGTCACATTTTAAGAATTCATATTTTAATATTAAATATAACTTATTTTTATACAATTTTAAATGACCTGATATATGAAACAAATTAGGTATTTTATTATTTTATATTGAATTTTAATGAATTAATAAAGGGCTTTTAATTGTAAATAATATACACTTTTAAATGAGTGCTACTTTAACTCTGTTAGACTTTAATACATTTTACAACAATTACAATAAATCTGAATATATTTAAACAACCAATTGCCAATGAGATTAAATTATTCAATTTTGTTTCTGAACATTTTCAGAACTTTAATAAATAACTTCTGAAAACAGTAATAATTGACTTAGTGTGAACTTAAATTTGGACATTGATCCAGTTAAATAAATGAGCCAATTACATTTCTAACTAAGGCTTTTCACTGTGTTACTCAAATGAAAGAGAATATTCACTTCACTTAGGAATGAATCCAGATCATTTTGACTCTATTGTGTCCTTAGGGTCTGAACACTATTTTCAGGAGTTGAACTTTACTTCAAAGCTCATTTTACAGGTAGATTTCCTCAGCGGTCACGTCTGTGTGTTCTCCCTTTGCTCTCCTGGGTTCGGTTTGTGGGCCTCAGAAAATGAGAGCAGCAGACGCTCCGGCTCACCTGTATTTATGGCGCCATCTACTGGCCAGACTAGGAATAAGCTGATAAGGGGCGAAGGAGAGGAGAGGTGAATGGGGAGAGGAGCTGAAGACGAGGAGCAGAAGGCCTGGGCTTTTTCACTTGACCATATATCCAGGTTACATACAAGTGGTGCGGTCAGGAGATACAGTGTCATGATGAAAATGCTGCTGTGACATGACATTAGCTCATCTATGACACAAGGGGGAGGCGCTGTATGGACTATAAGGTTATTTTGTCCTCCTCTTACTGACTTCCTGCTTTAGAACTGGAGCTTTGGTGTGGTCCTGTTTTCGGTCTGGTTCAGTCCTTGTTTAGACCTGGGAAAGTTTGTCTCAGAGAGACAAATATTTTTGTTGGTGCTACTTTTCATTTTGAGGGCCACTTTTGTTGAAGAATCGTAAAGAAACATCTGGTCTAATTCTCCTCATCATTTTTGTCAGTATCTCCTCCCTCAGAAATCTGTGGACTTGGTGCAACACAAATGTGAAGCATTTCTCCAAAACTCTGGTTCTACAAGGAAATATTTATAATCCCATGAAACCTGCATCTGAAATATTTGTACATTTACACAGCCAAAGTTTATCACGTGACTGTTGGGTCTGATGCCTTTCTGTGACCTCTCTGGGCCTGTCAGAAAATATTAGAATCAACTAACATTAAAGATCACTTTATGCCACAGACAATGGACAATATAACAGACACACGCACAATGTGTCTGCTGTAAACAGAAGACACACACTGGCGTACAAGTTCAACTGCAGGAAACAAAAGTCTTTGAGACAAAGTCGACAGGAACAAAGTCTCTAAATAACAACACATGATGTTTTCTGTCCACACACAGATCCACAGCCTCAGAGTCCAGCGCTGTGTCCATGAAGAGTGACCGGTCTAAAGATGCTCCTCTAGTCTTCAGTCCTGAACCTGCTCCTTCAGACTCACTGTAAGAACAAACGTCACTAAACAACGTGTCATATAAAGACAAATGAATAGGGACGGTTCCATATGGACTTTTTGAACTGATACTGAGATCCGATATTTGTCTTGATGTTGTGGCTGAGAACTGATATTTACTGATACTAATATGAAGCTTTTAAAATCTATAGTACTTGGGTGAACGTGGATCACAATTTGATTTTATTGAGATTTTTGGACCTCAGAAGAAGAAAAAGTTGAAAATGATTTTCTATATAAAACAGAACTTTTCCATTAAAGAAGTGGTCGATATGTGATGAGTCTGGAGTTGGTTGTATTTGGTTTAATGCTCGAGGCGACAGCTCTGAATTTGGAATGATTGTAAAAAAGAAGGATCTCATAAGGAGCATGTGGTTTATGATGTGCTGCTTAAAGGCCATTGGACACCATTTATTTATTTATTTGGATCATTTCTTTGACCAAAAGTCATGAGATTCCACACTCAGATCACGCACGAATTGAAATGGGGAAAACATAAGCAACTCATTTTTATCTATGGAAGATTTTAAAGCCGAGATCAATTCAGTCAGTCAGGTCAATCCAGTGATCATTTGGGAAGGGCTAAAAGCAGTAAAGCAAGGGGAAAATCTTGGATTTGAAACAAGAAAAAGGAAGGAACACAGAACACAATGCACGGTTCTCCCTCAGCCAATCAGTGATGGAAAATGATAAGTTAAATTGTGAAGAAAAGATTTCTGTCACAGTCTGTCTTTGTGTAAATCGATGTGATTTCTGCCGGAGACCCAGATCTGACATTCACATGTGTAAAGCTGTGCAGACACTGTCTCCAAGCTCCTGAAAACTCTTTGTGGTTTTACCTTTCTTCAGTGTAAAAGTTGATTAACTCATGTGAAGCAGTCACTCTGCTTTGATGTGCATGTCACTTTGTGATTCTGGTATAAAGCTCAGAGTTCAGATGCTCTGGAGGAAGAGGAGACTGGGGAGAGACAGGAAGACACTCCAGGTCCTGTCCTATCTGCTGTAACAAAGAATGAACCTTTTTGTATTTCTCTTATCTCTTGTAACTCACCAGGCTTTGCAAATGGATTATTATTTATGCTTCAAGACAGACCTGATTTCCACAACACCAGAATACGACGTTTACATGGACACACACAAAACCAGAACACTCAAAAAACCTGATTATACCTGGGATAGTTGAGCTCAGAGAAACACACTCCATGTTTTCTCTACTGTAAAAGAGTCCTTCTGTCTCACTCCTCCCCTGAACGCTCACATTTGGAAACTACATTGTTTGTGTGCTCGTCTTGTAGTTATATTTAGTGGTTCTTTCATATATTTCTTCCACGTTTGAAGTGTAAAATGTATAAATGTGATGTGTACATGTCATACAGCTGTCACTTCTGTGGAGTAGAGAAATATAAAGACATGAGAGGCAGCCCACAGTCATGACATGCTGCTGCTGTTTTTCATCTTATTGATCCAATACAAAGGGCCATGTTACATGTGCCTTTGTCACACTGATCTAAGCCGACAGGAACAAAGTCTTCTAAGTAACAACACATGATGTTTTCTGTCCACACACAGATCCACAGCCTCAGAGTCCAGCGCTGTGTCCATGAAGAGTGACCGGTCTAAAGAATATCCTCCACACTTCAGTACTGAACCTGCTCCTTCAGACTCACTGTAAGAACAAACCTGATGAAGAGGTCACCACTGTCACACAACTCTGAGCTCCAGAGAAATGGCACGTTTTCTATTTGTGATGATCTGGAGATGTTCCTCACACTTCAGAGAGAAACATCGACATCACAAACCAAAAGATTCATAATATCAACTTAGAAAATCATATCTGAGTCAAATAAGGTACAAATATTTAGATTTTGACATACAAATTCAATACAATATATGTCAAGTGTTTAAGTGAGGAATGCAGGTCCAGAAAAACAGACACGAGGCTCAACTCAGCTTCAAGACTTTGAATTTTTTCAGCTTCTTCAGCAGCAGCAGGTCGAAAACCTTTAAAATAAACAAATGTGTGGAACAATGAAATGACTTTTACATTTTACACTTATGGTAGTATTTTAATCTGTTTGTATTTTAATCTATTTGCCTCTGAATTCACATATTTTAATTATAATAATATGGATTAATTTACATTTTACATATTAACTTCATTTGGCTAAAATGTAAAATAATGTCACATTTTAAGAATTCATATTTTAATATTAAATATAACTTATTTTTATACCATTTTAAATGACCTGATATATGAAACAAATTAGGTATTTTATTATTTTATATTGATTTTTAATGAATTAATAAATAGGTTTTAATTGTAAATAATATACACTTTTAAATGAGTTCCTTTAACTCTGTTAGACTTTAATACATTTTACAACAATTACAATAAATCTGAATATATTTAAACAACCAATTGCCAATGAGATTAAATTATTCAATTTTGTTTCTGAACATTTTCAGAACTTTAATAAATAACTTCTGACAAAAGTAATAATTGACTTACTGTTAACTTAAATTTGGACATTGATCCAGTTAAATAAATGAGCCAATTACATTTCTAACTAAGGCTTTTCACTGTGTTACTCAAATGAAAGAGAATATTCACTTCACTTAGGAATGAATCCAGATCATTTTGACTCTATTGTGTCCTGAGGGTCTGAACACTATTTTCAGGAGTTGAACTTTACTTCAAAGCTCATTTTACAGGTAGATTTCCTCAGCGGTCACGTCTGTGTGTTCTCCCTTTGCTCTCCTGGGTTCGGTTTGTGGGCCTCAGAAAATGAGAGCAGCAGACGCTCCGGCTCACCTGTATTTATGGCGCCATCTACTGGCCAGACTAGGAATAAGCTGATAAGGGGCGAAGGAGAGGAGAGGTGAATGGGGAGAGGAGCTGAAGACGAGGAGCAGAAGGCCTGGGCTTTTTCACTTGACCATATATCCAGGTTACATACAAGTGGTGCGGTCAGGAGATACAGTGTCATGATGAAAATGCTGCTGTGACATGACATTAGCTCATCTATGACACAAGGGGGAGGCGCTGTATGGACTATAAGGTTATTTTGTCCTCCTCTTACTGACTTCCTGCTTTAGAACTGGAGCTTTGGTGTGGTCCTGTTTTCGGTCTGGTTCAGTCCTTGTTTAGACCTGGGAAAGTTTGTCTCAGAAAGACAAATATTTTTGTTGGTGCTACTTTTCATTTTGAGGGCCACTTTTGTTGAAGAATCGTAAAGAAACATCTGGTCTAATTCTCCTCATCATTTTTGTCAGTATCTCCCTCCCCTCAGAAATCTGTGGACTTGGTGCAACACAAATGTGAAGCATTTCTCCAAAACTCTGGTTCTACAAGGAAATATTTATAATCCCATGAAACCTGCATCTGAAATATTTGTACATTTACACAGCCAAAGTTTATCACGTGACTGTTGGGTCTGATGCCTTTCTGTGACCTCTCTGGGCCTGTCAGAAAATATTAGAATCAACTAACATTAAAGATCACTTTATGCCACAGACAATGGACAATATAACAGACACAATGTGTCTGCTGTAAACAGAAGACACACACTGGCGTACAAGTTCAACTGCAGGAAACAAAAGTCTTTGAGACAAAGCCGACAGGAACAAAGTCTCTAAATAACAACACATGATGTTTTCTGTCCACACACAGATCCACAGCCTCAGAGTCCAGCGCTGTGTCCATGAAGAGTGACCGGTCTAAAGAATATCCTCCAAACTTCAGTCCTGAACCTGCTCCTTCAGACTCACTGTAAGAACAAACGTCACTAAACAACATGTCAACAATCACCAAAACTGTGCTCGGTGGTAAACTTTGGGGTTTATAGCCTTTTGAAAATGGCCATTTGTGACTTTGAGCTTTTTTCCTAAAATGTTCGGGGCTCTACAGCAAAACCCTCTGGAGTGATCATCTTCCTACTTTAGATTTTAGTTTATTCGGGTATTAGCTTGTTGCAAAAGAAGTGGGACGTCCATCTGATGTAGGGTCTTTGACAGGTCCTACTCGAAAAACTGCAAAAACGACCCTCTAGTCTATGTTCAATTTGACCACGTAGTCAGGCACTCAGACACTTCAAACTTTTTTTAGGTAGAAGGTAGGCTATATGGATCAGTTTGTAGTAATAAAATGTATCTAGTTCAAATGACTTTATAGTTAAAAAAAAATAAATAGAATTTTACACAATTTTTTTGCAAACACAAGGGTAAAACTGCATTAAAAATCACATATCCTCTGTTAAAATCAGTAAAACAATCTTTGTAACAACAATAAATGCATTTGTATAAAATGTAAATTGAAACGTTAAACATTTAAGTGTGATATTTATTTATTTCTTTTTATTTATTTATTTTTTATTGCAGAACACCCAGTGACAGAGCAGATATATACAGTATTTACAATTTACAGAAGGGGCGCGGCGAGGGGGAGGGGGGGGTTACCATTGTACCGTTATCACATGTAACATTGTGAGATATAGTACATGCATTATTCTGTCCTGATTTTTTTTTTATATATGTACATGTACTTACTGCTGATGCTTCTGTGGCTGTGGAAGGATCACAGAAGTCTGCACAGCTCCACACTTTCTCATGTAAACAATCATCATCTACACTGCACTTACAGCTCTCCACAGCAACAGCTTTTTGTCATTTTCTGACTCATTACTAACTGGTTGTAGTCCACGTTTCCTTGAATGAGTAACTTTATGACTTTCCTCATTTAACTCCCTTCCTACACTGCACTGCTTTAGGGAACTACTGGAAACTTTCTCTTCTAACTCCTTTTTTTAATCAGTTGGTGTTGGGGAGAAAGATCTTCTACAAATACAAATAAATTCTAATGTTTGTTACATGCCATTTATGTCACTTTCACTGTTATAAGTCTTGTTTTGCTGATTTTAACAGAGGATATGTGATTTTTAATGCATTTTTTACCCTTGTTTTTGAAAAAAATGTAATATTCTTTTTTTTTTTTAACTATGAAGTCATTTGAGGTAGATACATTTTATTACTACAAACTGATCCATATACCTTCTACCTAAATAAAGTCTGAAGTGTCTGAGTACCTGACTACATGGTCAAATTTAACATAGACTAGAGGGTCGTTTTTGCAGTTTTTCGAGTAGGACCTGTCAAAGACCCTACATCAGATGGACGTCCCACTTCTTTTGCAACAAGCTAATACCCGAATAAACTAAAATCTAAAGTAGGAAGATGATCACTCCAGAGGGTTTTGCTGTAGAGCCCCGAACATTTTAGGAAAAAAGCTCAAAGTCACAAATGGCCATTTTCAACAGGCTATAAACCCCAAAGTTTACCACCGAGCACAGTTTTGGTGATTGTTCCTGAACATAGGGTAAGAAATATTCAACAGACCAAATTTGAGCCCTGTACATGCAGCACTGCTGAGCTACAGCTCTGTGAAAATGAGAAAAAGCCCAAAAAGCACTCGCCAGCAAAATAGGCACGACACCTGATTTCATTACATGTGAAGGACCTCAAAAAAAAGTATTGATCCAAGTCTGAGACTTTCACCTGGGAAGATTCTAAGAATTTGGGTGATTTCAGGCGGAATGACCCAGCTGATAACTGATATTTACTGATATTAATATTAAGCTTTTAAAATCTATAGTACTTGGGTGAACGAGGATCACAATTTGATTTTATTGAGATTTTTGGACCTCAGAAGAACAAAAAGTTGAAAATGATTTCCTCTATGAAACAGAACTTTTCCATTAAAGAAGTGGTCGATATGTGATGAGTCTGGAGTTGGTTGTATTTGGTTTAATGCTCGAGGCGACAGCTCTGAATTTGGAATGATTGTAAAAAAGAAGGATCTCATAAGGAGCATGTGGTTTATGATGTGCTGCTTAAAGGCCATTGGACATAAACATCACCATCTAATCTTTCACTTTTCTGTTGTATTTCTGTATTTGGAGCATTTCTGTGACCAAAAGTCTCTGCTCCTCCTGACTCTCTCATGTCTGTGAGTTTGTGTCTGTCTTGCTCCCAGAAGAGCCCCACTCCTCCCTCCCCCTGATAAAAACATGCTCTCCTCTCCTCTTTTCACCTCCAAACATGTTAGAAGAGGTGATCATGTCTAAACAGTTTATTTATGAAGTCAAACTGAGGAGACAGATGCTCCTCCAGTCTTCAGTGTTAAACCTGCTCCTTCAGACTCACTGTGAGGACGAACACCTAAATAATAAAACTGATCAAAACTTCATCACTTTAAATCAAACGAGACAAACAATGTTTTTGTCCACAGAGAAAAGTCTCTACGAGCCTCCAGGCCCAGGGCTCCACACACTGACATGGCAAATGAAAAGCAGGTCCACAGCGCTACACACGGTGAGTCTATATTCCACTGTTTATGAGGACACACTGAACACACGTTACTTGATACATGTGTGTTCCTCTCACAGCAGATGAAGAGCTCCAGAAGGTTCTGCAGGACCATAAGCTGAGCCTGAGCAGCAGATGTGGGAGTGTGACAGAGGGAACTGAAGGAGCAGGAAGTAAAACTCCTCTGATCAGCATCTACACTGAGCTGTACATCACAGAGGGCCTCAGTGAAGAGGCCACAGCCCAACATGAGGAGAGGAGGCTGGAGGAACTCTCCAAGAAGACTCTCTCCAAGAAGACTGTCCAGGAAACCTCCATCAGGTGTCAGGACATCTTTAAAGCACTGCCCACTGAGGAGCAGCAGGGGGCGCCACAGCAGAAGGAGCAGAGGTCCATCAGAGCGGTGCTGACCTGCGGCGTGGCTGGAGTGGGGAAGACCTTCTCAGTCCTGAAGTTCTCTCTGGACTGGGCCCAGGGCTCAGAGAACCAGGAGCTGGACCTGGTGCTGCCGCTGTCCTTCAGAGAGCTGAACCTGGTCAGAGGGGGGCGCTACAGTCTGATGGAGCTGATACAAGTGTTCCACCCAGCGCTGGAAAAACAGGTGACGCTCCTTTATCTGCTCTTCTACTTGAGTCTCGAGTCATTTGTAGAAGGTATTTGACTCTGAGTCAAAGCCTCTGTATGTGAGTGTGTGTTTCCATGTGTGGAGAAACCTGATCACACTGAAATGTCTCCTCTTGTTCCATGTTCTTGTTGTGTCCACAGACGCTCACAGCTCACACTCTGTGCGTCTCTAAACTCCTGTTCATCTTCGACGGCCTCGACGAGAGCAGACTGTCTCTGGACTTTGGCTGTGAGGTCATCTCTGAGGTCACACAGAGGTCAGAGGTCAGCGTGCTGTTAGTGAACCTCATCAAAGGCACTCTGCTTCCTACTGCCCTTATATGGATCACCTCCAGACCAGCAGCAGCCAATCAGATCCCAGCGCAGTGTGTGCACAGGGTGACAGTGGTCAGGGGCTTCATCACTGACCATCAGAAGGAGCAGTACTTCAGGAAGAGGTTCACACATGAAGAGCAGTGTAACACAGTCCTGTCCCACCTCAGAACCTCCCGCAGCCTCCACATCATGTGCCAGATCCCAGTCTTCTGCTGGATCACAGCCACAGTCCTGGACCACATGTTGAGAACCAATCAGAGCGGAGCGCTGCCCCAGACACTCAGCGACATGTACGCCCACTTCCTGTTAGTGCAAACCAACAGGAAGAGGAAGTACCAACCCACATCTCAGACCAGACCAGAGAAAAAAAGTTTACGTACTGGACTGTTCCAGATGTTTAGGCATGAAAAGGATCGGCCACTGTTGCTGTCAGAGACAGAAGCAGACGTCCTCCTGAAGCTGGGCAGATTGGCCTTTGAACATCTGCAGGAAGGAAACATCATGTTCTACCAGGAAGACCTGGAGCAGGTGGGTCTGGACCTGACCGAGGCCTCGGTCTACTCAGGACTCTGTACAGAGATCTTCAGACGAGAGAGTGTCCTCTTCAACAAATCCGTCTACTGCTTCGTCCACCTGAGCGTCCAGGAGTTTATGGCAGCAGTTTACCTGCTCCACTGCTTTGGAAGTGACACACGTGTTGTTCAGAGGTTTCTTGGAGAAAAGACAATGGAAAAATTAAGTGTGAGTGAGTTTCTCAAACGATCTCTTGACAAATCCCTGAGGAGTTCAGACGGTCACCTGGACCTGTTTGTGCGCTTCCTTCATGGCCTCAGTCTGGACTCTAACCGAAGACTTTTAGGAGATCTGCTCAGTCCAGTAAACCAGTCAGAAATCCCCAAAGTCATCCAAAACCTGAAAGAGATGAGCTCAAACAAAGTCTCTCCAGACCAAAGCATCAACATCTTCCACTGTCTGATGGAAATGAAGGACCAGTCGCTCCTGCAGCAGATCCAGGACCTCCTGAAGTCTACAGGAGGATCACAGGAGAAACTGTCTGAGTTCCAGTGCTCGGCTCTGGCCTACATGCTGCAGATGTCAGAGCAGGTCCTGGAGGAACTGGACCTACAGAAGTACAACACGTCTGATGGAGGTAAAGAGAGACTGATCCCAGCGGTGAGGAACTGCAGGAAGGCTCGGTCAGTCCCCACTCACAAACAGCAGCTTCACAGACCTGTGTTAGGACTAATCAGACACATTTACATTAAACATCTGTTTACAGGTTTGTTTGGTGTGAACTCTCAGAGACTCACTGTGAAGTGGTGGCCTCAGCGCTGAAGTCCAGCCCCTCCCACCTGAAAGAGCTCGACCTGAGTGGAAATGACCTGAGTGACTCAGCAGTGTCTGTGCTGTGTGCTGGACTGCAGAGTCCTCACTGTGAACTCTCCACTCTCAGGTCAGTCTCCTCTGTTTAACACAAAACACACTATTAAACACACTGTTAAGTGTTTAGTGGGACACATATCAGTGAAATAGAATCCCCAAAGCATTATTCTAGTGTCATTATCATTTCTCATTAAGAGCACCATCGTCTCTTCAGTGTTTGGGAAACTCTGGGTCTGGGCCTGGAACAGGATCTATTCTCTGTGTTTCACCAGGGCGACTTCCTGTGATTTATGTTGTCCTTGTGCTGTTTTTATGTGGTGTTGAGCCAAAGATGAATTTTTACCTCTGTAGACAATAAAGTTATTCTGTTCTCTTCTGAATCTGTGAAATGGTTTTCACAGGTTTAATGGAGAGACTAAGATTCTTAAATGTATTTTTGTTTCCATTTTCTGAACCTTTTCAGAAGTTATGCATTCTGTAAACAAGGTCACCTCTCCACAGATCTGACCTGTAATTTGGCTTGTTGGCAGTGTTACTCCTTTAAAAAGTAATCCCTTACTTTTACTTAGTTACCCTCTGTGGAAAGTAACTTTTACGCTACTCGTTACTTTGGTAACTTTTTGGTGGTAAACTCCATCTGAGGCTAAATACAGCACAAGACCGATATTCGACAAGAACCGAAAAGGAAAGTAGAAAAGAACTTTGAAGAGAGAGTTGAAGAGGTAAACGGGTGCAGTTTGTCCGGGGGATTCAACTTGGCAGCAAGGACGGCCACTCAGTGCAGAACACTTCCTCCGAGGCGCCGCCACTGGCTCTGAGTTGACCAGGAAAAGCTCCTCCTGGCCGGAGCTCGCCTCTTCCAGGGCCATGAGATCAGTGTGCGACTGTCCTCAGTGCGCCCGAACTGAGTCGCCAGGGCTGGGACCGGCCGTGTACACGGAAAAGTAACGTTGAGCCAAACTGAAAAAGGAACTACGTTTGGTTACCCAGTTTTCAATAGTAGCACGACACTATTTTCGTTGCACATCAACATTGGTTGTGTAAATTCAGTGAAATCTCCACTCCCATGGTAAAGGCCAATCCACTTTGTCCTCCCACTTTCTGAAAGTATTAGAAGGGATCATCTTTAGGCATTTGTCTGTTCAGTCAAATGGATTTCTTTGTTGCTTTATTTGGATTCCTTTTCTCCAATGTGAATGTTTATGTTTCGTTGATGTTTTACAAACTCAAGAGTTCATGAAATGTCTGAGTTTCTTCCATTTTCTTCCCAGTGCTGTGATGATTTGATTCTGTGACATGAACAAACATCACCATAAACACAGATGAGTTCCTCATATTCCAGGACCTTTCCATTCTCATGGGTTTGGTCATTTACAAAAAGAAAGCTCTTTTCAAACATTTTTACAACAAACTAAGCTTTTCCATCCATTACAATATTTGAACTGAACCATCTGATCTGTTGTAAAATGTCGTCTCTTTTTTCAGGTTTATCAAATTGGAAGCAGCACCATGAATGCAGACATTCTTTTATAAAGCTCCATATATTTCCAATCTAATTGTCCGCGTATAAAAAGTGGGAGGGCATCAGTTGTAAGAAGGGATACAGTTTTTCTGCCGTACTAAATGTTTTATCCAACAAAATCCTTGTGTAGCCTCTGTATTTAAATAAAGCTCGGGAACCACTGATGCTTTTAAGGACAAACATAAAGCTTCTGAGTGGAGCAGTTTAAAGCTTTATTAAACTTGATTTATTAAACTGACAGAAACAAATATAGAAACTGAGGAACCACAATGGAGACTTTTCCACATAAGGTCAAAAATGTTCCTTTCCACAGTTGAAGGATTTGATCCATTTTCATGGGACAATGTTTGTTTTTCTTTTGCATTTTGCTCGTGCACATAATATGATCAGGCCCAATAAACTCAAGTAAACATGTATTAAACGCTAAACCCCAAAAGACTGGACTCCATGTTCAGTGATGCTTTTCATATGTTTGTATTATTATTCATGCTTTATTATCATGTCTTTATTTGATTCTTCACAGTGTCTCTATAAGCAGCATCTATATTTCTATGGACGTGAAGCACATCATGTGTTCTTTATTCACATGTGTTCAAGGGCTGAACTAAAGTCATGTTTTGGACAAATGAGTTGAAGCTGTGGGGACTTGGTGCAGTGAATGACAAATAGTGTGTTAACACTGGAGAAAAAGTGTCATATAAGATGTATAACCACATCATGTTTTCTTTATTCAGATTGAGGAGCTGTGGTTTGTCAGAGATGAGCTGTTCCTCTCTGGCCTCAGCTCTGAAGTCCAACCCCTCACATCTCACAGAACTGGACCTGGGCAATAACTCAAACCTGTGTGATTCAGGAGTGTCTCATCTGTGTGGTTTTCTGCAGAGTCCAGACTGTCGACTGGAGACTCTCAGGTCAGTTCTGTCTCTTACTTGTGTCGTGTTTCAGAGCTTTCACTAAAGAGCTCGGCCATAATAAGCTCTAGTATTTACTCTGGACTTGGACTCAGAGATGGTAGAGTAGCAGATGATTGTACTCGAGTAAAAGTACTGTTACTTTTAGATGACATTACTCGAGTAGAAGTAAAAAAGTGGTGGTCCAAAAATGACTGGAGTAAGAGTGAAGATATTTGAGGAAACTCCTGCTCTTCAGTCAGTGGAACAGAGGAATTGTCTGGAGATAAATGTAGATTTATAATTGGAAGTGAATGTCAGAGACAAAAGTGTTTATTCTGCTATTTCCAAAACAGACCATAAATATTACAAACACTTCATCATATCTGAAGGGGCAAGAAACATCTTTACAAATCATTTCATATTGTCAACATCAAACTTTAGTCACTTCTAAACATGGAACAGTGAGAAGAGGAATCCAAACTCTGAGCTAAGAAAGAGCACTGTGACTTTAATACAAATATTACTCAAGGAGAAGTCAATGTTTGGCTCAATAAGATGATTAGGAAACAAAAGAAAATCCTATAAAAGGAAACACAAGTAAATCTAAGTGAGAACTACCCACCTGTGCTTGTAGAACACTGACAAAATAAAACACTGGTTTCACTTACAGTTTAGAAAGAACTCATTTACATCTAAATATTCTTCATTGTTCCTGATGATGCAGGTCAATCGGTCTCATTTAAAAAGTTGACATGCATTAAAATTCGGTGTTGTGGATTTTTAAATCTGAGAAGAATAAAAACTGGAGAGAAGTTGTCTTTAATCAAAGAGTCTGAATTTATTAAAGCAATTGTGCACCATTACAGAGAAAGTGAAAAAGAAACCTTCTGTCCCTCACACAAGGTCCGTCTCACCCTAATCTAAACCATGGCAAAACAAAAACAGGCTTCTTATACAGTTTACAGACGTCATCATATCAACATGAGGTAAAACATACTACAGTATCTAAACAGTTCTCAAAAGGAGACGATTTATCTGGGTTAAACTGGGGCATCGATTAGATGAACTCAAGTGGACCAATAATTCTAAATGATGAGAATGAATAAAACAACAACCTGTTGTTTTAACCCTGATAGAAAAGGACTGAACATAATGTCCTGTCTTAAGAAGCCCAGAAACAGCAGATCACACCACTGTGACCATGAACACAGAGATACTTTAGCACTTTGTGACTTACTAATTATATAAACCCAAACAATTCTTTAGCTTGACAAAGTAAGACATTTCCATCACAATCGTTTCAACAAGAAAATATTTGTTACCTCAATACTGAAAAGTGAATTTGATCCATTTAATTTTTCATTAACATTTATGGGACAGTTTAAAATCCTGAATTAAATCAGTGTAATTGTAATAGATTCATACAATCTGTTTCTTACAGTTTGTCCTTTATTCTGAGTCATTTCACACTGGATCATTTGACTTTGTTTTGAACAAAAGTGCAGACACAAATGTGAATGGATCATGGCTCTAAAATGTAGAAAACAGAAGTGACACAAGTGTGTAGTTCTACTTAACAGTTCCAAAGCAACACCAAAGTAAACAAAGGCCAAAGTCACTTGCAGTAGTTCTGAATAAAGTATCATCTGCACTTGAAGTGTTTTTACACTGTACAGTTGGGCAGGAAAAAGTGAAAGAAAGTTGAAGTGCATAGTGCAGGTTGGAGTCCTCATGTTACTAAAGACACTTATCATTATGTGAAGATTTGACACGTTTTAGGCACATTCAAGTTTGTTCAGAAGGTTCTCATGGGACTCCCCTCCCAGTAGGGCCATTTTTTGACCTTTAAAATGTGACTTCCTGATTGGAGATCATGACATCACAACAGGGACTTCCATAAGTGTCATTAGCAACGATGTAGTGCACTGGTCCAAACTCCTGATTTACACAGAGGCTGAAAATGTTCAAATGTTTAAAGTAGCAGAAAAAACTTTGGGATAGAATTCTCCCAGTGTAATGTCGTCAATCTGGTTTTCTCTAAAACACAATTCTCTGTTTTGCACATCAACATTGGTTGTGTAAATTCAGTGAAATCTCCACTCCCATGGTAAAGGCCAATCCACTTTGTCCTCCCACTTTCTGAAAGTATTAGAAGGGATCATCTTTGATCATCATGTTTTCTTTATTCAGATTGTGTTGCTGTGGTTTGTCAGAGATGAGCTGTTCCTCTCTGGCCTCAGCTCTGAAGTCCAACCCCTCACATCTCACAGAACTGGACCTGGGCCTTAACTCAAACCTGTGTGATTCAGGAGTGTCTCGTCTGTGTGGTTTTCTGCAGAGTCCAGACTGTCGACTGGAGACTCTCGGGTCAGTTCTGTCTCTTACTTGTGTCGTGTTTCAGAGCTTTCACTAAAGAGCTCGGCCATAATAAGCTCTAGTATTTACTCTGGACTTGGACTTCCTGATGATGCAGGTAAATCGGTCTCATTTAAAAAGTCGACATGCATTAAAAATCGGTTCAACAAGAAAATATTTGTTCCAATCTGACGTGTAATTTGGCTTGTGCCCTGCTCGTCTCCATGGCGATAGATAAGTTTAATGCCTTAATGTGGAACAGTTGAATAACATTTCCATGGAGAGGAGAAAGGGAGTGAACCCTCCGTCCTCTTGAAGTCAGAGCACTGTTACTTGTAAATGATTCCTGGAGTAGAAGTCAAAAGGACTGGTCCAAGAATGACTCCGGGCTCAACGGGGAGAATTGTTCTGGAACATTTGGACTTCAGTATAAATATTTACAGTTTCCTTAAATGATGCTCTGACAAACTCATGATGGGACGAACTGTTGATGTAAATGGACCAGGAAATATGTGACCACGTTTAGAACAGTTCTCAGGCTTTTCATGTTTTTAGTATGAATATTATCCTGGATTTATTTGATCCGTCACAAAGCCTCTGTAAACACAGTTTATATTTGTCTGGACTTGAACACATCATGTTTTCTTTATTCAGATTGTGGTGCTGTGGTTTGTCAAAGAGGAGCTGTTCCTCTCTGGCCTCAGCTCTGAAGTCCAACCCCTCACATCTCACAGAACTGCTTCTGTTTGGTAACAGTCTGAGTGAGTCAGATGTGGAGGAGCTGCTGGAGCTTAAACACGTCACTGTCGACTGGAGACACTGGGGTGAGTAGTGACTTTATGGGGCTGTTTTGAGCCTGGAGCAGTCGCACACATTTCCTTCTGTCCTCAAACGGACTCATGGAGCGGCTCCTTACAGTTTTTTGATTCACTTTGACACACTTCTCTATTGAACACTGACATTTACTAAACACCTCACACAGAACTCCAAACAGAGTTCGAGTTTTCCTAAACTAAAGATGATCCCAGCTAAATGCACTTTAACAGTGAAACTGATCAGTCGTCCTAAAGCCAGTTTTCCCGTCCAAACTCTCAGACTCTTCATGTGTTTGTTGAATCTGGGCCCCACACAGTTGTGTTTTTGTCACACAGTAAAAGCACATTACAGATCTGAGGACTCCACTGATCTGATCAACTCTGTTTATGCTGAACACAAAGAAGAGATGTCAGATGAGCAAACACATCCCAGTGTTTCTCTAGATTCTGGGGACACTGTGGCGGCACTAATCATTTCCACTGGAATCATTTCATCTTCTACAATGAGTGGAGTCTAAATGAGCTTTACTGCCTCTATTTCACCTTATAGAAGTCCTTTTGGCCCCGTCCACTTCCTTTAAATGTTTAGAATGAGACAATGGGCAACAAGGTGTGATGTTGTGCTGCCAGTGTAAAGTCCAGGTGTTTTTAGACTATGGGAGAGAAGTTTAGACTATGAGGGCCACCGTAGTCTCCTCTCTGAATGTGAAACAGTGCATGAGCGCTGCTTCTGCTGCGTGTGACGTCTGTGTTCTGGAGAATCAAACAAGGGTTAGGGTGAGGGGACATTTGCAAAACAGCTCCCACAAAATCCTAAGCACCCAACCACTTTAACCTCAGACTGAGAGATGCTCATGTGTTTTCTGTGCTCTTTCATTCATGTGGCAGAGCAGGAAACTGCAAAGGACATTTTGCAGTATTTGATCCCAAATATTTCTACTGAAGTAAATGTAATGGTGTTGGAATAGTAAATCCATCACCAGTACTTTTGTCGTGTCATATGTCCTGTACTCTTGAAAAGACATGTGCACATGTCACAGTGTGTATATGTGTGTGTAGTCTCTATATTCACACAGTCTGGACTCACTGCTGACACCTTCTCCCTGTTGGACTCACCAGTGAAATCCTTTGGTGTTGGATTTTAGGGCCACAAATTGTAGTTTTTTCTGTTGTGTTTGAGTTTCTATATTGTGTGTGACAGAGTTTGGGCCAAAGTCCTTTAGCACATGAGAACAGAGCTGTAGCACAGAAAAAACAAGGAGAATTCACTGCTCGTGTGTCTGTGAATGAGCTCAAAGTGCTCTGTTTCAGATTCTGTTGGACGTTTTATTGGTTGATTTTATGAGCCATGCACAGTCTACATGAGCCTCAACAGGAGATGCATCGTTGTTGTAGGTTGAAGCGATTCTAGTGAAAGGGTGTGGAGTTTAAAAACACGGTGGGGCACTTCCTACATCACCACATGACATCACAAGGTGGAACAGAGTCCTGGTTTAGTCCAGGTTTAGTCCTGGTTTAGTGCTGCTTTAGTCCTGGTTTAGTCCAGGTTTAGTCCTGGTATAGTGCTGTTTTAGTGCTGTTTTAGTCCAGGTTTAGTCCTGCTTTAGTCCTGGTTTAGTCCAGGTTTAGTCCTGCTTTAGTCCTGGTTTAGTGCTGGTTTAGTTCTAGTTTAGTCCAGGTTTAGTCCTGGTTTAGTCCAGGTTTAGTCCTGGTATAGTGCTGTTTTAGTGCTGGTTTAGTCCAGGTTTAGTCCTGCTTTAGTCCTGCTTTAGTCCTGGTTTAGTCCAGATTTAGTCCTGGTTTAGTCCTGGTTTAGTCCTGTTTTAGTCCTGGTGTGAACAGGTTGAATTGAATCATTTCTGTTTCTCCGCAGGTTCTGACTCTGAAGATGTTTAGTGTCGTGTGCAGCATCCTGACAGCCAGAGACACAAACACAAACGCTGCATTTTATCCAAAGAAAACTCTGTGTCATCTAAACTTCCTCCTTCCACTGAAGAACTGTCTGTAAATATGAGCTCAGTCACAATATAAAATGGACACATAAAGGTTTCATATTTGTTGTCGGCACAGATTCGGTTCAGAATGAATGATTCCAGTTCTTACTGTACAACACTGTGTGAAGTGTGTCAGTGTGGAGCAAACCCTGGAGCTCTGAGCTGAGCTCTTCAAACACCAGCTGCCATTAGATGTGATCTGTGAAGAGTTTCATCCTAAATGACAATAAGTTTTTACTTCTTCCCACTCCCTTTCGAGCGTACCATATTTTATTATTTATTATAAGAATTGTATTATGTATATGTATATATAGATGTTTATTTGTGTTTATATATATCTGTATATGTATATATGTGTATGTGTATATAAACATGTTTTCTCTCATGCTCGAAATAAAGCAGCAAAAAAAAAAAATGTTCTGGATCAATAAAACAGGATGTCTCAGTTGTTTATTTTGTAAATCTGGATCATGTATGTATCATTTTGAAACTTTGTGCACTAATAAATGGACAGTGGTTTGTGTTTTATCAGCATCTAACTGCACCCAAAGCTTTGCCCTCTTCTTATAATCGTCTGTTTCCTGCGGCTGCTAAAGTCGCTCTCCGGCATTTTGGTTTTGTAAAAGTAGCTCATTGGAGGAAAAAGGTTGGAGACGTCTGGTGTATAACGTGTCAAGTTTGTAAAGATATGAGTGGGATGGCACGCAGGTTTACTCAGGTGGGGAAGTCATTTATAAGAAACACACATTATACAGTCATTTATTCTTTTACCTGAGATGGACTGAAATATGTCAAATATATGTCAGGTTTGTTTTTCTGGCTCTGGCGGCTCCTTCATCTTCTGTAATTTGCAGAGAAGTGAAGCGATCTGTTCATCTGTAAATGCAAACAAAATCATTATGTTGGGTTAATACAAAGACCCTTCACGCTGTAATTTATACCATGTTGTCCTAACGAGGGCCCCACCGATATGGATTTTGTTGCAGCCAATAAAATGGGAGTTGGAGCTGCCAGTGGAATCGTCGATATGTTTAGAGACGGAAAAATTCACTGTAAATTTTCAGTTGTTTATAAAACTCAGGTTTGGCTCTATTGGATTTTCAGTTGGGTTTATTTAGGCGACATTTATTGTTCTTCTGCCTCTTTAAGTCGTATTTAAAGACAGTAGTTCGGCCTAATGGCTTTTTTTGTATTTCTAGCCAGTAAAGAAAGTGCTGTGAGTAAAGTACCACTATTAGCTTTTAGCGGTAAATGCATGTGCGCCGCGGTGATTAATGATCTGCTAAATGCCGATAATTCACACTTCTGTTCACAGCTCATTTACATATCAGTGCGTGTCCAGTAACATATGTACGGCCACTATAGTCACTTTACAGTCGCTAACAGAAGAGAAAACAGCCTGTTTATGTGTGCGAGCTACAGCAGCTAATCGCTAACCAATGAGAAAGAACCAAAACGAGCTTCAAAACCGACACATTTCAACACTCAGCCTCACACAGGCTCCTCTCAGATCACAAGTCTGCACTAAGAACTGTCCACGTGGAATATCGGCCCATATCGGCAAGATTTTGGCCGATATGTGTGACGGGCCGTGGATCTACGCGGGCACACGTCCTTCACACACTAGCAGGACTGGGGAGCGCCCTCATCGGCTTCACGGCGGCTCAATACGGGGCCCCTATCAAGGCTGCTACAGGGGCCATAAACTGCATAAGGACCAAAATGAAAAATGAGTGATGTTTGGCGTGACTCATGTCCAAGCCGGAATTCAGATTTCACACAGTTTGACTGGACATTGTCACATTAATACATTCGTATCATGATGACGAGCTGTATTAAGAAAATGGCTGCGGAAAAGTCTGTCTCAGTCTTTAGTTATTTGCTTTTGATTCATATTTTATAGAATAATACAGACTTTTCCACAGACTGAGATTGTTTCTCTTCACTAGTTTTGCTAAAGTCGCCGCCATCAGCTGAGCGGAAATGACGTCCTATAATTACCGCAGAAATAATAATGAATAATTTTAGAAATAAACTCACACAAATGAAAATTGTCACAGCACAAAACAGCACAACTGTTTTCTATAATTTTTTGCCTGTTTGGAGCTTTATTTAACATTTTGAGGGGCTGGACGACGTCATCGGCCGAAAATAAAACTGCAAATATTTTAAGAACCAGAATCGCACAAACGAAACTTTTTTCCTCACAAACGATTGACTCCATTTTGGACGTTTTAGAGCATTTTTAAGCTTCCTGAGGGACTGGCTGACCCCAATTTGATCTATAAAAGAATAATTAATTTCTCCAAAACTAAAGAAGCACAAACAAAACTTTTTGCAGCACAAACGAATTACAAACGATTAACATAGTTTTTGTGTAGGTTTGCGTTTGACGAGGGCGACTTCACGCAGGTCTGAAGAGGGTCAACACGTCCATGCATATTTGGGTCGGCCACGCAACAATTCTCCATAAATATACACAAACATGATACAAAACTGTGCACAGCAACTTGAAATTGAAAATCTGGTCACCCTATGTGAAATTCAAAACTGGGACACACTCGGGTTGGGATGGTTGGTATAAATAAAATAATGAAAAGAGCGTGGAAGATTGTGGATTCTCCTGTCAGTCATGACCTGAGGGGCTTCTGTCGCTGCATTTGTTTTGCTTTGTGGTCATTCGCAAACACGGATTTGTGGATTTTGGCGAAACAAATGACAATTTATGCTCCTCTTTACTGTTGGCGGGGATCAGATTAGACAAAAATTGTGATAGTCCTGTTTTAGTCTTAGTTTAGTCCTTTTGTAGATCAAACTGGTCCAAAATGGGGACATCTGGGGCATTTCTTGTATAAAACTGGGACAAATCACTGGTTTTGTATAAATCTGCTGGGACAGGGGACTCAGGGCTCAAAACTGGGACTAAATAGGGTAAATAGGGACATCTGTTTTTTTTTTTTGTATGTCACAGTTTGTCCCCACTAAGATTTATTACAATAATTTGCGCCCTCTATTCTCCAGCCGCAGTTTTGAGCCCAGTGTCCCCTGTCCCAGCAGATTTATTCAAAACCAGTGATTTGTCCCAGTTTTATTCAAGAAATGTCCCAGGTGTCCCTATTTTTGACCAATCTGATACACAACAGGTAAACAACAAGTAAAGCAGGGAATATATTGTCACTTTTCAGCTAAAATACAGAAAATTGATCTTGAAAATGACCATAAGGAATAAAAAATACACCGTCAGAAGTCCCTCAGATTATGACTGACCCACAAAGTAAGTTATGAATGGACAATTAATTACAGTTAAATTGTTCTCTTCACAGTTTTATTCATACTAAACATCCAAACCCGGGCGTGTCCCACTTTTGAATTCTGAAAATCTGGTCACCCTAATCAAGGGCCACATATTAAATCACAAACCAGCGTGAGGGCCGATCGAGGGTCATAGACTGGTGGTCAAAACAGTTAGTGATTCAACTACCGTATTTTCTGGACTATAGAGGGCACCTGTATATAAGCCGCATCCACTCATTTAAAAATATATATATAAAGAACGATTTTGTACTATAAATGTACATTTATGTACCTGAACAGATTCTTTCTGAACAGTGTCTTTTAACACGGCAGCAACTGTGCTGATGAAAACGAGGTCAAAAACAGAAAAGAACCGGTAATTGAACCTTCATTTCTCCTGTGCAGTGAAACCACAAGTCACTTTAATCATCTCCGCTGAAACTGATGCCGAGATTACAGCAGCAGGTAGAGGTCTACGGGACAGAATTTTCAGTCCCGCTCCCGCGTCGTGCGGCCGTGCTCCCGCCCGCGCCCGCAATAATTTTCAGAATGTTCTTATTATACATCCATGGTCCCGCGCCGCACTGTTTTGTGTTGGTCCCGTGGGTCCCGTGGGTGCAGGGCTCTACAGCGGTTTCCTTCCTGGAGCAAGATCGATGCCTTCAACTTAAAACTTGCATCATACAAACTCCTTCGTGCTTTTCATGATGAAGGGGCGAGGATTTGAAAATAATTACCAGTTAGTAATTTGTCGTGCGTGTTATATCTGCTAAATAAAAAGTAGCGTATTAATTAATTAAGCATTAATTGTCCGTCTATCTTGTTTTTGAAATTCCGGTTAGAGCGCCCCTAGCGGTGGAAGAAAAATCCACAGAATAGCCACACCTTTGTAAAAGCCGCATGGTTCAAAGCCTGGGAAAAAAGTAGCGGCTTATAGTCCGGAAAATACGGTATGTGCATTTATAACAGGTTTGAATAACCCTCCAGACTTTTATTCAGGCTTAGACCCTCAAAAGGGCACACTACATTTGCTCGATCACGGTAGATTTCAAAACCATACAGTAAAAAGTACTAGTTGTGGTAGTACGGACCAACGCACCTGGAAGCCTGAGGGCCAAAACAATTGGTCTGAGGGCCACATTTAGCTCCTGGGCCATAGTTTGGACATGCCTGACTTATCAGAACGCTATAGATGCTAAATTCCCATGACTTTTCCAGGATTTCCATGACCGTGGGAACCCTGAGTGACACAAATTAGTCGTGAGTTTGGTTTACAAATACACAAATATATTCTGTAAGTCAGCCTCACCCACCTCCCTCCCGCCCTCCTCATGACGCTCCATCCGCGCCAGGAAGCGTCTACCCGGCATCAGCAGCGGCAGGAGCCCCGGCAGCAGCGGCAGGAGCATGGACAGCGACGAGGAGCCGCTGGAAGAGACCGTGGAAGGTACTCTGACTTCGGTGCGGGTTGTCAGTGATCTCCGCTAACGTGTTTTTACCGTCAGGGGCCCCGGAGCTTTTCACCCAGAGCGCGGAACAAAACAAATCAGGGAGTTTGTAAAGCGCAGGCCCCGTGGGAGCGAGGGGGAGCCGCGGACTGGATTTGACACGGATCCGCTCCACAGGCGTCCGGAGGCGGCTACAGCTCCGCCCGAGCCCCGGAGCCCGAGCCGCGGAGCCCCGCAGGAGCCCCGCTGTTTTCAGTCCGACTGGAAACAACGGAACCACATGTTGCCCAGACGCAAAATTCAGCACGTTTAATAGACTAATTAAACATATATTAAAAAACAAAACAAAAACAATAATACACCATATCCATGTAATTTCTCACAGACTGTAGATGTTTTCCACAGAATTTGGTTACTTTGAATTACTGTCTAATACATGATTTAACATTACTAAATACTAATAAAATACAAGATTAAATGCAATACTAAATTCAGTCAATCAGTTAAATACTGCCCCTCTTTAATTGTAGGCTTTTAACAGTATATTTTAAATCATTCTTCTGCACGAACTCAGTTTTTTGTATTTTGGCGAAACAATTTATACTCCTCTTTTCTGCAGACAGAAATCGGGTTAGTCAAAAATAAAAGTTTTAGACCTGATGTAGTCCTGGTTTAATCTTAGTTTATTCCTGGTTTTGATCAAATTGGTCAAAAAAACACCTGCGGCATTTCTTGTATAAAACTGGGACAAATCAGTGGTTTTAGATAAATCTGCTGGAACAGGGGACATAGGGCACAAAACTGGGACCGTAACAGGTAAATAGGGACGTTTGGTCACCTTATACATGTCGTCACTGTATAGAGTAGATATTACAGTAGGAATGTAACAATAACTAAAATATGGTGATATCGTATCGTCAAAAGTCCCACAATAATATTGGGGGCTATCACAATATATCGAATTATAAGTTCCTTTGCTTAAATGCATTGTTTTATAGTACCAGTAGCTAATAAACATAGGGAACTACACATACCATGATTCATTTCAATGCAGACACCATGAAGAAAGATGTTTTACCTTAATTCTTGGGATTATTACTGTAATAATTCGCACCAAAATCTTGTCACACAAAAGCAAAAACATGATCCTCTCTACAATATTATTAGCCTCTCCAAAATATTGCAATAAATATCTTACAGTGAGATGCATATTGTGATAATATCGTACCAAGAGATTTGGATATTGTAACATCCCTTTATTACAGTATAAAATATTAAAGACATACATTTAGTCAGTTAATCTTAGTGGGATCACACACATGTATGATAGAAATTATTCAATTCACTTTATTTATTTAATTTCATAAACAGTTTCATAAAAGTGCTGCACAAATACATACTAATAACAATAATAAGAATATATTGATAAAATAACCGCTCAGATTTATTCATATTAATCTTCAAACAATGAAACCAGTAAGAGTAAAACTATAGAATAGCAATAAATCAAATAAAAATAAATAAAAGACACAGAGGACCACACAACTCACGCAGCCTATTTTATTCTCCGACAACACCTATTCTTGTCTTGTCAGTCCACTAGTTCACAGAGATGTCTTTATCGACCAAGAATCGCTCACTTTTTCACTTATGGCTGGTTTAAATGATAAAATCCAGCAAGTTCGTTAGCCTGTTTGAGGATGGAGAGAGAGGTGTTTTGCCCCAGGACAGAACAACAGAACGTTCAGGGTAGAGCTGGGATTCAACTACCCTCCTCTGTTTAAAAGACGCTCTAAGCTGTAACAACGTGAAGGTAGTTTATTGACCGTAATGTGTGGTGTTTGATGTGTGCAGGTCCTGTAGACGAGGATGGTCTGCCCCACGGCTTCTGCACGGTCACCTACTCCTCCAGCGACCGCTTCGAAGGACACTTCACCCACGGAGAGAAGAACGGCAAGGGGAAGTTCCACTTCTTTGATGGAAGGTACAGGATAAAGGCTCATTGTTCACATACTTGATCTGTAAGATTTCCTGGTGTTATCCAAGTGTCCTCCAGCAAATTATCGATTGTCGGGAAAAGTAACGATCGATTTTCGATTAATCATTAACATTTTATATTAAAATTATCATCACAATTATTACTATTACTAATCTGCATAACTTTACAACATATAAACCATAACCTCTACAGAGCCACATCAGTGTGAGATTAGAATGTGTTTAATACAGCTTTAAACATTTGTTTACGTCTTACATAAACAAATCTTAAAACCGCATGGCTCATTTGCATAAACAGAAAACAAAAAAAGCAGCTCTTTCCTTGTGCTGATGTGGTTCAGCTTCAGTTGGACTAAAGGACACAACTCAATGGAATATGAGTGTTTTTCTGTGACAGAGGATGTGATGAGGCTGGTGAGTCTGTTCTGTGCATATGCTGCGTTGGAGATATTGCGTATACATGCGGAACCGGGATAAAAAAAAAAGATCATACCCGGGACACTGATGTGCAGGTAAACGCACTCTGAGGGATATAGGGATCTCCAAGGAACCAGAGCCGAGCCGTGGGACTGTGGAGCCACAGCTCCGGTATTTGTGCTGTGAGACGCAGCCTCGACTCCTCACGCTACGTTACACACAGACACCTACATTCAGTTTGTCGATTAAAATGAACGTGATCGTGAACAGGAAATTCTTAATGATCAGTTATCGATTAATCGACTAATCACGCCCATCCCTAGTCTCTGCTTTAGAACCACACTCTAACTGTCTGTAACATCTTGGCTTTCCCCTGGTTTAAAGTTGACCCGTATTCTTCTGCTCAGTAAAAATCTGGAGCAGTATGTCCCGGCAGCTGGGTTGGTGCATCAATCACTGTGAGGAAGACAAAGGCAAAGTTCTTAAACGAGACAAAGCCTGCACACTTACTCCCTGCATTTAATCAATTCAATTCAGTTCAACGTTGGATAAGTGGATCTTTGTCAGGTCATGGTTCTCTCTGTTTGCCAGATAAACCCTCTGCCCACTGATTGGTCCAAAAGTGAACCACAGGAGATGTCCACAAGTCTGTTATGTTATCATCGGACATTACATCTGAAATAAATAAAACATTGTAGGAAATGTTTAATTTCATATTCCTGATTCAGGCCACTAGAGGTCAGCATTTTCAATAAGTCTGCAGTTTAGGAGTAAGTAAGTGTGCAGTTTAGGAGTAAGTAAGTGTGCAGTTTAGGAGTAAGTGTGTGTGCAGTTTAGGAGTAAGTGTGTGTGCAGTTTAGGAGTAAGTGTGCAGTTTAGGAGTAAGTGTGCAGTTTAGGAGTAAGTGTGCAGTTTAGGAGTAAGTAAGTGTGCAGTTTAGGAGTAAGTGTGCAGTTTAGGAGTAAGTGTGTGTGCAGTTTAGGAGTAAGTGTGCAGTTTAGGAGTAAGTGTGCAGTTTAGGAGTAAGTGTGCAGTTTAGGAGTAAGTGTGCAGTTTAGGAGTAAGTGTGCAGGCTTTGTTTCACTTTCTATGTTCACTGTACTTGCCTTGCACTGGAGATGTCCATATACGTATTCCTTTTATAAAAGCACCTAAACAAACCAAAACAAACATGGCGTTGCCGACATGCATAGTTCAGCCTATTTTACTGAAAATACAGACTATGTTGTTGTATGAAAAATGTGCTGAAGATTTTGGGTGAAGAAGCTTTCGTGTGTTTGTGGACAGGGAAGATGTCTGCGCTTTTCTCTTTCCTCAGCTTGTTCCTTGTTGTGGCGCTAAACCTGTGCATTATGGAGCTCCAGATTGATTGATTTAATGTGTAGAACTCAATCTGGTGAGAGTCAGGCCACATTAGTACAAAATCTGCTCAGGTGTGAACAGTCGGAGAGGATTCAGATCACTCACATAGCAACTCTTACGTGATTGGTTTGATTAATTATATTTTGATTTTATGACAGAAAATGTAACTCAGATTATTTACAGATATCTACAGATCATTTGCAGGAAGGAAAACAAGTCTACCTCATTTACATTAAACTGAAAGTAAAAAAAACAACAACTTGGCATGTATTGGTCGTGTGCAGCAGTAATTTGATCATTCCCGAGACGAGGTAATGATCAGCCCGTGTGTTGTGAACAGCACTCTGGAGGGACACTATGTGGAGGACGCGCTGCAGGGACAGGGCGTGTACACGTATGAGGACGGGGCTGTCCTCTGTGGGACGTATGTGGACGGAGAGCTGAACGGTCCCGCCCAGGAGTTCGACTGTGACGGACGCCTCTCCTTCAGGGGACAGTACAGAGACAACAGCCGCTGTGGGGACTGCTCCATCTACTACTCTGTGAGCCCTGCACTTTTCACCCTCTTCAACTTAGGCTTAGACTTTATTGACCCTCAAGGGAAATTACTTGGACATTCCACATTTTATTACAATAACAAAGAGTAAAAAAATATATAAAAATGGTAATAAACAGCAAGATCCAAGAGACTGGTGTTAAATAAAGCATAATTATTATATAAATGTCTATGTACAGTAAGTAAAAAGCAAATCTCATAATATAAATACAGTATCACAGTGCAAAGATTATATGATATGACAGAAACTTTGGCTTATTTGTTACATAAAGGTGAGTACATCAGTATGAAGTACGGTATAAACGTAGTCCTGTAGTCCACCTTCCTTTAAAGTTAAAGTTCTGTCCTGTTTTTGTTTAGTTTCATTCCTGTTTAATCTGTCTCGATTTACTCTATAGAGTCAGCTGAGCTTTATTTTGCTTCTGTTCGCCTTGGCCGCCCTGTAATATAACCACTGGTAGCTGTTAGGGATGCAAAAATAACTGAAATAACTGAAATATCGTAATATCGTATCGTCAAAAGTCTCACAATAATATCATTGGCTATAACAATATACCAAAATACAAGTCTCTTTGCTTAAAATAATAGTTATGGTGATTCCAATGTCTTTCTTTGTGATTTTAATGTCTTTCTTAGTCTGTAAAGCACTTTTAATGACTTTGTCTGAATTGTGCTATACAAATAAACTTCCCTTGCCATGTCTTTGGTGTTATCAGTGCAGACTATATGAAGAAATAGCTGTTATTAAGCACTTTTCATTGCTAATTCTTCGTTTTCTGACAGTACCAAAAGCTTTTCAAGGCTTTTCCAAGGCTTTAAAAAGCAGCTTATTCACAGGTTTTGTTCCCCTCCACAGAATATGTTAATAAATGTCGAGCTGTGAGATGCATGTCGTGGGATTTTGACGTCGTTACATCCCTAGTTGCTGTGTGCTGGTTGCAGGACGGGGGCTGTCTGTTCGGGCGGGTGAACGCCGACGGGGAGATGAGCGGAGACACAGTGGCCTACATTTACCCCGATGGACACACGGCGCTGTATGGGACGTTTGTGGACGGAGAGCTCATCCAAGCCCGACTCGCCGCTCTGCTTTCCAACAGCAATGGGAGGCCACAGTTTCAAGTCGCTCCAGATAGTAAGATTAAGATAATTTATTCACGGTATTTAAGTTTGGACACACTCGCTCATTCATTTTATGTTTACTACTTTTACTACTACATTTTATGTACCGTATTTTTCGGACTATAAATCACACTTTTTTCATGGTTTGGGTGTTTCGTGCGACTTATATATGAAATATATATAAATTCAGATCTAAACAAGAAATCGCCCTTAGTGGGAAATGTAAACATGGGCAAGGCACAAACCCGAGGCACCGACTGAATATATTAAAAGTCCTTTATTGCATCAAGGGTCAACAACACGTTTCGACCAGCAAGATATAATTTCACATGTTGGTTATTTTCACACTGAGGCCACAAGAGGGCGCTCTAGGCTTGTGCACCAGTATCTGCTACACCTCATGATCTTCCTCCTGCACATAGACCGTATCTACGCTCCTGTCACTTCACCACCTGCAGCACCTCAGACCTGTTTGCTCAGGTAAATCCAGGTGGAGATATTTTTTTTTGTCCAGACAGTGAATAATCCACTGAATCTGGTCCTTTAGTCCGACAAAAACAGCTGCTGGTGCTAATGCAGAAGCTTCTATCACTTTATGCAAATGAGCCATGCGGCTTTAAATTTCATTTCTATAAAACATAAACAAATGTGCCAAAGCTGCATTAAACACATTATTACTCAGTGTATATATTGAGGAGAGCACCAGGAACGTCTGTAGAGCGATGGTAGAGAGGAACAATCGAGCAGCAGAAAGAAAGTTTGGAGTGAGAGAAACTTGTGTTTGACAAGAGAAAAGTGGAGGAAACTTGAACTGAAATGAAGAAAACAAAAAAACTAAAATCGTGGCTAAAAGCTGGATTTAGCTGGAGTTTGCAGAGTTGCTCAGAAGTGACACTGAGGATGAAGAATTCAGTGGATTTAGTGATTTGGTGAGATGGGGAGTTTGGTAAACTTGTTCTGTTGTTTCTGCTCTAGTTTTGTGAATAACTGTTCATATGTGACGTGAACACACCAGCTCAGTTCAGCTCTGTTCTGTTGTTATTACTATAACTCGCCTTTCTAGATGAAATGTCTGTTCCTGGTGTCTGATTTGATCAAATAAATTTCCCCCAAAAAGCTATTACAATCACCGTAGATAGTGAACTCAGACAACATTTTAACATGAAGAACTTGCTCATCATGTTCAGTGTTTTCGTGATGAAGGATAAATCAGCATTAGGTTACTACTTAAAGCTATACAGGGTTGCGTTAACAGGGTAGAGCTGTACAAAAATGATCTATATTTATTGGCTGACACTTTTTCAGGTGCAGTGTACACTTATGACAAGTCCACGTCCAGCTGCATCGCCACCCATGCTCTCCTCCCTGACCCCTACGAGAGCCAGAGGTACTGCTGCCTGTGTGCTGCGTCATGTCTCCCACAGTCTTATGTTTGTTTTATTTTATAAAAAGAAAATATATATATATATATATATATATATATATATATATATATATATATAGGGGAGTATGGATATGTCTGACAGAACAAGGTGTACAAAAAAATTAAAGAGTGGATATTTTACATCTATGGGGTATTATATTAACTGCTACAAATAACATACTGGATATCAGGGGTGTCAAACATGTGGCCCTCCAAGACCTTTAATTTGGTCCTCGGCTGATTTTCTATTAAAATATTAAAATTTTTCAGATTTTTAGGGTAATTTTCGGCGCTGCTTAGCATAGCCGCGTCTCCAGCGCTTCTGTGCGTGGCGCCTCCCACCAGAGCAGCACAAATGAAGATTCGCCTCTTCCCAAACGCTCTTATAGGACGATCGCTTTGACTGTTGACCGTGCCACCCTCATCAGCAAAATGCCAAAAATGAGAAAAGTGGAGCTGAGTGCAGGATTTTCCAAGAAAAATGGACTAATTCTTATTTGTTCACGGAGGTGAATGGGAAACCTGTGTGCTTGGTGTGTTCGCAACAAGTGGCGGCGCTCAAGGAATATAATCTTAAACACCACTACGAAATACAGTAACTTGAACGGAGAACTGAGAAGAAAGCAGATATATATATATATATAACTTTATTTAACCAGGGGAATCCCATTGAGATTAAAAACCTCTTTTTCAAGGGAGCCCTGGCCAAGAGGCAGCAAAAAGACAATTACAACACAATTAAAATTACATACAAATGAGTTAAAAACAGGTAGCAAAAGACAATTACAACACAATTAAAATGACATACAGATTAGTTAAAACAGGTACAGTTTATGGAGGCTGTCTCAAGTGCTCTCAGTCTGGATTTAAAGCCATTCAATGAAATAAGTTCTGTTAATTTCCAGTCCTTTTGCAGCTTGTTCCATGTCGAGGGGGCAGAGAAGACAAAAGCCCTTTTTCCCAACTCTGTGCGAACAAACGGAACAGAGAGCAACAACTGATCATTCGAACGCAAACCATAAGAATCAACACTTCTCTGTGTGATTAAGTTACAGATGTAGGAGGGCAGTAGTCCAAGCATGGCCTTGTAGATAAAAGTATAAAAGTGAGTCAATCTCCTAGTGGATAAAGACGGCCATCCTACTCGGGAATACAGTTCACAGTGGTGGGTCAAGGCCCTGCAATTAGTAACAAACCTCAAAGCAGCATGATACACAGAGTCAATCTTACTCAGACATTGAGCTGAAGCATTCATATACAGCAAGTCACCATAGTCTAAAATGGATAAAAAGTTGCCGTAATAAGGCACTTTTTAACCTTAAAAGAAAAACAAACTTTTATTTCGAATAAAAAACCCAATTTCGATTTGAGTTTCTTCACAAGATTCTCAATGTGGGTTTAAAAGTCAGGCATCATCAAGCAAGATACCAAGATATTTGTACAAATGAACCACCTCAATTTCATTTCCCTCAAGAGTGGACACTGTGGGGACATCTTGCAGATTCTTCCTAGAGTTTGAGAACAACATTAGTTTAGTTTTGTCAGCATTAAGCACTAGTTTTAGCTGCAGAAGTGTGTGCTGCACCACATCAAAAGCTTTCTGCAGAGATTCAACAGCATTAAGAGGAGATGAGCCAAGCAGTAAATGATTGTGTCATCGGCATAAAAGTGCATGTTAGCACTGGACACATTTTGTCCCAAATCATTAATATACATAATGAATAGGAGAGGTCCTAATATAGAACCCTGTGGCACCCCCTTGTGGAGACTCACAAATTCAGAGCACAGACCATCATATTTGATACATTGGGTCCTGTCACTCAAATAATTAGTGAACCAGGAGACTACATGATCTGACAGACCAAAACTGATAAGCCTTTGCTTTATGACTGTGTATCCACAGTGTCAAACGCCTTTGACAGATCAATAAAAAGTGCAGCGCAGTATTGCTTTTTATCAAGAGCAACAAGTATATCATTGATCACTTTTGTAGCAGCGGTGATGGTACTGTGCTTTTTCCTGAAGCCTGACTGCAGTTTTGAAAGAAGATCATTAGAATATAGAAACTCTTTAAGTTGATCACAAACAAGGGATTCAAGAATTTTTGACAAAACACACAGATTTGATATTGGCCTGTAGTTAGTTAAAACTGCAGGATCACCTCCTTTTAGCAGAGGAACAACAAATGCTGACTTCCAGACTGGAGGAATTTCTTTGTTTTCAATTGATAGATTAAAAAGTATTGTAAGAGGCTGTGCAATAAAATCAGCAGCCATTTTCAAAAAGTAAGGCTCTATCAAATCTGGCCCAGGAGGTTTTCTGTGATTCAGTGTTTTGAGAGCCTTATGAACTTGCTGCACACTAAAAGGTACAAATGTAAAAGGTTCTCCTGAAAACATTTGAGAGTTTGTACAATAAGGCAGAGAGGCAAGTCCTGTAGAGTCAAACAAAGACCCAGATGACACAAAATGCTTATTAAAGCTATTTAAGACCTCAGTTCTGTCATAAACTGGGACTGAGTCTTTTAAAACAAAAGTGGGAAGAACCTGGGGGCTTTTGTTCACAGATGAAGACTTAATAACTTTCCAAAATTTCAATGGGTTCTTTAGGTTCTCAGTTGTGACCGATAAGTAATATTCTGATTTGGCCTTTTTAATAAGAGATGTGCATTTATTTCTCAGTTGTCTGAAAATAGACCAATCACTGGCAGAATCACTTTTTCTAGCTTTGGCCCATGCCACATTACGCTGATGGATGACATCAGACAATTCTGGGGAGAACCAGGGGTTTTCTCACCCCTTCACTCTGACTTTCCTTAAAGGAGCATGTTTGTTTACAATTTTCTCAAAGTTTTTCTTAAAAAAGGTCCAAGCAAGTTCAACATCTGGCAACAGGCCTATATGTTCCCATTTAACCAAGGACAAGTCATGATGATAGGCTTGTTCATTAAATTTCTTCAAATTCCTCTTAAAAATAATACGAGGTTTACATTTAGGGATTTTTGTGTCTCTGCAGGCTGCAACTACACAATGGTCACTCAAGTCATTGCAGAAAACACCCAAGGAAGAGAACTTGTGCGGGGCATTTGATAGAAATTAAATCAATCAAAGTGGACTTTTAGGGCATTTAATGTTTGGCCTAGTTGGTTGATTGATCAACTGGCTAAAATTTACAGAGTCACAGAAGGATTTAAACTCTTCAGAAGCTGTGTTTAGCCAATCCCAATTAAGGTCTCCTGCCATTATAAGTTCATTGTAGTTTAATTTGGACAGAAGATGCCTTAAGGATGACAATACCTCCTTGGTGGCAGACGGAGGTCTATAACAACCAACAGCAGTTATGGAGAGGGATTTGGCTATTTCCACATTTAAGGCTAAAAACTCCATCTGCTTACAAATAGACTCAGACAAGACGATTGAAGCATCGAATCTTGATTTAACATAGATGGCTACACCACCACCTTTTTTAGGCCTGTCAGTACGATAGACATTGTATCCATTTATATTAATATCATCACTTGTAATATATTTTGTCAGCCATGTTTCAGAGATAAACACAATGTCCGCATCTGTTGAACTAACCCAAATTTTGACTGCATCCATTTTAGATAGTAAACTGCGTACATTAAGATGAATAATTTTGAGGCCAGACATTGATTTAAAATCAGCAGGGGTCTGGGTACATTGCAGTTCAGGTCCAGGGTTTGGATGCACATTTCCAGATAAAAGTAAGAGGAGAACAATCATCAGTCTTTGCTTCACTTTACATTTTGAAGCAGTATTTCTGAAAGTTGAAGCCAGGCAAATCTTTTTACTGTGCGAAAGTGTAAGGTCATATAGAATAAACACATTTTGAAGTTTAAGTAATTCCCTGGAAACATCTGTCCGGGAGCATAAGACCCAGACCAAATGAATCTGTGGCTTCTTAAAAACAGCATTAAAATCAGTGCCACTATAATACGTGTCCCAGAAACACAACACACTCTCATGGGTACTCACCCGAGGAGCATTGTTTGGTTTCATGTCCCAGGCTGCCAACCACCATATAAAAATAATGAAAAATGTCATCGTCCTCCACTTTCTGCACACTTCTGGAGGATGCAACAGGCCTAAGCTAGTTAGCTCGGCTCCAGGCAGATGCAGCAGGGGCAGGCCTCCCAGCCCAGTCCCCAGGTGGATGCAGCAGGCCCAAGCCAGTTAGCTCGGCTCCAGGCAGATGTAGTAGGGGCAGGCCTCCCAGCCCAGTCTCCAGGTGGATGTAGCAGGCCCAAGCTAGCTAGCTCGGCTCCAGGCAGATGCAGCAGGGGCAGGCCTCCCAGCCCAGTCTCCAGGTGGACGCAACAGGCTCAAGCCAATTAGCTCGGCTCCAGGAAGATGCAGCAGGGGCAGGCCTCCCAGCCCAGTCTCCAGGTGGATGCAGCAGGCCCAAGCTAGTTAGCTCGGCTCCAGGCAGATGTAGCAGGGGCAGGCCTCACAGCCCAGTCTCCAGCTGGATGCAGCAGGCTCAAGCTAGTTAGCTCTGCTCCAATAGGCAATCAATGCTGCCTGTTGTGGTGCGAGGAAGATGTAGCCTTCAAAGAACATTCACAGTCCATATCTCCCTATACTTGAGACATACTCCATAAAAAGTACCAACTGTCATATGCCAAGAGATAAAAAATTATATAAAATGACTTAAAAATTATGTTAAAAACAGCAAAACACAGATAACTGCTTAACAGACAAAGCACATGCTGCCATCTTGGTTTAGGGGCATAAATTAATTATTGCTGCAACTGAAGAAGCAGCCGTCTGTTTTCACCCGGAACCGAGAGGTTAGTGATGCTGCTGTGAAAGGAAGCTACCTGACCTAGCATAATATTATCATAATTTGTAAAAGAAAGAGTTCATCAGATAAAAAAGATTTCTGTAATAGATTTGCGTTTCTCTGCACAAATATTTTGACTTATTGCTATTTTTGGGCTAAATATGCCTTGAGTTTCTGATCCCTTTAGGATGTGGCCCCCGGACCAAAATGAGTTTTGACACCTCTGCTGTATATAGATCACCATGTTACCGAGTCTCCCCTCCCTTTGCTCCCGGAGCTAAGTCACGCCCCCTTCAGAGCACTAGCACAATGCAATCAGAATCACCTCCCTTATGAAACTACTGCTGTGCACATTTTTGTATCATGTTTTTTGGAGAATTGTCGTGTGGGAGCGGAGATTTGCACAGAATCTTACTATTAACCGTCACGAGGTTCAAATAGGGCCCGGGAGAGATCGCTAAATTACCCAAACATGCATGGATGACATTTTTGATGAGGGAACAATGTTATAACATGGTAGAAAGCTCAAAATAGCATTCTGCATAATACCCACTTTAAAAAATAAATAAAGATATCATGTAATGTAAAAGTGCATGACAGTTTAGAGCACCTTTTCACTAAAATCTGTTTAATCTGTCAAATGTCTTCTGTGTGCATAAATTGTTAGAATGGGCTCTGTTCACGCTTACGTCACAAAACCAGAAGACGTTTGGAAACATGCGGATGACGACTTCCTTTGAGCTCAGTTAGCGATAGTAACTCTGAGGAAATGGCTCGGTTTTCTTCTTCTAGATGTCATCGTATTCTTTCGTTGTTTCCTGTTGTTCCTGTTCCTATTAATTTGTGGATTAAAAATGTGTTTAATGCAAAAAAAAAAAAAATGTCGTTGAAGCGTTCCGTTATGTTCGGCAGATCAACAGTTACGACCAGCTGCCTGTAAGTGACATCGAAGATACGATTACGTCCCGCATAGAAATCTTTTTTGAAGGTTTTGAAGATGCTGCAGCTGAATCTACGTTTTTTTCACATGTCCAGTGTCGGTAACATTTGGAAACATGCGGATGACGACTTGACGTCTCTGTTGGCGATAGTAACTCCGACAAAATCTGGGAAAACTGAGAAAATGGCCCAGTTTTCCTCCATCTAAATTCTATTCTCTATTCTTTCTTTTTTCCTTTTAGAAATTGCCTATGACTGTATTACTTTAATTTTCTCAAAAATCAACAGTGCGCCTTATCATCTGGTGCGCCTTATGTATGAAAATAGACCATTCATTGATATTGCGCCTTATCGTCCGAAAAATATGGCCATTTGTGTATTATAATTTGTCTAAAGCAATAAAAAAAGATGTCATTGTAGGGTTTCGCTATGTTCGACAGATCAACCGTTACAACCAGCTCCCTGTAAGTGACACTGAAGGCGCGATTAGAGTCCCGTCCCCCATGGAAAGTCGTCATCCGCATGTTTCCAAACGTCTTCCGGTCAGCGTGAATAGAGCCTATTCTCCTATTATCCGGATTCTGTTTTAGACCTCAGAGCTACAGCGACGACTTGTATTTTTGCACTTTTCTTCTCCCAAACTGCCACTTTCACTGATGCAAAATTATAATAAACATTGACCACAGGTACTGAAAAACTGTCACGTGCACTTGACCGTAAATAGTGCTTCTCTGTTGTTCTAGAGCGTACGTGGCCGACTCTCTGATCGAAGGAGCGGGTCAGGGTCTGTTCGCTAAGACTGACGCCGACGCCAACACCGTCATGGCCTTTTACAACGGAGTCCGCATCACACACTCGGAGGTACGGGTCACAGACTCTGTTATCTTTACTCTCCCGCATGCAAATTATGTGTGGTTTGTGTGTTATGAAGGAAACAAAACACAACTTCAAGTAGGTTTGTGATCAGAAAACACCTTTGTACTTGTAAAAAAAGATCAAGCACTACAGTATTTTGTTCTGAGTATCTTACCTTTGATACTAGTTTTAGGATCGATTACTTGTCAAAGGTTTTAATACTTTTGACGCTACCTGCAACTGACTCATTTGCCCATAGCTCTTTCATCTACCATATTTTTCGGGCTATAAGTTGCACCAGCCAAAAAATGGACAATGAAGAAGAAAAAAAGAGACCCAAGAACCAACATTTCCTCTTGAAAGGCAAGTTATAGTAATAAAAACAGCCCAATAGAGAATAAACCATGTGTCATTCGTTCATTCATTTTTCAATATAGAAGCAAAAATAAGAAAATGAAAAAACAACTCTTTTCTTTATTATTTGTCTCTAAAACCAAAATGAAAAAACGGATAATGAGTTGTTTTTTCATTTTTGATTCATATACATGATTCATATATTTGGTCTATGGGCTGTCAGTGTGAAAAATGTAATAAATAAGTCACACCTGAGTATAAGTCGCAAGAACCACCCAAACCATGAAAAATATAGAAAATTATAGTCCGAAAAATACAGTACTTGCTTTTACAAAAGAAGCCTGAGTTAAACTGGTACAACTACAGGGACTTTTCCTCTAACTTTCCTATTTCCTTTCCTAGAACAGAATTGTATGACCCAGACCAAAATGAGCACCAGCAGGCCTCACTGTGTAGTAGAAATGACCAGCCACAATACTATAACAACACATAATTCCTGACACATGTTTGTTTATCATTTTCGTCAACAAAATACAAGATGCAGACATGTGAGTGTGCATGTGTGCTGCTGTTACAAACTGTTCCTAGGGACGAAAGGAAGGAATTATTTAACAGGTGACCCTTTTAATTAATAAGCACACTTACGCAATAAAAAAGTAGTGATTACAAAGCAAGGGTAGGCCGTTAGCGACCTCTAGTGTCCAATACACCAACCGAAACGAGGCGAGGAAAATCAGGGAAAATCTGGGATCAACGTTCACAGATTTGGATTAAAGGAATGGAAGGCACAAAATGAGTGGAGACCAGGGAGAGAAAGGCGTGTCGGGCCCAGGCCAAGCGACGTACCAGCTGCCCTACCACTTCAACCTCACGTCGTGTAGTGTGACATGGTTCCATCGTATAAAACCAGACACCAGACATTCAGGCGGTAACAAGTTAAAGCTAAATGTTTATGGAAATTACTGCCAGCAGTATGTCTTTTTACTTAGAAATAGTAAAAGCATGTTTTTTGTATTTGTTACACTGAAAAACGTGTGTCCTTTCTGTGAAAAAAAGTATTCAATCTGTACAATATAACAGCATAAATAACCGGATGCTACACTTAAAGGGGAACTCCAGCACATTTGAAGCTAAAGTCCGTTGCTAGAGGAGGTCAAATTCTGTCAGAAGCCAAAAAACGGCACAGATCAGTGTTTCCTCGGCGGAGATCTCACTGTGGCAGTGAGTCTGTCAAGGCAACAAACTAGTGTAGTGATGGGGGCAAGTTCTTAACTTCCACGTAAAACACCAATTTGCTTCACACTGAAGAAGCTTAACACCACTTTAACCCATCTGACAACAGCCACGAGTCTAACAAACAAAACGCTCTGCCTGGTTCACTCATTAGTGTCTGGAAAGGTTAGAAAACAACTTTATAAGCACCTTAGCCGTATCTTTGTCGATTTCCCACTGCGCATGTGAAAGCCCAAAGAATCATTCAACAGAACTAAGCGTTTATTGATATTACTGCCAACAGTATGTCTTTTTACTTAAAAATAGTAAAGCATGTATTTGTTACACTGAAAAACGTGTGTCCTTTCTGTGAGCTTTCATCTCCACAAACCTGACTGGCCTGGGGGAGGCTTGTTTCCGTAGAAATGTTTTAGCTGTAATTTTCCATAGTACATGTTAGGGCTGAGCTATATGGACCAAAAAATGTATCTCGATATATTTTGCTATATCTCGTATACAATATCTCAATATCTTTACAGGAAAAATAACCCCTCCACAAAGTCTTTTTTATTTATGTTCAAAGAGGACAAAGAAATAATAAATTGCCTTCAAAAATAAAACAACTCAACTCGAGGTTGGAAGTCCATATAGGAACAAAATGCTTCTGCGGCATTTAAGGTAAAAAAAAATCCCTTTAGTTTAGTCTGCGGCCGAGCTCCGGAGCTACGTTTAATCCTGGTTTAGTCCTAGTCCTGGTTTAGTCCACGGCCGAGCTCCGCGGCTACATTTAGTCCTGGCTTAGTCCTAGTCCTGGTTTAGTCCTAGTCCTGGTTTAGTCGTAGTCTTGGTTTAGTCCTAGTCTTGGTTTAGTCTGCGGCCGAGCTCCGGAGCTACATTTAGTCCTGGCTTAGTCCTAGTCCTGGTTTAGTCCACGGCCGAGCTCCGCGGCTACATTTAGTCCTGGCTTAGTCCTAGTCCTGGTTTAGTCCTAGTCCTGGTTTAGTCCTAGTCTTGGTTTAGTCCTAGTCTTGGTTTAGTCTGCGGCCGAGCTCCGGAGCTACATTTAGTCCTGGCTTAGTCCTAGTCCTGGTTTAGTCCACGGCCGAGCTCCGCGGCTACATTTAGTCCTGGCTTAGTCCTAGTCCTGGTTTAGTCCTAGTCCTGGTTTAGTCCTAGTCTTGGTTTAGTCCTAGTCTTGGTTTAGTCTGCGGCCGAGCTCCGGGCTCTGCAGCTACACTTAGTCCTGTTTTAGTCCATGGCCGAGCTCTGGGCTCCGCGGCTACATTTAGTCCTGGCTTAGTCCTAGTCCTGGTTTAGTCCTAGTCCTGGTTTAGTCCGCGGCCGAGCTCCGCGGCTACATTTAGTCCTGGTTTAGTCCTAGTCCTGGTTTAGTCCGTGGCCGAGTTCCAGGCTCTGCAGCTACATTTAGTCCTGGTTTAGTCCTAGTCCTGGTTTAGTCCTAGTCCTGGTCGATATATCGATATGTTAGAATTCATATCGAGTTTAAAAAAAAATCTCCATATATTTTAAGTATCAAGGTATCGCCCACCCCTCATACATGTTCTGAAGTATGGCTTTAACCTTCTGTTTCCATGGAATCGTGCCACCTCCAGAAAGTTACATACTGTACCTTTTAATAATTAACTTTATTTGTTATTTGTTAATTGTTTAATAGTTACTGAGCATAATCGACTCACTGTAAAGTCAAGAGAACTGTAAGAAGAGGTTTTATGGTTCAAACATAACATTTAATATAAAAAAGAAGACACAGCATAAGTTTAAAAACATAATATAAAATAAAAAATGAAAATCGTCTAAAACTGAAGAGCCGTGTGTTGCAGGTGGACAGTCGTGACTGGGCTCTGAATGGAAACACCATCTCTCTGGACGAGGACACCGTGATCGACGTCCCTCAGCCGTGGGACCAGACCCACACATACTGCGCCACTCTGGGACACAAGGCCAACCACTCCTTCAGCCCCAACTGCAAATACGACCCGTACGTACCACCTCCATAAACGTGTTCACTGCTCCCGTGCAAAAACTGGAGGCTTCAGTCACACAACACTTTATACACAGTGCAGCGGAAAAGTATTTGCCCTCTTCCTGGTTTCTTACTTTTTTGTCACACTTAACTCTTTCAGATCATCAAACAAATTTAAATATTCAACAAAGATAACAAAAAAACAGTTTTTCTATGATGATTATATTTGTTAAGAGAAAAAATGCTACCCAAAGCTACATGATCCTGTGTGAAATAGTGATGACCCCCTTGTTAAATGACGAAGTAACTGTGATTAATCATGTTATTATTATTATTATTATTATTATTATTACTATTATTATTATTCAGGCCTGACACTGCCAGACCTTTCAAACCAAGAGATCGCTTAAAAAGAACCTGTCAGACAAGGTGAAGTCGGACATATTGAATCCAAGACTTCATGCCTCGATCCAAAGAAATTCAGGAGCAGATAAGAAGTAATGGCTTTTTTCTCCTAATCCTAATCCTCTTTTTTTCCTCTAATATATAAAATCGGCACTTAAAACCACATTTTGTGTTTATTTGTGAGTTATCTTTGTCTAATATTCAGTGGAGGATAGTACGCTTGTTGTAGTTTTTAAACTTATGCTTTCTGGGAGTTGTAGTTTTTTTCTGAACAGCTGTAGTTCCCGGCGCTGGTTAGGAGGATTCAGATCTAGCTAAAGCAGCGTTAGCATCTTCTCCTCACTGCTCCTTCCTCCTCCTTGGCCCTCACAGTCGACCTCATGACGTAGCTCTCAGAGGTCAGCGAAAACGAGAACGAAGGAGGTGTCGGGTATCCACACTTCAAACTTTTACACTAAAATGACCAAAATAAGGACTTGGAACGGAAGCAGAAAAGTTCATTTGGTGTTTCGTTCCAGTCTGAAAACAAAACTGGTGTGTTTCTGTGCACACAGGTACGTCCACCCTCGTTTTGGGCCCATCAAGTGCATCCGAACCCTGAGGCCAGTGCACAAAGATGAGGAGCTGACGGTCGCCTACGGTTATGACCACGAGCCGTCGGGAAAGAACGGCCCAGAAGCTCCTGACTGGTACAAGCAGGCGCTACAGCACTTTGAACAGGCAAGCAACCAATGAGAGCGCAGGACACAGACATGGACAGTTCCGACGGCCAACGAAAGCAATAACAAATTTGGGAGTACGATATACTGCTGAAGTGAATATAAACGATAAACGATAATATTGCAACTTAACTATAAAGCAGATTTATCTTTAAAAAAAGTATTAAATCTGTACAATATAACAGCAAAATAACCGGATGCTACACTTAAAGGGGGCACATTTGAAGCTAAAGTCCGTTGCTAGAGGTGGTGGAATTCTGTCAGAAGCCAAAAAACAGCACAGATCAGTGTTTCCTCGGTGGAGATCTCACTGTGGCAGTGAGTCTGTCAAGGCAACAAACTAGTGTAGTGATGGGGGCAAGTTCTTAACTTCCACATAAAACACCAATTTGCACAGAAAAGGCTTAACACCACTTTCTAACCTATTGTAAAACAGCCACGAGTCTAACAAACAAAATGCTCTGCCTGGCTCACTCATTACTGTCTGGAAACATTAGAAAACAACTTTATAAGCACACTTAGCATTACCTTTGTTGATTTCCCACTGCACATGCGAAAGCCCAAAAGACTTGATCGCCGACTCCAGCGGCGTCATGCGGTTCCAAAGAAAATGGTTTGGTAGTGTATTTTTTTAAACCTTTTTCAAAAAATATAATTCACTCATAAATAAATGGGATTAGAAATGACATTGGCGATCGAGTCTTTTGAGCTTTCCCATGTGTAGTGGGAAATCAACAAGCTAATGCTAAGGCTGCTTATAAAGTTGTTTTCTAACGTTTCCAGACACTAATGAGTGAACCAGGCAGAGTGTTTTGTTTGTTAAGACTCGTGGCTGTTGTAAGATGGGTAAAAGTGGTGTTAAGCTTCTTCAGTGTGAAGCAAATTAGTGTTTTAGGTGGAAGTTAAGAACTTGCCCCCATCACTACACTAGTTTGTTGCCTTGACAGATTCACTGCCACAGTGAGATCTCCGCCAAGGCAACACTGTTCTGTGCCGTTTTTTGGCTTCTGACAGAATTCCACCACCCCTAGTAATGTGTCGGAGTTCCCCTTTAAGTAGTTAGTTTAGTCTATAATGGGTCAGATGTTCATAATCCAACCTTTTACAGCTCAAAATAACCAAACTTTTCCTAGTAGTTCAAAGAAGAAATACCCATGATAAATACTGACCTCCCCAAAGTGTTTGCTTCCATGTATCACCTATTGAAGTCGATATAGTAATTATCATGACAGGCCTAGTTCCGACGGCCAGTGAGAGCGGAAGACACAAAAGTGAGAAGTTCAGTATCCAATGAGGGCGCAGGACAGAAACGAGGACAGTCCAACGGCCAATGGGGGAGCGCGAGACACCAACATAGACAGTTTTATCTGTGCTACATGTCCGAGGTACTTGAAGGTTTATTATGCAAATGATCGGAGATTACGTTTGAAAAATGCCATGGAAAACTATGCAAGTATTTACCATTAGTATTTATGAGTACTGTCTGATCTCACTGTTGGGCTAGTACAGATTTGTAACTCATTTATTTATAATGTCTAAAATGAATTATCGATGTTTGAATTATGGATTACAAAATTGCCTGAGATGCCTCTGAAATAATGTATACATTTTCTAACCTGTGGAAAATAAAATCCATTGTTACACACGTGTCAGTAGTTGTGTTTGTATTGTGTAAATGCATAAATGTGGCTTTATGTGACCTTAACAAGTGTGTGACTCAGTGAAAACATATAATTTTCTTATAATATGTTTATCTGAATGGTTTTCAATCTATACCATAGCTGTTTGATGTCTCTTTTGATAGTAACTATAATTACACGTACTATAAGAATGCACTATTGTATTGCAATTACATGTACTATAAGAAAAACTATTTGAGGACACTGACATACAGCTATTTGTATTAACCTATTAAAGCATTGTGTGTGTGTGTGTGTGTGTGTTTGATGGGGTTAATGTTTCACTAGTCATATGATAAATTCCAGAAGATTATTTGATTGTTTAATAAACCATCTTTACTCAAAGGAGAGATGTCCTTAATAAACTGACTTAAATACATTCCCTGAATAAATGTAATCCCTTACCAGTTTTAAAATGCTAAAGTAATAATGCATATCCCATCATTGTTTTTGAACTTTAAGGTAATTTAGCCTATTTTAGATCTATCCCAGAAATAAAGTGATTTGGTTTTGCAAATGTTAAACATAAGTTTTCGTTTTGGATGAGAATTATTAGAATAACTCTCAAAATGGTCTCAAAATCCGACAGTTTGATTAACGTAATCTGCGTGGTGCGTGTTGTTAGCATTAGCATTAGCAGCGTGTTTGTCAAGAGGGGCGGCTCCGTGGGCTACACCTGTCCCATTTCAGCAACAGCCTTAGAGTCTGCGGATTGGGGCACGGCTAATATATTTAAAAAATAAACGTCTATGGTAGATATGACATGTTTGGCTAATATCATAGAACTATAATGGCTAATGTAAATAAAAAATAAAAGTCTACAGTAGATGTGACGTGTTTCCGGTGGAGGTCTAGTGTTTCCGGTCTGGAGTGGAGCTTTTACTTGTCTGCAGCCAGACCCTCTGGGAAATGACAACGGCAGGTTTTGAACAATAACAAAAACAGCATCTCAGTGACATAGCAACTGTAAAATTTGAACTTCAATAACTTTATTAAACTATAACACTACTATCAAACTGTAGTAACATTTTTATTTATTTATATATTGATTTATAGGAGACATACAATTATTAGCTAAACATGGCCAAATTGTTAACTAAAGAAATAAAAAATAAAAAAATGACAACAACCGTAGGTTTGAACAATAACAAAAACAGCATCTCAGGGAGACCAACATAGCAACCGTAAAATGTGACCTTCAATAACGTTATTAAACTTTAACATTACTATCAAACTGTAGTTAACATTTTATTTATTTATATATTGATTTATAGGAAACGTAGAATTATTAGCTAAACATGGCCAAATTGTTAACCAAATAAATAAAAACAATAATAATAATAAAACAACGGCAGGTTTGAACAATAATAAAAACAAAGAAAATTGTTATGCACTCGGTTCATTCATGATTTTTTCACGACGAACATGTGAGTCAGTATAGTCACATTTTCTTTGTGTGTTGGTAATTTTTAAACATGCTTTTCTATATTTTACCTAAACAAATGATAATTTATTCCTCTTTTTGCTGTTGGAAAGTATCAAGTTTGTCCAAAATAGGGACAACAGGGACATGTCTTGTATACACATGTGACAAATCAGTGGTTTTGAATAAATCTGCTGGGACAGGTGGACACAGGGCTCAAAACTGGGACTGTCCCGTGTAAATTTGGACGTCTGGTCACTCTAAATTTACAGTAACACTCTATCAATCTATATTTCATGTATGCCTTCATGAAACACGCCAACAGATTTCCTATAACTATGATCTATTGTCGTTACCTGCGCATGCTCAGACTGCCGCTGCCTGCCAGGCCAAACCCAGGGAGTCAAACTCAGTCTTTAGTTTCACCTGCGCCGCTCAGGTTAATGATGAACCATCCTGAAAGCGCTCTGTGGACACTGTTAAACCTTACAGCATGAAACCAATGGACAAATACGCTTTTTAACACTTTTTACTTTTATTTTTTGACTTCTACTTCATAACAGATGTGACAAACTAAACCCACGGAGCTGAGGGATCGCTAATGTAAAGTTTCGGCTGTTGTTTTCCCACCTCCCCGGACTGGACAAAGAGTTGCTCGGCTCGTCTCGGCTTGAATCGGCTTGTGGAAGTAATCGTGTGGAAATGGACCGATACCGATATCTGATGCTTGCCCAGGGGCGAATGCTGGTGCTGGGCCTGCTGCAGATCGCCTGTGCGGGGCTGTGCGTGGTCTGCGGGGTTATGGACGCGGTCTTCAGGAAGGACACTCCGCTGAGTACCACCAGGACCCCCATATGGGGCGGAATGGTAAGAATGAACTTGTAGCCTCATGAGGTTTACTTGGCTGTATAAAACATAAGACCCAACAGATTCTTGGCTGTAAATGAAGAGATTGAAGTGCCCCTGGGAGAAGAGAAAAACGTAACTGAACATATGCAAAATCGGCTTTTCAGAGCTTTAAACATGTTATAGCTGATTACACTCACAATTACTCACCTGAAGTTGTATTTAGAATGATTCGTGTATGTTTAAGCAATTTTCAAGACACCGCTTTGCTGATGAACTGCCGTTTTCACCGCCACCGGTACACGCCCACTTCTCTGCACTTGTTTTTTTCCCACTTTGGTGAGATACTTCAATATTGCACTTTTAATATTGTTTATTTATTATTGTTTTTAGCTCTCTTGGCCACGGGGCTTCGAGGAACACATTTCGTTTAGTCATGTGTTTCTTTTGCATGCTTGAATGACAAATAAAGAACCTTGAACCTTGAATGTCGTGTCTGAAAGCATTGGCGTCAGAATCCTTGTAAAAATACGTCATTAAAACATTGGGTTAAAAATATAACATCAATTTTCTTCTGCTTATCTGAGGCCGGGTCGCGGGGGCAGCAGTCTAAGCAGGGACTCTCAGACTTCTTTCACCCCAGACACTTTGTCCAGCTCCTCTGCGGAGACCCCAAGGCTTTGGAACATGATTTAAAAGTTTAGTTAGGATTATAAAGCTCAACTGTTTCATGCGTCACGCTCCAGTCTGTGAGCCACGTAGGATTCGGCAGCGATCATTTTAGCACAGATGGAAAAAGTGCTGCCACCACTGTTTTCTCACGTGAAAATCAGTGGACTCATTTGACATCGTTGTAGTTTTATATGAATATTGTGATTTAAAATCTGAAATCATCTAAATGGATTTTAAAAGTGCGACACAAAGCGCACATCACCGACACGAGGAGATCGTCAGCCGTTTCCTCCTGTCGCTCTGAGACTCAGAAAGATCAGAGCTCTGCACGTCGAGTTTTAGATACAGTCAAAACTGTTATTATTTGTGAAATGTGGTGCAATACTTCAGATACAGGATTTTTAAAAGGATAAAAGATTGGAGATAAAGTCCACAGGAAGTAGTCACTGCAGTTTCACCTCGATCGGTGCACTGTGTGGATGTAAATAAACACACGTGAGGAAATATCTTGCCTCAAACTGCTTCAAACTGGATTTTATGAATAATAAGTATGAGATGCTTGTTGGTGGAAAAAAGACTTTTTATTACTCACCTGACTCCTTTCTTCCACCTTCTATAAGAGCAGTACTAAAGTTCCACCTCTGCTTAAAAACAGTACTAAACTTTCCACTTTTCCTAAAGCAGTACTTAAATGTCAGTTATTACCTTAACCTCTTTCCTCCCAGTGCTCGTTGATGGAGAAGAACTCACAAACGAGAAGAATTCAGTTCACTTCTGTTTATTGAACACGCTGCAAAAATACTCTTGAATATACAAAGCAGAGGGTTCAACTATTTGTTCCTGATCGTACACAAAACCTGGGATCTAAGACCGGGCGCTGCGCTTCTCCAATCCCCTCATCTCTTTCTGAGCCTCTTTTTATTTACCGTTGCATTCTCCTCGTCTTATTGGTCCAAAACGGTTCCTCATTGTAGAACGTCACCTTTTCACCTCTCGCCCAAACACACTGGAGAAAAACATTTCACACAACAGGAAGTAGCATCATTTTGACCTTTCAGTTGTCTAGTTTCATTTCCCTTTTCTTTATCGACATATGTGATTAACACCTTTAAAGCAATGATCGAGCATAAAGTAGCCCTAAACCATCCTTGTATAGTAATAATCAAAATACATAATATCTAACATGCTGTCGTTTAAATTTAACTTTTGATCATTATTTTTGCTATTTGCTGAGTTTGTATCTTGTGCCTCTGTGTCCGTCGCTCTGTTTTATTGCCTGTTACAGTAGCACTGCTGATGTTTGGTGGTTACGATCTGACAAAGCAGCTCACAGGCACAAAGACACCCCACACACACACCAGGAGCGCCGCGGTTTCAAGATCGCACACGAAGACACACAGTCGGGTCACACCTCCCCGAACTTGGTGAAGTAAATCGCAGCCTAAATCGGGGTCTCCTGTAGTGTGTGGCGGCCTTAAAGGGGAACTTGGGCACGTTTGAAGCTAAAGTCCATTTCTAGAGGTGGTTGAATTCTGTCAACCATGCTTTCGCATGTGCAGTGGGAAACCGACAAAGGTAAGGCTAAGGCTGCTTAGAAAGTTGTTTTGTAACGTTTCCAGACACTAATGAGTGAACCAGGCAGAGAGTTTTGTTTGTTAGACTCGTGGCTGTTGTCAGATGGGTTAAAGTGGTGTTAAGCTTCTTCAGCGTGAAGCAAATTGGCGTTTTACGTGGAAGTTCAGAACTTGCCCCCATCACTACACTAGTTTGTTGCCTTGACAGACTCACTGCCACAGTGAGATCTCCACCGAGGAAACACTGATCTGTGCTGTTTTTTAGCTATTGACAGAATTCGACCACCTCTAGCAACGGACTATAGCTTCAAACATGCCGGAGTTCAACTTTAATACACATTTTCATCATCACCATTGACCGATTATTCAGTCATCAACTAAACAATTTGATTATAATATTGAGAATTATATACAGCCACAAAATTCACAGCTCAAATAAAATTTACACCAATCCTATTTTCACTTGCACCACTTTAGAACATTAAAAAAGAAACATATTCTTTTGTCCAGTATATTCAGAGTATTCTTTCATATTCTCTGTGCTTTTCAGATCATGGCTGTCCCAGGTGTTCTGGCTCTGTTTGCATCCCAGAGGAAAAACCACATCCTGGTGAGTCAACCATTTCAACTGATTAAAAGTGCTTTGCTTATCTCACGAGGAAATAACACGAGCCAATTTATTGTGTTCCCAAAAGAGGGTGGACTGCAGTGTGGATTCAGCTTTTTAAAATGTCTCCTGTACTTCACCTGTTTGGCACTATCAGGATGAAATTAGTTTTTTTCTGACCCGTCTTTACCGCATCAAATATAGTCTAAATGTTGTCTTAAATACACTTAATCCATTCACGTTTTATAATTTGATTTCGGATATTGGGCAGGGGGCTGTGTAACACTTCAGAGATTCACTGTTTTTAAGATGTCCTAAACTTTGTAAAGCTATTGTGAAAAAATAATCTCTCCCGAGTTCATTTATGCTGACAGAGAAGACATTGAACTTTGTGCCAGTTTTTTCTTCTTGTGGATAGGTCCAATAATCACAGAGATATGAACCATAAACCAGGTCAACAAATCAACAACAGCAGATTCCAGCATTAATTATCCAGCCTTGTCCTTTTACTCATTTAGTTTTTATAGTTCCAGTTTGACAACAAAATTTCCTCTTCCTCCCTGGAATGTACGGCATTAAACATATCTCCATGCAGATAAGCAGGTAATGCCACCAGGCTTTGGGTTACATGTTGGTTCTGTGGTGAGGTGACCCTTCTCACAGTAAGAATCCACGATTTTCAAAGCAGTTTTGAGCAATAAAAACACTTTTTATTAGAATAAACAGGAGCTGAAGGCCACCACACACTACAGGAGAATTTGCCCGATTTTGGCTGCGATTTCTTCTTCCCAAGTTCAGGGAGGCGTGACCCGACTTTTTGTTTCCGTGTGTGATTTTGAAGCCGCTGTTCCTCATGTATGTGGAGTCAATGTCGGATCGTAACCACCAAACATCAACAACGCGACGGAAACAGACGATAAAACAGAGCATCAGGGGCAGAGGAGCGATGGACACAGAGACGCACCAAACAAACTCGGGATATAGCGAAAATAAGAATTTTTTTTTTTTTAATTATTTGTTTATTTGGATGGGACAGTGCATATTAATGAATGTACAATTTGTACAAAATCACACAAATTCACGTAAATATGCCAGATTTAGCACAGTGCTAATTTCCATCCGTAGTCCCACACCTAAAATATAACAATCATTAAACAATATACAGACATAAAACAAATGATTATATATAGTGATACATGAGGCGGCACGGTGGCTGAGTGGCAACACTCAGGCCTCACAGCAAGAAGGTTGCGGGTTCGATCCCCGGGTCGCCCGGGCCTTTCTGTGTGGAGTTTGCATGTTCCTCCCCGTGTCTGGATGGGTTTCCTCCGGGTACTCCGGTTTCCCCCATCAACCCAAAACATGCCCGCACCCCTGTGAACTAACATCAAGGACCATGTTGTCCACCCTCCTGTGGGCTCACCACCTGCAGAGGGGTTCATAGGGGGGGTCAGGTGCTATGAGGATTGGGCAGCAAGCTGCCCCCGCGACCCAGCCGGATTAAGCGGGAGAAGATGGATGGATGGATGGATAGTGATACATGACACAATAGATTTATAATACAGTTCATCTGCTGATGGGCTTGACCTAAAGTGTGGATTGAAAGACATAATTAACAAATTAATATATATGCAATAGTTATATCTGATACAACAGATTTATTACTCACCTAATGTAAAGTGGAACATTTAAAGTGCAGCGCTGTTACTCCAGTTTGAAGCATTCTTTGAAAGTAAAAAGGCGAAAGTTGTTCCTTGCATGGGTTTGTTTACGTTCAGAGCGTAAAGCTGCACATTAGCGATAGTGACTCTACTTCCTGTGGACTTTATCGCCATTTATGCCTTAAAAATCCTGTATCTGAAGTGTTGCAGCACATTTCACAAATAATAATAACACAGTTTTGACTTGTATCTAAACTAGAAGTGCAGAGCTCTGATCTTTGAACACTTCAGAGTCTCAGAGCAGTTGTTTTTTACTATAGACAGGAAACAGACAGATCCCGCTGCAGCCTTTATGAGCAGAGATTTAAGTCTCATAAGTTTCTCCTCGTGTCTGTGGTTTGCGCTTTTTGTCGCAGGTTTAAAAAACGTTTAAGACCAAAAAATCCTCTAGTGTGTAGCGGCCTCAACAGTAACGTTTCATGTCATACTGTGGAACAAGCAAGAACATCTCTGTGGTGTCGGACCTGCTTCCAGAAAAAGTTTGTTAATGCATCTTTAAAACTGAATATGAATGAGGGTGGAAAGTATGACCCAGCCGTGACATTAGGATATTGAAATATTGACCTCTAATTTAATTTTCATGAGGTGATTTGGGTGGTTTGTGGCATTTAAAAAAAAATACATTTTCCATTATTTGCATGTCCAGTTGTAAAGTGTAAAATGTCGGTAATGTATTCTGAGTGTTGGAACAGATTTGCTCGGTTGTTAGGTGTTTTTGGAGGTGGAAATACATGCTCAGTAGGACCTGCCTCTTATGGGGACAGAATCAGGTCATTTAGGTTGAGGTTAGGCAAGCAGTGACTATGGTTAAGGTGAGGATCAGGTATTGTCCATGGATCTATAATAAGAACAGAAGACACTCCCCATCTGTCCCGGGTAAGATCGATTAGTGGCTGCTCCACAGTGGATTTTTTGTGAAATCAAACTGCCCATGTTTGGATGACCGCTTCCTTCTAAGAATAAACTTAAAAATAAAAACTGTTAAATCCACTTAAAAAGATTGCTTTGTAAGATTTAGCCTTCGGTTCTTCCTCCACATGTTCTTATATTTCCATGGTATTGTTCCCTGTGTGTGTTTGTGCAGGTGAGCGCTCTGCTCTTCTGTGCGGGCCTTTCCTGTGCAGCGTCGGCCTTCGTGTCGGGCTACTCCTGCCTCACACTGACCTACGGAGAGGAGGACACCCAGGTCTTCCACCACCACAACAGCCCCCAAGTGGTGAGCTCAGCACCCATGGGTCTGAGACTGGTCGGGTAGCACAGCATGGCCCTCTGCCTGCTGTTGGTGAGGTTAGGTTACAATAGGGCAGGGGTCTCCAACCTTTGGTGAGTGAGCTACTTTTAGACACCAGAAATGTCGTGTATACAGTATAAGGCCCACGGGGAGCCTTAGAGGAGGTAGTTAGATGCCTCTGAAACATAAACCATTATCCATTTAATAGTGCACAAAGTTAGGCATGAAAATGATACATGTACAACCGTCATAGGCATTTAATTAATCAAATGTATTTATTCAGCACAATCACTGTAATTCTGAAATTAATTACCTTTAATTAATCATTGCATTTATAGAGCACCTTTCAAGACACTCAAAGTGCTTTACAGTTCATTGTTCATTCACTCCACACTCTGTGGCGTAAACCATAGTCTGTATATATGAGTGGACTAAGCTAACCCCTTAGCTGCCGCGTGCCAAACAGGAAGTGCTCCAGGAGGCTCTTCCGGCTCCTTCTCTCCCTTTTCCCCATTGACTCACACTGGGATCTTCTGGCTTGTCTCTCTGGACCTGCTGCTGTGGCCTCGTCATTTTGGTCTTAAAATATTCGTATGAACCTGTGACACAGGATCCTGAATTTTTAATTTCGCTGTTTTGTTCCTAAATCAAGATATGAACATAAATAACGGACCAATCAGACGCCTTCATTCCCAGAGGTCCCTCCCACTAGCGTTAGCAGCAGGTTTGATTGACAGTTAGTGCGTTTCGTTGCTAAGTAAGTTTCCTTTCTGCTTTCCTGCCCCGATTGACGATTTTTGAAATAAAATGACAAAATATCTCAATTACAATAGCTAACGTTACTAGAATCTTAACTAGCATAATTTAACTAGCATAAAGTAAAGTGAATTTCGTTAAATTGTGACTCTATTGTTATTCGCACATAACAGAACATAGAACATAAATCAATGACTTAAACTTACTGTTTAAAGTTTGATGATAAAAGCTAAAAGTTTCCTTATTACCGGTATTCTCAAAAATCAGTAAATCCGGTGGTCCTGCAGGTGCAGAGTATCTCCGCTCTGAGGAGGGCGACACATTTAATGACCTCAATCATGATTGGCTCTTGTAGTTGCTATGATACTTGTGGTCAGATTTCCAAATATGGAGCCTGGCCCCAAATTCGCTCCTGTAACCTATGGGTGACGTCACACTCATTTAGTCCACTCACCTCTTAATCACACCAGGGACCCGAACCCGCGCACTTTAATTTTAGGCAATGTGGATGAAGTGCCTTGCCTTTGGACACAATGACAGTTTTTGTGACTGGCGCCCCCCTGTGGCACCTGGAACTCCCAACGGTCTCCCAAGTACTACCCAGGCCGAGATCAGGCTCTGACAAGTCGATATGGCCAAGAAATCCCTCGGCGAGCTACTTGAAAGGGGGTGGAGAGCTACCAGTGACTCCCGAGCTACAGTCTAGAGACCCCTGCGTTAGGGTGACCATATTTTAAAAAGAGGGACACTCCCAGTATGGGATGGTTGGTACTAAAAAAAATTGTGAAAAGAGGGAATAATTCAGCTAAACACCGTCTATTCATGAGCCACTTGTGAGTCAGTGTATAATCTGAATGTACATTTTCTTTGTGCTCTGGTCATTTTCAAGCACGTTTCTCTGTATTTTGTATTTATCTGCTTACTGTTAGCACGGGCATCAAACTGGTCAAAAATAGTGACCCCTGCATGTGACCCCTATATTTCTTGTATAAAACTGGCACAAATGAATGGTTTTGGATAAATCTGCTGGGACAGAGGACACAGGGCTGGTGTAATTTACCACCCCTGAGTGTGAAGTAAATGAATAATGCACTGTAAAGAGGTTTGGGTGTCTTTATTATTCTACTGTGAAAGTAGTGTTATGGAAATCTATTAGTTCAACATAATGTTCAATTTCAAATCAGTTTTTTTTCAAGTTTTTTTTTTTCTTTTTTTTCAGGCAGGATTCAACATTTTGAGCCTTTTTACAAACTATCTTGCGTCTGAAGCTCTCAAATTCCAATCTCAAGCCATAAAAAATGCAGCTGCAGTGTGTTTTATCATATAAGAACTCTTGTATGGAAATGATCACTAGCAGAATCCCCTATGCTCGGCCTGTAGCGATAGTAAAAGCTGTAGAATCTAGACGATAAACGATATTGAAACCAAATCATAAAGCCGCCAAAAATGAACTCTAAATGTACAAAACTGTAAAAAAAAAAACCTTCAGCTCATGTCTCATATTGCAAAGAAATGACCAAAAATTTCTCTCTAGTCCAAAGAAAACATACCTACAGTAAATATTAACCCCACAAAAATGAAAAGTAAAGACCGTGACAGGTTTTCCATACGCTGAACTGCTTATGCGTCTGCTCCCCCAGAGGTTCGTGCTGCACCGCCTGGTCAAAGGGGCCAATGTCGCCATCCTCCTGAGCTGCGGACTGGGCCTGCTCCTGTCCTCCGCCATCGCCTTTCTGTCCTGCCGCAGTCTGCCCCTCTGCGCCTGCTACGACTACACCACTGGACTGGTACGGCCACTCGAACTGTCCGCCGTAATTCCTGTGCCGAATAAATCCTACAGTATGACATGTAATGTGCAGTGATTTTAGAGAGGGGGTGTTAAAAAATTTACTTTTTGGAGCTTTTGACCATGTTCTAATGCTGTTCCCTTATCAAAAACATGCCTGAAGAGGTTTTAGTAGTCACCCACGTATGTTTCGTTAATCTTGCAACCTTTCCCGGGACCTATTCAAACCCTTCTTACATTTAGCTGTGAAATTCTGTACAAGGCTCCGCCCACAAGCCTACCTCACTCATGCTCCCACTAGAACATGGAAACCTGACCGAAGTTCAGGTTCTGACAGGTTCGGACAAATATTTAGAACTTATGTTTGGGCTCGGGCTTAATGCTCAGTTCGGATTTTTTTGGCACGGTCGTTCGCATTTCCAATTAAATGCGACTTGTGTGTGATCTCCAGTGTGTGTCTTTAAATGTCCCAAAAGTGTCCCGCATGAGCACTGGAGACAAGGCGACGTCACAGCAGTGAGCTCAGTGTTTACAGAAGTCGCCTAAACATGGACACTGCATTTAGCTCCTGGAGATTTTAAAGTTGCTGTCGTACGACTCTCGGAGGAGGAAACGCGTCCATTTCAGGGAGCAAATGTGTCGGCGTTGGGCTGTATTGGCTCACGATAGGTGCTTGTTACAGCGCACTAGCCGAACTCTCGCTTGTTGATGACATGTAGGTCGGATGAATGTGACCTGACCGTTCAGACTGAAGTCGCATGTCAAAAGATTAGATATGTATCAGTTTTAGGACATAATATCCCAAGTGGCCTGGGTCGCATTTGTAAAAATCGGATCTGTGTCATTCAGACTATCATTAAAAGACCAGATACAGGTCGCACAGGGGCGAAAAAATCGGATTTGGGTCACTTCAGGCTGCGGTCCGAACGTAGCCTTGGACAGATCAGTGCGTCAGCTGTTTCCTGTCTACAGTAAAAGCAGTCGCTCTGAGACTCTGAAGTGTTCAAAGATCAGAGCTCTGCACTTCCAGTTTAGACACAAGTCCAAACTGTGTTATTATTTGTGAAATGTGGTGCAACACTTCAGATACAGGATTTTTAAAAGCATAAAAGATTGGACATAAAATCAACAGGAAGCAGAGTCACTGTCACTAATCTGCAGCTTCACCTCGAGCCGTGCGCTGCGTGGATGTAAACAGACACACGTGAGGAAATATCTTGAATTTTTAGTTTCAAAGAACACGTCAAACGGCATTAATAGCGCCGTTTTGTGGATGTCAATATTCGCGGAGGACAACTTCTGTGGACAGCGTGGATGAGACGCTTTGCTTTAAATTTACCACTTTACGAGAGGTGAGTCGGCTAAAAAAAGTCTTATTATTTTCGCTTTATCCCGAGTTTGTATTTTGCATCTCTGTGTCCGTTAGAGGTCACACAAACAATATCCTACGCTTATGAAAATAGTGTGATTTTTAAGTGTGTCTGGTTCGGACACAAATATCTTAATGCCTGTCGGGCTTGGGTCGAATTTGATCACTGCTCTGTCGGATCCACACTCGAGCTCCCACACGACAATTCTCCATAAATATACAAAAGCGTGATACAAAACTGTGCACAGCAACAAACCTAATGCGATATGCGGTAGTTTAATTGGCGGGATGCACGCTGATTGTGTCGTGAAGGGGGAGTGACCGTGTGATACGTCTTTTGGTGAATATAACATTTTCAAAATAAAAGAGAACATGGTGGCTCAAAAAGATGCTTTTTTAGATAATTTTCAAAACAAAATAATTGTACTTTTCTTTACATAACGGTCTTATATGAGTTTGGATCCAACTCGACATCAAACTCTGTTGGTGTCCCTTGATATGATGTGCCCATGTTCAAGTAAAACACCCCTAATTCTGATTTATTCTTACTTGTAAAAACACTGGACATGATGGACACGCTGTTATAATCTTATATTTTGGTTCTCAAGGCGTTTATCCAATCAGAAAGTGGAATTTCATTTGGGTTGTTTTAAACCTAAAATGCCTGAACCCAGCACCTGCAGCCGATTGTGACCAGTGCCTCTGATGCTGCAAAAGGATCTATTCACGCTCACGTCACAAACCCGGAAGATGTTTTGAAACAAGTGATGACGACTTCCGGTGCGCTCTGTTTGTTCACAGTAATATGTCTGACAAAATGTAGGAAAAATGAGAAAATGTCCCAGGTTTCTCCATGTCATTGTAGCGTTCCGTTACATTCGGCTCATCCACAATTCCAACCGTACCTCAGTTTTCATCATTTCCCCGCTGACGCACGACTCCGAGCGCACTGGATACATGCGATTAATTCAATTCAATTCAATTTATTTTTGTAGCGCCCAAAATCGCAACAACAGTTGCCTCTAAGGGTGTTCCAAGATTTGGATGAGCAAAACATACACACAGACATATCAAAACAGGAATAAACAACATTCATGTAAAGCAGCAAATGAAACATTGTCCAGTCATCCCCTGTCCTTAGACCCTCCTTCTCAGCAAGGAAAAACTCCAAAAAACCCAGGGTCCTGGGAAAAAGAAGAAACCTCGGGGAGAACTACAGTGAAGGAGAGATCCACTCCCATGGACGGACAGGCTATAGATGTCCAGGCCCGTGGGCCAGTTCAGTATGGCCACAGCTACCCAGGTGGGGAAGGAGCCGGGCGAGGAGGAGGAGAGGGGTCCAGCTGCCATCAGGCGTCTGAAAGAGTTCCACTCCCCCTGTGGAGTGGGACAGGGGACAACGTGTGAATAGCAACGAACGAGCTACAGATGAGAACATAGTAAGTGATGCTGATGAGAAAATAGGAGGAAACAGAGGACAGTGCTCAGGTTGCCACACTTCCCCCAGCTTGTTATCTCCTGCGGCAGCTTATCTTAGTGACATCAACTAAGTAACCTGGTCATAAGCTATTCCGAAGAGGAAGGTTTTAAGCCTGGTCTTAAATAAAGAGACTGTGGAGCCTGTTTAACATCAACAGGGAGTTGATTCCATAACACAGGAGCTTGGTAACTGAAGGCTCTCCCCCCCACTGTACTTTTAGACACTCTAGGAACCACTAATAATCCTGCATTCTGAGAGCGAAGTGCTCTATTTGGCTGATAGGGGACAATGGCATCCTGAAGATATGATGGGGCCATATTGTTTAAGGCTTTGTATGTCAGGAGGAGAACTTTGAATTTAATTCTAAACTCGACAGGAAGCCAGTGCAGTGATTTTAACACAGGACTGATGTGATCATGTCTTTTAGTTCCTGTTAGGACTCTGGCCGCTGCATTTTGGACCAACTGGAAGCTTCTTAAAGTACCTTTAGCGCAGACGTACCTTTAGAGCAGAGAATACAGAGATTAGAAGAGACGAGGGCGCCAAATTCTAGATGACTTCAAACAGCACATACGTCTGCACTGCAGTCTTCATTTTACGGACGATCACATTCACATCAGTTGGTCGGCGAGCCCAGTGTCGGGCACTACACCGGAAGTCGTCATCGCATGTTTCCGAACGTCCTCCTGGTTTGTGACGTGAGCGTGAATAGAGCTTTTTTCTGTCCATGTACTGAGAACAAGACAAACAAAAGATTGTGTATCTGCAGGTTAAGGCACTAGCAACTCCGGACCTCCGTTAAGTTGGCCCCCATCAAACACAAACCTGCACAAAAAATATGTCCTTAGTTTGTGCTGTAAAAAGTTTCATTTGTGCTGCTTTAGTTTTGGAGAAATTAACTATTCTTTTACAGGTCAAACTGGGGTCGACCAGCCCCACAGGAAGCTTCAAAATGCACTAAAACATCCAAAATGGAGTCAATCGTTTGTGCTTCATTTGTGCTGTTTTGTGCTGCAAAAACGTTTCGTTGCTGCGATTCTGGTCCTTAAGATATTTGTAGTTTTATTTTCGGCCAATGACATCGTCCAGCCCCTCAAAATGTGAAACAGCCTCAGAACAGGAAGAAAATGATAGAAAACGTTTGTATTTCCTTTGTGCTGTTTTGTGCTCTGACAATTTTCATTTGTGCGAGTTTATTTCTCACATTATTCATTATTATTTCTGTGGTAATTATAGGACGTCATTTCCACTCAGCTGACGGCAGCGAACTCCGCAAAACTAGTGAAGAGAAATGATCTGAGGCTGTGGAAAAGTCTGTTATATAAAATAAGAATCAAAAGCAAATTACTAAAAGCTGTTACTACTTACAAACCAAATACAAATCTTTTCTATAATTTTCTGCTGTTTTGAGGCTATTTAAAACTTTTGAGGGGCTGGGTGACGTCACCGGCCGAAAATAAAACTGCAAATATCTTCAGAACCAGACTCGCACAAATGAAACTTTTTGCAGCACAAATGAAGCACAAATGACTGACTCCATTTTGGATGTTTTCGAGCATTTTGAAGCTTCCTGTGGTGGTGGACTTCACGTAGCTCAACTCCAGTTCAGCTGTGATCGTCGCATCTTTGTACAGTATCAATTAGTATCTGACTGTAGAAACCTTTTACAACGCTGCGGTCTTCTTGGCTGCATAAAATCCTGGTATATTTTCTCTGTTTGTTTGTTTGTTTTTTTGGCATATGATCCACCTTGTGTTGTGCAGGAGAGCCTGGTTCCCCAGTGCGAGCCCGGGGACACGGAGCTGGTGTGCACCTGGAGAGGTGAGTGGGCCTCTGGGGACGGAGGGGCCACATGTAAACCACTCACGTCCTCTGGGAATACTGTTCAGCTAATCACGTCTGGATTTGTGACAACATAGCGCTCACCATGGTCTCTTGAGTTGAATTGTTGCTGGAAAAAAAAAAAAAAGAAATCTTAGAAAATAGACCCCAAATGACGTGCCTCTTTTTTGCGACGTGTTGCTCCAGCAAAATACTGAGATAAATGATCATCTTGAAACTCCTTAATGTCCTTGACACAAAGCAGGATAACACATTTTAAATAGACGGCGTCATTAAAGGGCACGAGCAGCAGCAAGTCACAGAATGAAGAAGTTATTTATTCTGTCTTCTGCTGCTCAAACCTCATCAAATTCTGAGTTATGACAGAAAAATGGCAAACGTCTCTCTGCTATTGCCAAAAAGTTGCACACAAGATAAATACTGAGCCCCAAAATATATATATAAAAAAAAGTGGTACTCGAGTAATCCTGTATTGTCCTGTATTTGAGGCTTGAGAGCAAAATGAATCCTTACTTTTTATATATTAAAATAAATCCAGGATGCCAGTCAACTGTGGTCCGGTGAGCAAAACAGCCTGGAAAATCGAAATAAGATGTCTCTGCCTCCTCTAGTGGCTGAAGTATGTCACTACATCTGTTGAGAAATGGGCTTAGAAAACCAAAACCTCATTATGCCTAATTCCTTAGTGCGATACAGCCTGTTTTTTATTTTTTATTTATAGGATCAGTTGTGAACGGCATTAAAAATGTGTATTTCTACCAGCTCAATACAAATACAGTTACATGGGAATCGACGACGACTGCAGCCAAATTTGGACGGGGATACGGGGTAGGTGAAAACGACAATTTTCTGTGCTCTTAAGCTTCAAATACAGGACAATACAGGATTACTCAAGGACCGCTTATATTTTGGGGCTCAGTATTCGATTCCCATGTAACTGTACTTGTACTTGAGCTGGTAGAAATACACATTTTTAATGCCGTTCACAACTGATCCTATTAATAAACAAAAAACAGGCTGTATCGCACTAAGGAATTAGGCATAATGAGGTTTTGGTTTTCTAAGCCCATTTCTCAACAGATGTAGTGACATACTTCAGCCACTAGAGGAGGCAGTGACATCTTATTAAGATTTTCCAGGCTGTTTTGCTCACCGGACCACAGTTGACTGGCATCCTGGATTTATTTTAATATACAAAAAGTAAGGATTCTTTTTAGTTCAAATTTTAACGGTATTACGTGGTCATAAATCCATGCAAAGATATAGCAATTGTGAATTAAAGTAGCTACTGTGCATTTTGAGAAAACGGAAGAATCCTATTTGAATTATTATTACTTTAGATGCTACTAAAGTAATAATAATTCAAATAGGATTCTTCCGTTTTCTCAAAATAGTAGTTTCTTCTTTCTAATTTCCCTTTTTGGACTTTCAATCATTCAAGGGACTGAAAAACCCAATGACAGAAGTCCAGTATTATTAGTGTTAATTTTACACATTGATGAACAGTTTTAGGTTAAATGGAAAAAGTGAGTTTTGTTTTGTGTACAGCAGCAGACGACGAGCGCCTGTTCAACTCTCCGGCCCAGAGCTCGGAGCAGAGCGAAGCCGAGGACGAGCAGAGGCGCTGCACACAGCCGCCGTACAGCAGACTCACCTGACACGCCTCGTCCACAGTGGACTCACCCGGCAGAAATGCGCCACAAACCAGGAAGACGTTTGGAAACACGCGACGGCGACTTCCGGCGTAGCTCCCGACCGACTGTGATCAAACCCACTGAAGTAAATGTGATCGTTGGTAAAATGAAGACTGTGCTGTTTGGAATCATCTGGAATTTGGCGCCCTCGTCTCTTCTAGTGCGCTCGGAGTCGGGAAATGATGAACACAGACATGGTACGGTTGGAATTGTGGATGAGCCCAACATAACGGAACGCTACGACGACATGAAGGTGAAGAAAACTGGGACATTTTCTCATTTTTACTACATTTTGTCAGACTCGCGAACAAACAGGGCCCAGCGGAAGTTATCATCGCATGTTTCCAAATGTCTTCCTGGTTTGTGAAGCGAGCGTGAATAGAGCCCATTTTCTAAATTTCTATGCAGTTTGAATACCTGAGAAAGCACTACCAGCACCTTGGTATCAAAACATTTTATTGTTTTTATTGCGGTAGAAACTGAATTGGCAAATTTATTTGTATAGCACAATTAGTACACAAAGTAATTCAAAGTGCTTTACAGATAAGAAATACATTAAAATGACAATACAAACGCCTCAAAAACAAATAATCATCATAAAATTCAAAAAGCGAGAGACATTAAATGAAAGAGAAAAGTGCAGAATGAAAACCTTTCAGTCAGACGCAGCTAAAACACAACTGTTCTGAGTCACAGTAGAGTCTGTCTCACAGACTGTTCCAGGTTTTAGCTGCATGAGTCTGAAACTCTGACTCCCCGAGTTTAGTCCTGACTGGGACCAGCAGGAGGCCGGTCCCTGAGGTCCTGAGCTGCAGATGGTTCATGTGGCACTAACATGTCACAGATGGACTTTGGAGAGACTTGTGCACGAGCAGAGCCGCTTTAACGTCTCTGAGCCGCAGGGGGCAGTGCAGAGACCTGAGACCAGGACTTATGTGCTCGGACTTCCTGGTTGGAGTCAGGACCCGAGCTGCAGTGTTCTGGATGTTCTGCAGCTCTCACAGTGAGAGGCCGTTACAGGATCTAACCTAAAGGAGACAAACACATGGAGAAGCCTCTTCAAATCTGCTTTAGACAGTCGACCTTTGCCATGTGTTTTTTTCCCCAACACTAATAACAACTCTGTGTCATAGCTGTGACATAAGCCACATTCTCCTCACTTATTTGAAAATTAACACTTTGCCAATGTCTTATGATTGATTTTAATGTTGACTTGTTCATATTTGATAAAACTTACTCCATGTAGTTTTAATATGTATTTTAGTAATAAAGAGGTTTTTTTTCTAAGACTCATTTCATATAAAAACTAATCTACAGGTAATTATTGTGCATATCCAGCTCTGTCGACACAGGTTTAGTTACGGCCACACATGCATGGACGGGATCTGGAACCCCAAACAGACACATTTGAGATGAGGGGACAGTAAAAGATGGAACGCTCCAAATTGTCTTTGCACAACGCCATTTCTTAAACATATTATGCTTTTTTTCTTTTACAATAAGAATGAATCTGTACAGGCTTGTTAACACCTCTCAAACTGTTAGACGTCATCATTCACTCCACACTGTTTCTGCTATTATATGAGGGTATGAAATGTCTTCCAGTATGAGTCAGGGCTGTCAAATCATTCTTGGCAAATAAACTGACCACTGTTTTCCATTCCAGCTCATAGGCATCCTAGAATGTAATCAGTAGTTCACCATTTTTGAAAGAAAAATGCAAAATAAAAGTCCACTTATCAATTACATTGTGTTGTTCGGGATCACCTCCACAAACTCACAATTGTTCTTTACTATGAATTGTAAGCGTCAGGTCTTTATTTACTAGCAAAATTGAAGTATTTTCATCATGAAAAATATTGCTATATTTTTTACTAACTCTTCATACATTTTAACAAGTAATAAAAGAAAGAATCTGGATGACTGCTGCATTTAATTCTACAAATATTTCCGTTCTTCAAAACATGCACAATAGATTCACTTTCTGGAGGTTGCATTACACCGTGGGAATCAAACGTTGAAGCCACTTCGGGCTGGGGGTGGGACGAGACGCAAATTTCACAAGATTCACCACGAGATAAAGTCCACGAGAACGAGACAAAACGAGATTTTGACATAATTTGTAATGAATAATAATAAAAACATACTGTGATCCATTTCACAATTTTGGCTTCACTGTATTTTATTTTATGTCATACTTTAGTGGTCCTGCTTTTTGGAACTACAGCTTCTCAAACTGTATAACTCACCAGCTCTTCACTCTTTTTTTTTTTTTTTTTCCTCCAAGCCAAAGGTGAATTTAGGGGGAAAGAATCTCACGAGATCGTTTTTCTCCTGTATATACGTCTTGTGGCAATTTTGTCTTGTGAGATCTTGTCCCATCCTTGAGATACCCGACTCTTCCAGAACAAGGGTCAGGTTTGTGGAGGTGCAAAGCTAAAGTTTTCAGTGCAATAAAAACTACCAAAAAGGGAAAAAAAAACAGTGTATTTCTTGCTGAGAAGACACATACTGTGGCCTTAAGTTAAAACATTTAGAGAAAATGTTTTAAGATATCAGCTTAACACCAAAAAGAACCAGCTCTTGAGTCGAGTGACGAGTGTCAGCCAATTTATTTAGATTTCGAGATCAAAATAAGATTCACACACTTTCATACACCAGTGTACACAGACACTGGAGGCAAGGGGTGTTCAGCGTCATGCCCAAGGACACAACAACTGTGGCACAGAGGAATTGAACTGCCAACCAACCTGAACAGTATAAATGTAAAGGCAGAATGACCAACCACCTCTACAGTGGCAAACACGTGCCCTGTGCTATCTCATTACTTCCACCATTTCTGCTATGTTAGCGATCCTCAGGTCAGTTGTGTTTGAGCGAACGCAGCGTTGTGAACGTCTTCAGCTGACAATACAGCCAGTGTGATCCCGTCCCATAAACAGACATGCCTTAGGTTAGCAAAGGGACCACCTGATTAGGATGAAGATGCACAATGACGGTGAAATTCTCCCTGCTTCTTTAGAGTCGTTCATATGAAGCAACAGTACATCGGCCATTCAAGTCATAAGGAGATTTTATGCTTTGTTTCTGCAGCAGACGCTGGATAAAAGCAGATGGCTCTACATGACCCTTTGCTGTAATAAATATGTAATATTTGATGCCCATATTGACTGCAGTGAAAGCACGTCGTGTTAGTGAAAAGAACCGTTCCCTCCCTCAGAATCACATATTGATATGTGCATACTGTCATATCCCGAGTCATTTCAGAAGCACAGATTCTTCCTTTTGGGCTTAAATACAGTCATACTCCAGACCCCTGGTACTGCCCTCTAGTGTCTCTCAGCAGCTGGAGCAGCTCCAGCCCCGGGCCCCCTCGTCTCGGGGCCTGTTCAGGTTAACCGTGGGCCCCCGGGACTCTGTGGGTGGCTGGCTCAGTACCAGAGGTTTCTGTGATTTCAGCTTGTGAGCTACAGTCATAAAGATGGCCTCCACGTGGTCGCTGTCCCTGTGTGTGCCGTCCTCGGGGCCGCCCGGGCTCTTGGCCGAGGTCTCGAACAGCGGCATGGAGTGAGAGTCTGCAAACTGCTGCGCCGTGTCCGTGCCCACCTGCAGGGAGTCGCGCAGGTCACACTTGTTGCCTACGAGAATGCGTGGCACCTCGGAGCCCAGCGCGTGCTGCTGGCACTCCTCAATCCAGGCGGGCAGGCTGCGGAAGCTGGCCGCGTTGGTCACGTCATACACAAAGACAATGGCGTGGACGTTACGGTAGTAGTGCTGCACCATGGACTTCCGGAAGCGCTCCTGACCTGCCGTGTCCCATAGCTGGATCTGAGCAGAGCAGTGAGGGAAACAGGAGTGAATTTTGGAACATTCAGTAATAACACATAATATATACACATATGAGGCTCTGCAGTGATATCATGTGAAAAATGTCCCTCGATGAGTGGCTGTATCAGTGAGAAATGTGCAGTGTCGCTGTTGTTTAGTGAACTGCCAACTGGTTTTCTACTGTTTACTTGATTTTCTTGTTTTACTCAAGTATAAACTAAATATTTAGCAGAGCTGTAGACTTCTGTATTTTTATTTAGCTGGAGCAGCTTTTTCTAAGACAGTGTTTCGAACTCTTACACTCAAATATCATCATACCTCATATGCCAGAGTACGCAAAACAAAACAGTTTGAAGGCAGTTTACCTTTAAAGTCCATAGGCAGAAAAAATACAGCGATATGTAATCCCCGTATTTAAAAAAAAAAAAAAAATCTTAAATGCTTGAATCAAGTAGTAATCCTGTTTTGAATATATTTCGACTTTCTCAAAATACTGTTTGTATACAGTGGCATTCTTCCTGTTTCAAATAAAAAGCTTGTTTTCCAATTTTAAGTAAAACAAGTTATTTTGTGCTTGTTCCTTTGGCAATTTTTATTTTAGGGTAGACAAGTCAAATCAAGATAACTACGGTACTACTTGATTCAAGCAGTTATTAACGTATTCTGATTGAAGATTTTATCTTTATAGTGTGAAAAAAAGAAAATACAACGAGTGACGCCACTAATGGCTGAGTCCATCTGTGAGACACTTCACCTGCATCTGCCAGAATCACTGTCATAATTTGCACAGTCCAAGGCAGAAACAATGATTCACACAGGAGTCAATACGTCTTTGTCTGTTTATGCTATAATACGCACTCATCCTTTAACCTATTAAGACATCTGCCAGCGTGCACCAGAGCCCCGCACAGCCCCGCAGGGCTCTGCAGAGCCTCACACAGCCCCGCACAGCCCCGCAGGGCCCTGCAGAGCCTCACACAGCCCCGCAGGGCCCTGCAGAGCCTCACACAGCCCCGCACAGCCCCGCAGGGCCCTGCAGAGCCTCACACAGCCCCGCACAGCCCCGCAGGGCCCTGCAGAGCCTCACACAGCCCCGCACCTTGATTTTCTCCCCGTCGATCTCCACCAGCCTCTCCCTGAAGTCCACCCCGATAGTGGCCTCGGTCTTCTCGGGGAACTTCCCCGCGCAGAAGCGGTAGGTGAGACACGTCTTACCGACCCCCGAGTCTCCGATCACGATGATTTTAAAGATGCGGGTCCGCGGCGGCGGGAGGCTGGAGCTGCTCAGAGATCCGGAGAATTCAAGCGAAGAGCCGATCTCCGCCATAGCGGCGGCGGTCAGCCGGGAGGGTCGTTCTCGGCGGACAAAACCCCGCTGCCTGTCAAATAAAGCGCCTCTCAGCCGCTCTCACCATTTCCTCACACAGGAACCATCTAAACGTGTTTGCGCGCTGCTTTGCATCAGCACTGAGAGGATTCTCCGCAGATTCTCCGCAGTTCAATGTAAACACGACCAAGCCACGTACGACGTCCGCCAGCTGACGCAAATCTCGCGAGATAATCGGGTTGCAGCATTCCCAACAGTTCCGTGGAGAAACAAGGGAAGTGAAGGCCGTCGCTGAGTGGTTCCGTCTCCACAGTGCTCCATTACTCTGGTAGTCCTTCATAAAAAGCATGGACACTGCTGCTAAATATACAGTTTGTATGAAATGTTTCAGAATCAGGTTGAGTTCTGCTCTTTGGTTCTAAGGATATTACATAGCCTAGGTAGAGATATAATCAGAATAAAAGTAATCATTTTAAACCTATTGTGTGTCCACATATTTATCTTTAAAAGTCCTATATTGCGATTGACAATTGACATTATAACATAGATTACAAAATAGAGTAATATAGGCCCTTTAAGTTCTGTATTTACCCCTGGCTGATGCTGTGTCTGTGCTGGGTCCCCAGCCTCTCTACACCCAACCCCTACAGACCCTTCATTTTGGGCTGAGGTCGGCTGGGCCCCATGGGCCTCCAGGCACTCACATTTGACCCCAGGCCTGGGTGGGGCCCCGGCTGCATCATGTAAGATCTAACCTTGTGCTGCAGGTTGGACAGTCTGTCACACAGAAACCGAGAAACCATCGTGTGAGGCTCCCGCTGAAAGCCTTGAGTGTGCACAGCTTGTGTTTTTGCGAAGCAGAGAGAAATGATGTTACCCACGAACACAGAGAAGGTAAAATGACCCGGGGTAGATGACAATCGAACTGAAAGGAAAAGCTATGAGAATACAATGCAGCTAACAATTTATCAAGATTGAAAACAAACAAAATGTCGAGTTGAAGACCATTTTATTTCAAGGGAAGAAATGATGATACAGATTTGAAGAGGTAATTTGAAATTTAAACACATATTTGGTGTTATTATATGATATTTAAGGAGCGTGCTTCTGAACATGGCTGCTGCAAAGGTCTTGTGGTGTTTTTTTTTAGGTGAAAACTATAATTTATTATTATTATTTTAATAAGTCAATCAAAATTCTATGTCATTCTGCAGTAGCAATTAATTGTGCCATTACATAGGCTGATATAGAATTAAATGAATAATACATGTAGTCATTATTTAGGAGCTTCTGAGCTAAGCAAGTGTAAACCTGATTAAGATTTACATTAGAAAAAGCTTATAAAATAAATTTTAAAAACACAATTTTTATAACACATGCAATTTTGGGAATTGGTGGTCAAATAGTTATAAATAGACACTAGACTGTGAATTATTGAAGTGAATGAGTAATATTTGATATGCTCTCAAAAAATAAAGTTAATTTAAAGCAGCAGTCCAAGCTACTTCTCAAATGCATCCCTGACATTCTTAGTTTTTATACATGATTCACAACTTTCAGTGCGAAGTTTTGGCATCACACAATAAACCTTTTTCACAGCGGCCGAAAGTGCCCCGCGGTAGGTTTGCGGAACTTCCGGTTAATGTTTTTTTATGGCAAAATGTGTGTGTAAATGTCTGGCGTGTTCATAAATCTGCCCCATCACCAAATCTTCAACCAACAAGGTCGACAAAGGAGAAACATTCTTCCATGAGGAATTTATACACAACGATCAAGGGACGAAAGACTAAAGTTTAAAGGAGAACGACGACATTTATCCTTTGTAGACCTTGTTGGTTGAAGATTTGGTGATGGGGCAGATTTATGAAGCTGCTGGAGAAAAACGCCAGACATTTACACACATTTTGACACAGAAATCCATTAACCAGGATTTCTGCAAATCCACAGCGGGGCACTTCCGGCCGTTGTGAAAAAAGTCTATTGACAAATGACAACTACCCTTGTTATTGTTAAAAACGCTTCATTATTAGACACAGACAGCTTGCAGCATTTTAACTGAAATACTGTAAAACAAATGTAACTTTACAAATAAATAGGATACAGCTGCTTTAAGACACCGTCGACCCACCTCCGTCAAAAAGGGTCCCGTGTACACAAGTCTTTTACACAACTCCAGACAGTTTTTAAGCCCATAAACCACCACTGGACTCATTCTGCGCTCAAACTGTGTTCACAACGAATGCATGGCTCTATTAGCAGAGGATTCACAAGGATAAGGATTTCATTTGATTATTTTCTAACTTTCTAGTAGGTTTTAAAGTGCATTTTCCAAAACAGGACATGTGAAATAAAATGTGAATTAAAACCACAAGAATGCATACGTGTTCTTTAAAGAGTGGGTATTAACTGCTAAAACATCACCATGTTACCTTTTATTGTTAAACTATTAAAATAACTACTACATGTTTTAAAAGTTTTCTCCAAGTCACTCCCCAGTACTGCGCATTAGGGATGTCCCAATCCGATATTCAGTATTAGTATCGGCTCCCAATCCGGCTCTTTTATGAGTACTGGACAATATTGGATTCAGTCACGTGATTGGACTGATCCAGTTTCACATGTTTTTGCAGCAGCGACGCGCTTTACAGCAGCTGTAAATCAAAACGCCGCCATGTCGCTGTGTGGGACATTTCACTGCAACAAAACGAGGGTCAAACAGCGACGCAATCGCTGTAAACAGTTTCTCATGGAGGAACCAGCAGAGCCACTTTAACTCAATAACCAGTTTGATTCGTCGCTTACAAAAGAATCATCTGGACGAGTTTGAGATTTACAAACGCAAGACGGGAAAGCCACAGCAGCAAACACTGGAGGAGGGATTTCAAAGAAGGTAAAAGCTGCCTCGAAATGGCGACAATTCCAAGAAAATAACTAAGAGGATTGCCGAATTCATCGCTTTAGACGATCAACCGCTGTCTATCTTAAATATCGGCTTTCGTCGTCTAATGGACTTGTCGGAGCCAAGGTACGAACTTCCTTCACGACACTACATCACAGAGACGGTGCTACCGGAGCTACACAACAAGATCTGTGAGCGTGTTCGAGCTCCTCTGTCGGAGGCTCTTTCATTCATAGGTTTTGAAAGTGTAATAAAACACTTAAGTAATCCTTTCAGTCCATGTGTGGTTGCTTAGGACTGAATTCAAAAAGGTATTGGATCGGTATCGGAAAGAGAACTCCTTAACAAAATTGGATTGTAAGCCAAAAAAATCTTGATCGGGACATCTCTACTGCACATCCCATCACATTTGTCAAGTTTGCAAAAAATATTTAGGCCGGATTGTCACGTGGGAGCATAGATGACAGACTTTTGGGGAGAGAATTGGACAGAATCTTACCACTACCTGTAAGGAGGGTTCAAACAGGGCCCGGGAGTGATCACTAAATTACCAAAACATGCATGGATGATGTTTCAGATCTCTTCAGGCTGTTTTAGATGATGGAACATGATGACATGGTAGAAAGCTCAACATTTCTTTTTTACAGAAAACCCACTCTTTAATGGGTTTGTTAAGAGCAGGAAAAACAACTGTCACATTTTTTATTTTATTGCCGTGGTTCCCAGTCCCTTAGACGTTTGTGCTTCCGCCGAATGCTCCAATATCTCAAATGTTTCGTTGAAAAATGGACACACGCAAAGTACCACAATTAGGGAACCAGTATTGCATGGCACGATTGAAGGTTTGTGTAACATTTTCCTTTAGTCTTGCAAAGTTTCCTTCTTTGCTTCCTCCTCTAGTTCTTCAACTGCCTCAACTTCCTTCTCATCTCTTAGTGTCCACTCCACTTCTGCCCCGCCATCATCTCCAGGTTCCACCGCTGAACGTGAAGCCACCACCTGATCTTCCACCATAGTGACCACGGAGAATTCCCTCTTGCTGTCCGGGCTCGCTTTTACAATGGTCATGCCACTTACTCTGCCCCCTAGAGGAGAGGATGGAGACGGCTGAGGAGAACTTCTACCGTTATCCACAATACCGAGACTGTGCAATTCAGGTTTCTCCATCGACTGCTGCGTGGTGGGACCTTCTGGCTTTGTTTGAGGTGAGGTTTTGATTGAACTTCCAAGACCAAGTTCGGGCGTATCCTCTTGTAAGCTAACACTCGGAGAAGATGTCTGCAAAGATGTCACACTTTTGTCCAAAGACCTCAGTGGCAGTCCGTGAGGTTGATCTGACGGCAATTTGGGACTCGAAGCAGGTTGCAAAGAATCTTTTGCACTAAATTTCGGACTTGGCGTAACGGCAATTGGCGAAGTAGGAGTTCTTACTGAATACGAACGAGGAGATGAACCTAAGCTAATTAGCGCTGGGCTGGCAAACGAGTCCTGCTCCAGAACTGGACTGGTGCAGGGATCCGGAGGTGTTTGGGTGCTTGGAAGATCTATCGGAAAATTTGAGCTAGCTGCGAACGGACTGATCTCTTGACCAGGATCGGGCAATGGGGATAAAGGTGTGGAGGTTTGCAAGGGCCCAGGGCTTAGAAGAACATGTTGGTTTGTCTCCTCAACAGTTCCCGGCGATTTTGGAGAAGATTTGAGGGACATTGGAAGCGAGTCTGGTGCAGGTATTGATGCTGCAGGCACAACTTTAGTTCCTTGCGCTGAACTTCGCACAGCAATCGTATTTGACGCTCGAGTCTTGATCGCAGGCGCATCAGAAACAGACGTTCTCGCCTCTATCGGATCCGCCGCGCTTTTCAAATCAACGTCTTTGCTTCCATTTTCTCCGCCCTCGTTGTGCGGCTCCTCCAACACGACCGGCTGTGGGATGAATTTCACCCCCTCCCTGCTGGCACTGACCACCTTGACGCCGATGGGGTCGCTGCCACGTCTCAACCCGAAGAAGGTCAGGCTTCTCCGCCTCTTCCCCGCGTTCGGAGCCACGCCGTTGGTGCTTTCCGAAGGGGGCAGGACATCCTTGAACATGTTTCGCAGGTTGTAGCCGGCGTCCCTCCTCTCGTCGCTGTCCTGGGATTGGTCCAAATGGTCCCCGGAGCCGACCAGCACGTCCGGAATCCTGCCGCTGATGTCCGGGTTCTTCTTGTCAGTGTGTGTGACCCGGAATCTGATATAAAAAATAAATAAATACGGAGTCAAAAACAAAAACATTATATGAATTATTTAGACTAGTGATTCTCAAAAAGTCAAGAGGATTAAAAAAAATAAAAATTATTATTTAATTGAATACAATACATTTTGGTGAAATTGGGTCAAATAACACAATATTATCTATGAAATAAAAAATATTATACATGATGTGTTTGTTATTTTGTCACTTAAAATAATTACTGCTGTCTTTTTAATTTTACTAGTAAAAACACACTAAAAACAACACAGCGCCACCTTTAGTTCATCTTCCAGATCTTATTATACTTCCATGGTCCTGGCCTGAACATTTTGAGAACCCCTGATTTAGATCATAAGTAAATTTCGTTAATATTTACTTTTTAAAGATATTTTTAACATACTTATTTAAGACGATCACTGGTGAAAAATGAAGAGGTTAACGGTAAATGATGAAATTGGCCTCCTGTTTTGTTTTGTCTGTCATCTCAGATTGCCATGATCTGTGTGTTTTAATCAACTAACATGACTTCAATACTACAGCATTTTTATTTATGTTTACTGCATGATAAAAAACATGAACACACGATGTAATCCCTCATGTGTCCAGGATATGGCCATGGTAGAAAAAACAAACACTATTTTATTTTATATCACATTTTTAACCTTTGACCTTGATGAACCTGAGTAAAACATCTGGCCGCAAATTATGTTAAATTAATTTTGGCTTCTTATTATGCAGAAACTTTGTGCTTTCTTCTAATAAGACAAATTTGAATTCTTTAATGTGTAATATAAGTCCTCCTTGAGTATAAGCCTCTTCTTCCCACCTCTGCTTGTCTGGTCAGAGAGCCCTGTACCTGATCTCCGTGAAGTCGCCCCCTCAAACTCAAACCTACACAAAATGTCAATCGTTTGTGCTTCGTTTGTGCTGCAAAAAGTTTTGTTTGTACTTAGTTTTGGAGAAATTAACGATTCTTTTATAGGTCAAATGGGAGTCAGCCCCCAGGAAGCTTAAAAATGCTCTAAAACCCCCAAAATGGAGTCAATCGTTTGTGCTGTTTTGTGCTGCAAAAAGTTTTGTTTGTGCGATTCTGGTTCTTAAGATATTTGCAGTTTTATATTTCGGCCGATGACGTCATCCAGAACCTCAGAATGTGAAATAGACTCAAAACAGGCAGAACATTATCAAAAAACGTTTGTATTTCATTTGTGCTGTTTTGTGCTGTGACAGTTTTCATTTGTGTGAGTTTATTTCTAAAATTATTAATTATTATTTCTGCTGTAATTATAGGACGTCATTTCCGCTCAGCTGATGGCGACGAACTCCACAAAATTAGTGAAGACAAACGATCTCTGTCTGCGGAAAAGTCTGTGTTATTCTATAAAATATGAATCTATGAATATGAAAAGCAATTTACTAAAGACTGATACAGACTTTTCCACAGCCTCAGATCGTTTTTCATCTCTAGTTTTGTGGACGTCCTATAATTACCACAGAAATGATCATTAATAATTTTAGAAATAAACTCGCACAAATGAAAACTGTCACAGCACAAAACAGCACAAACGAATTTGAGCCTATTTAACATTTTCAGGGGCTGGATGACGTCATTGGCTGAAAATAAAACTGCAAATATCTTAAGAACTATAATTGCAAAAAACGAAACTTTTTGCAGCACAAAACAGCACAAACGAAACACAAATGACTGACAGTTTTTGTGTGGGTTTGCGTTTGATGAGAGGCCGACTTCACGCTGTTCTGTACCTGCCCACAGAGAACACGGTCTGCCCCCCAGGCCGGGCTCTGAGGCGTGGGGTGCGGCTGGCTCTGCGCTGGCCTCTCTTGATCCGGCTCTGGGCACACAGGTGGCACGTGTTGTGGAGGTCAGTGCCCGAGTGGACCGTGTGTAGGTGAGGGGGCACCCCGCCAATCGACTCCTTACGCAGCCTGACAAACACAACAGGAAAAATGTGAAATAGTTATTTAACTTTCCATCATATTTTAGTAAGGTAAGTAGAGCTGGAGATGTATTATATTCTAGCACATAATTATAAAAATAATTGTTTAGAGGAGGAGGAATGAAAAGGTTATTGTTTTATCCATATCCATACTGACCACCAGAGGGCGCTGCTGAAAACTCACAGAAACATCCAGTCATGCAAGGTTCATTGAACCATAGTTACTTTTGGTTTCAGGTCATATTTGTGTTGTCATGCATGTTTTCCAGTGTGTTTTACAGCAATAAAAACTCTACAAATCAGTATTAAAAATGGTCCATTTTGTCACTGTAGTTGAACTTGTTTATTTAAATAGAAATGGAAAAAGTTAACCTGGGGTCGTGGCGCACACACACACTGCGGTTTCCAAGCATCTCGTTGAAGGCTTCCATGTTGGCTACAAGTCACACACAGTTAAAATTATTAATAAAGCCTTTTAAAGCACCATATGTACAGCAAAACAGCAACTAAATAAAACAGAATACAAAAAAAAAAAAAACACAATTATACACCATGTATGTCATATAAGTCTTTTTTTGTATTTTATTTAGTTTAGAAAAAAACTTCAAAATGCCTGATTGTGATTTTTCTGACAAACGCTGCTACTGGGACAAACAACTTACTGTAACATTTTAATTTGTGGGATTCTGTCTTACGGGCACGTCCAGGAGCATTATTATCTGATATCATGACATCAAATAATGTCAGTATTAGTGACTATTTGTGATTTTGATTTGATTGTGTTAAACTGAATGACGGATTGCAGCCTTATTGATAATACAACTTTACATGTTTGTGTGAAATACAAAGCTATTATCCATGTTTGTCTCACCTTCATTTTCAATAATGCATTTGAGGATCTGCTCCACTGTGTCCTGGTTTTCGTCCTCATCATCTAGACCACAGAGAAATTAAACAGTTAAATGCTTGTTGCATTGTTTTGAATATATATAAGATTTAGATTTTAAATTGAATAAAGCTGATCTATATTTTCCTCTCGCAGCCACTGGTCCATGTGCACATATACGTCTATGTGTGCGCAACACTGGGATTCTCTTCTTTTTCCTGCCGCTCAGTGTGAGTCTGGATTAAAAGGACAGTTCTTGGTGCAGACTTGTGATCTGAGAGGAGCCTGTGTGAGGCTGAGTGTTGAAATGTGTCAGTTTGAAGCTCGTTTTGGTTCTTTCTCATTGGTTAGCGGTTAGCTGCTGTAGCTCGCACACATAAACAGGCTGTTTTCTCTTCTATTAGCGACTGTGAAGTGACTATAGTGGCCGTATATATGTTACTGGACACACACTGATATGTAAATGAGCTGTGAATAGAAGTGTGAATTATCGGCATTTAGCAGATCATTAATTACTGCGGCGCACTTTCTTTACTGGTTAGAATATCATACAAAAATGCCATTGGGCCGACCTACTGCCTTTAAATATGACGTAAAGAGGCAGAAGAACAAGAAATGTCGCCTAAATAAACCCAATTGAAAATCCAATAGAGCCAAACATAAGTTTTATAAACAACCAAAGATTTACAGTGTATTTTTACATCATAAGTATATCGGCAGCTCCAACTCCCATTTAATCGGCATCAAATCGCCTACAACAAAATCCATATTGGTCGGGCCCTAGTTCATTGTTGTGCCGCTGTTTCAAATGGTGCGGCTCTTTTACCAGTGTCTGTTGACAGCACAGGTCTACATTACGCCATCAGATGTGTCATGTCCTGTCGAGTTTAGAATTAAATTCAAAGTTCTCCTCCTGACATACAAAGCCTTAAACAATATGGCCCCATCATATCTTCAGGATGCCATTGTCCCCTATCAGCCAAATAGAGCACTTCGCTCTCAGAATGCAGGATTATTAGTGGTTCCTAGAGTGTCTAAAAGTACAGTGGGGGGAGAGCCTTCAGTTACCAAGCTCCTGTGTTATGGAATCAACTCCCTGTTGATGTTAAACAGGCTCCACAGTCTCTTTATTTAAGACCAGGCTTAAAACCTTCCTCTTCGGAATAGCTTATGACCAGGTTACTTAGTTGATGTCACTAAGATAAGCTGCCGCAGGAGATAACAAGCTGGGGGAAGTGTGGCAACCTGAGCACTGTCCTCTGTTTCCTCCTATTTTCTCATCAGCATCACTCACTATGTTCTCATCTGTAGTTTGTTCATTGCTATTCACATGTTGTCCCCTGTCCCACTCCCCCTGTGGAGTGGAACTCTTTCAGACGCCTGATGGCTGCTGGACCTCTCTCCTCCTCCTCGCCTGGCTCCTCCTCTTCGCCTGGCTCCTCCTCCTCGCCTGGCTCCTCCTCCTCGCCCGGCTCCTCCTCCTCGCCCCTCTTCTCCTCCTCCTCGCCCGGCTCTTCCCCACCTGGGTAGCTGTGGTCATACTGAACTGGCCCACGGGCCTGGACATCTATAGCCTGTCCGTCCATGGGAGTGGATCCCTCCTTCACTGTAGTTCTCCCCGAGGTTTCTTCTTTTTCCCAGGACCCTGGGTTTTTTGGAGTTTTTCCTTGCTGAGAAGGAGGGTCTAAGGACAGGGGATAACTGGACAATGTTTCATTTGCTGCTTTACATGAATGTTGTTTATTCCTGTTTTGATATGTCTGTGTGTATGTTTTACTCATCCATATCTTGGAACGCCCTTAGAGGCAACTGTTGTTGCGATTTTGGGCGCTACAAAATAAATTGAATTGAATTGAATTGAAATTGAATGTCCAAAGTGGCCTCCACCAACTGGCCCACACCAAGACCATGAGCCATGAGGAGAAGAGGCTTCTGTGTCCACAGATACAAGCTAAACACGTATAAAAGGAAACTGATACTTAGCTGCAAAAATGTTCGACATAATGACAAAGTCGTTTATGTTATAATTTGGTGTTTTCAATCGCAAGCAGAAGGAACTTCATGAGTCTCGCATTAGGGTTGCTGAAATGTCATTGTCCAGTGAGGTTCATTTGGTCTTCAGATAATTTATGTCGTTAAGTTCTTTTTTCAGCGAACATCACGTGACCACTGTGAGGAAGAGTGAGCAGTCGAAACGATCTCTGGGTATGAAAACAAATTCTGGTCTGAAAAAAGAACCTAATAAATGAAATGCAGTTGGTTTAAACCTAAAATGCCCCTGTAGACAGTCATGAGTCAGTGCTAGTGCAGCCTCTGCAGCTCAGGGAGGGAGTTCTGGAGGTTCGGAGCTTTCACATGAGGCCTGACCTGTTGGATGTGTTCTCTGTCTGCAGGTTAAGACCCTGGGGACACATGCTCAGTTGTGAGTGTTGTAGCTTTTTTAGAACTGTAAGAGTTCATGCAGTTTTTTGTTGTTGTTGTCTTTATTAGACAGGAGAGAGCAGCTTGGGGGAGAAGAGTAGGGAGGACATTCAGTCAGAAATAACTCAGAGCATCTTTAGCCTCTTGACCAAACGAGCAGCACGGGTCGCTCCTTTTCTTTCCAAAACCAACTCCATTAAGTTCAGTTTATGCTTCTAACATTAAAATGCCCCAAACTTGAGCCAACACCTTCCACAGCTGTTCACGAGCCCCTTTTCTTGGACTCCCATAAATCCTCCAATAATCCAACAGCACATCTAGAGCCTCACCGTCCTGGTCCTCCAGCTGGTCCTCGTCCTCCTGCTCGTCCTCCATGTGGCAGCTGTAGCCCTTCTTTTTGAGCAGGTGGCAGACGAGGAAGCCCCCGAGCCCCGTGAGGAAGAACAGGAAGACCACCACGAAGATGATGTAGGGAGGCGGGTTCTCCTCCTGCAGCGCCCCCTCCTGCTCACTCATGGTGGATACGGCACCTGGGACAGTGCGGGGGTTTTCATCAGCAACAGATATACAGTTTGTAAAGAGTTGAAACGTCAAACAGGTTAGATTTTTATACTGTTTTATATTATTGTTGCTTCATTTAATTCTTTTCTTTGTTGGTTCAATTACTAAACCTAAAAAAAACATATTTCTCTTTGCCCATTTTCCGAGAAAAGGGAACTCACAATCTCATGGACTTGTACATCATTATAAATCTGGAATCCACTTCTTTTCAGTTTCAGTTTTCAGGAATTGTATATTTATTAGTGCTGTCAAACAATACATTTTTAAAAACAGATTAATCACACTTTAGGATTTTGATTAATCACGATTAATCGCAGTTAATTATTCTTCAAAAAAAGATCAAAATATTTTGACAAAAATGCAATTTATGATCAAAAAGTTAGTAAATATTATTGACATTTTTCTATCGCTGGTAGTTTTGTTGACATCATTGCCGTTGTTTGTTGTGCTCGGCTTGTTGTTGGTACAAGTAGCGTCGCTGCTGCAGCTGAATCAAACACGTGTTTCGCTTTAAGATGGGATTTTAAACTTGTTGTGCTTCTTTGGAAAGAGAGTTCATCGCTACAATATCTGCAAACTACTAAAACTCGTGCATGGACAGACCTGATCACTGACCTAATAACCTGCACCGCCTTTCAGGACCATCTGCTCTTTCCATAGAGGAGCTTGTGCGTTCAAAATAAATTGTGTGATTAATCTGCGTTAAAAAAATGAGTGTGATATTTTTTTTGATTAATTGCATGTGTTGACGCGTTAACGTTGACAGCCCTGATATTTATGTTAAATTACAAGTCCCTGAATCTTCTGTTTTTAGTATATCTGACTCTTAAAATGAAAATAAAGCAGCAGTGTCCATCAGTGAAATACTGAATTTATTTGTGTACTTTTTTAACATGTTGTCAGCCACATCCACCTCCAACTCACCTTATCTTTAAATATGTATTCATTTCAGCACAAATCCTGATAGAGAAAAAACTGGACAGGAAGTAGTGACGCTAACAGTGTGGTTGCCAAGTTAGTGTGAGAAAACCTTTAAATGAACACTAAAATTAGTATTCAGCATTGTTTTAAAGCATAAATAATTCAAGTGCCCCCTGCAGCTCCCTTATGAGAATACACAAAGCTTTTTTTGTTTTGTTTTTTTAATTGAAATAAGGCAGAACAGTCACGTAGAAATCCCAGAAGGACTCTCTTTTGGGTTGTGTCGGCCATATTGCAAGGCTGGTTTTCTGCACAGAGACGCTTCAAACACCTGAACATGCATATTTAAACTTACAGCCACTGCCAAAGAGGTTTTATAAGGTCATTTTTCTTTAATATTAGGCTAACCGCAAAGTGCTGAGTCAAACAGAAGCATGAAATAAGTTAGAGATGCATTGTTTACCCAGGATCCAGTGCAGGGAGGGGCTACAGTGTCTTTACTCTATAATGTGCATTTTTCACACCTCCCCCATCAAACACAAACCTACACAAAAACTATGTCAATCGTTTGTGCTGTTTTATGCAGCAAAAAGTTTCGTTTGTGCTTTTTTAGTTTCGGAGACAATTGTTTTACTGGTCAAATTGGGGTCAGCACCACAGGAAGCTTCAGAATGCTCTAAATGTCCAAAATGGAGTCAATCATTTGTGCTTCGGTTGTGCTGCAAAAAGTTTTGTTTGTGCAATTCTGGTTCTTTATTTATTTGCATTTATTTCTATATATTTGCAGTTTTATTTTGAGCGGATGATGTCGTCCAGCCCCTCAACATTTTAAATAGAAAATGGTAGAAAATGTTTGTATTTTGTTTTGTGTAGTTTTCATTTGTGTGAGTTTATTTCTAAAATTGAATTGAAATAGAAATAAAAATAAATAAAAATTAGGCGGCACGGTGGCTGAGTGGCAACACTCAGGCCTCACAGCAAGAAGGTTGTGGGTTCAATCCCCTTTCTGTGTGGAGTTTGCATGTTCCTCCCTGTGTCTGGATGGGTTTCCTCCGGGTACCAGTAAGTACTGGTTTCCCCCATCAACCTAAAACATGCAGCTCCCCTATGAACTAACATCAAGGACCATGTTGTCCACCCTCCTGTGGGCTCACCACCTGCAGAGGGGGTCATAGGGGGGGTCAGGTGCTATGAGGATTTGGGCAGCAAACTGCCCCCACGACCCAGCCAGTTTAAGCGGGAGAAGATGAATGGATATTTCAAAAATTATTCATTATTATTTCTGCTGTAATCATAGGACGTCATTTCCGATCAGTTGACAGCGGCGACTTTACCAAACTAGGGAAGAGAAACGACCTGAAGCTGTGGAAAAGTCTGTATTATTCTATAAAATCTGAATCAAAAGCAAATTACTAAAGACTGATACTTTTCCACAGCCTCAGATCGTTTATCGTCACTAGTTTTGTGGAGTTTGTCGCCGTCAGCTGAGAGGAAATGACGTCCTGTAATTACCACAGAAATCACAATAAATAATTTTAGAAATAAATTCACACAAATGAAATGAGCTCAAAAATGGCCCAAAAGCAATCAAACCTGTCAACATAGGCGAGGTTTTAATGTGTGCAATATATTGTATGTAGATTGTTTTTGTAAATTGTAAATGGTTTATGTTGTTATATGTCTTTTGTCTGTAAATGTCCGAGGACGACGGATGGAAAGTAGCTTCGAGCTACATCCGGCAAATTTACACCATGTCATGAATTTGTCCAAAGTGTTCATTAATGTGCATTGTCCTCATTAAATTAAAAATAATAATAATAAAAAAAAATTGTCACAGCACAAAACGGCACAAACGAAATACAAATGTTTTCAATAATTTTCTGTCTGTTTCACATGTTGATGAGCTGGACGACATCATCAGCTGAAAATAAAACTACAAATATCTTAAGAACCAGAATCGCACAAATGAAACTTTTTGCAGCACAAACGAAGCACAAACTCCATTTTTGGCGTTTTAGAGCATTTTGAAGCTTCCTGTGGGGCTGACCCCAATTTGACCTGTAAAAGAATTGTTAATTTATCCAAAAATAAAGAAGCACAAACAAAACTTTTTTCAGCACAAAACAGCACAAATGACTGACATAGTTTTGGTGCAGGTTTGCATTTGATGGGGCCACTTCACGCAGGTATTTTTCACACTGATAACGCGTCGTGTGAACCCATTTGTCTCCTTTTGCCCTGCTGTGTGCTGGAGAATCCAACCTCCACTGATACAGACCTGAAGACAGAGTGTGGAGCTGGTTCAGACCATCGTCTAGGCCTCCTCAATCCCCGTCTGAAAAAGAAAGAGTTTTTGAACAAACTTTTATAACGACTGTCCTGCGTTTGAGGCTCGAGGGCTCTGGCAATCTCTGTTTTCCCCTTTCCCCTGTCCCCGCCCCCCCTCGTCACGTAAATGTGATTATTAAAAGACTCCGGGTCATGCATGTTACCTCGCGCTTTCACAAAAATAAAAACACATACTTGAAAATTCATTGCTTGTTACAGTGAAAAGAGGAAGAGGAACTTTTGACGAGGAAGTAAAGCGAATAGTTTCTATTATTAAGCAGGTTCAATACTGCTGTTTACAATGACAACATGTAAAAGGAGAATATACTTGTGTATAGTTTATTATTTAAAGGGTAAAGTTACAACATTCTAGCGTCGGCTTAAAGTTTACAATAATCCCCTTCATGTAATATAAGACCTTTAAAACCTGCAAAAGCACAATACGTCTTCTTTAAGAATTATGTTTTAGATCAGTTTACCGTAAACCCATCGGGGCTACTTTTAAATACTACAGTAAATAAAGAGGATACGACACGTTAGACTACAGTACTCTTTCCATTAAAACATAAACACACATAAACACACAACAAAATAATTCCTGCTGATACGGGCAGATGTCATCTATAAATAAATCAATGAATAAAACTGATGCCATTTTAACTTTAATTATCACTTTTAAACATGTTTATTATGTGTTCTGTCGCTGTAGCCACATGCACTGCTTATATTAAATGTAAAGGGAGCAAAGTTTGACAATTTCACCAAGTTTATTCTTAGAAATAGAAACAAAAACAATAGTATTTGATTGTCCTCCGACTGTCATTTTAAAGTCAGACTTTCCTAACGCTCATTAGCACTTGGTAATAACTGGTTGGCTGCTTTTGTGGGTATTTAGCTCAAACACTGAGCAGTTTTTGAAACTTTTTATTTTATTTTTTGAGCTCAGTTTTGAACATCATATCCTGGGATTTTAACCAAATGAGAAGTGCAGCGTGTGCAGTTCAAAGGGCACGAGTACGGGACTGCTGGATTGTCATGTTTTTTACACCATATGTGGCAGCAAATGTGACAGAAGCTTCAGAGGAAACACTTTGAGGGAATGAACACAAGGGGCTGTTGGATTGTGTGAAATGAACTTGTTTTGTTTTCCATGGAGACGGTGGAAAAGGCTAGTTAAGGAGCTAACTGTGGTGGACATTTGAGATGCTACAGGCTTTTTACACCATATGTGGCAACAAATGTGGCAGACGATCTTCAAGAGGAATTTTTGTTTTTTATTTAATTAGGAAAGTCCCATGGAGATTACTGATCTCTTTTGCAAGGGAGTCCTGGCACGCACACATCACTCCTCTCCTCCCTCTATCCTCTCTCCTCCCCTCTCCTCTCTCTCTCCTCCCTCTCCTCTCCCCTCTCATCTCCTCTCTCCTCTCCTCTCTCTCTCCTCTCCTCTCTCCTCTCCTCCCTCCTCTCCTTCTCTCCTCTTCTTTCCTCTCACCTCTCCTCCTCTCCTCCCTCCTCTCCTCTCATCTCCTCTCCCTCTCCTCTCCTTCTCTCCTCTCTCCACTCCTCTCCTCTCTCCCTCCTCCCTCTCCTCTCCTCTCCTCTCCTCTCTCATCTCCTCTCTCCTCTCCTCCCTCCTCTCCTTCTCTCCTTTCCTCTCTCCTCTCCTCTCTCCTCCCCTCCTCTCCCCTCCCTCTCCACTCCTCTCTTTCTCTCCTCTCTCCTCTCCTCTCCTCTCTCCTTCCTCTTCTCCTCTCTCCTCTCCTCTCTCCTTTCCTCTCTCCTCTCCCCCCTCCTCCCTCTCTCTTCTCCTCTCCTTTCTCCTCTCCTCTCTCCTCCCTCCTCTCCTCTCCTCCTCTCTCCTCTCCTCCCTCCTCTCTTCTCCTCTCCCTCTCCTCTCCTTCTCTCTCCTTCTCTCTTCTCCTCTCCTCTCCCCTGTCCTCTCCTCTCTCCTCTCCTCTCCCCTGTCCTCTCCTCTCTCCTCCCCCCATCCTCTCCTCTCTCCTCTCCCCTCCCCTCTCCTCCGTCTCTCTTCTAGTCCCGTCTCTCTTCTCGTCTCCTCCTCTCTCCTCTCCTCCCCTCTCCTCTCCTCTCTCCTCTCCTCCTCTCCTCTCCTCTCTCCTCTCCTCTCCTCCTCTCTCCTCTCCTCCTCTCTCCTCTCCTCCTCTCTCCTCCTCTCTCTTCTCCTCCTCTCTCCTCTCTCCTCTCCTCCTCTCTCCTCCTCTCTCCTCTCCTCCTCTCTCCTCCTCTCTCCTCTCCTCCTCTCTCCTCCTCTCTCCTCTCCTCTCTCCTCCTCTCTCCTCTCCACTCCTCTCTCCTTTCCTCTCTCCTCTCCCTCTCCACTCCTCTCTCCTCTCCTCCCTCCTCTCCTTCTCTCCTCTCCTCCTCCTCTCTCCTCTCCTCCTCTCTCCTCTCCTTTCCTCTCTCCTCTCTCCTCTCCTGCATTTGGCCAGCGCAGGCCCCGGGCTGCATCATCCTGCTGCACATCGGATTATTTCATGTGTGAATCCATTTCCACAGTTAGTGCAGAAAAGACTCCAGCAAACAGAAAACACGGACTTCAAAGCAAACACTATTTCACTGCATGTTTAGTGACCAGAGGTGGGCAGTACTCGCCTACGTTTACTCAGGTACATTTACTGTTCCGATTACTTTTCTAGCAGCATACTTTTACTCCTACTTGAGAATTGTTTTTGTTTGTCTCATTTTTGTGTCAAGATTTTGTGTATTATTTAATGTGTCGTCCTTCCAACAGCATTAACCTTAAATGATCAATCAGATGTTACAGTTACTCTTAAAGTTACTCCTGGGCTTCATGGAGCACTACTTTCTACTTCTACTTGAGTAATATTACTCTGAGGTAACATTACTCTTACTTGAGTATAATTTTTGGCTACCTGCCTCGTCTAATGACCAAGTTTAAAAATGTTTTTGTAAATATTAGTTGATAAAATTAGAAACTGTATTTTTTGTTAACGCAGCGACTGACAGAACTGCCACTTAAACCATCCACGTTACAGCCACTGGTCTGAAAGATCAAACTCCAGTTTAATATTTACATCTTATTTATCTGGTTTTCAGCAGTGGTCGAACTTTCTTTTCTATTCCCATGCGTCCTTATCTAGATCTGTGCACTCCCTCAGTGGTCCAGGCAGGATCCACAGTGGTCCAGGTCTAAACCAGGTCTAAACCAGGTCTAAACCAGGTCTGTGGGCATATTCTAGTCCATGTGCTCTTTTACTTGTTCTGATACAGCTCAAGATCGTTCTGAAACTATTCAGGACGCCTCATTTCTGTCCTGTGAATGGGACTTCTTTAGTACTGAGACCTGCTCAAATGAGAACCGATCCGAGCTTTAGTACTGATTATTATCTGAATGTTGTTACTTTTGTCACCCCTAATAGCATAAAGCAAAAAAAAATAAAAGCTCAAATTCTAGCAAATAACAGAAAAGTCACTCAAACTAAAGGCCTGTAGAGAAATCCAGTGCTTACCATATGCTCATAGCCTTTTCCCAGTAGTTAAATCCATACAGTTTGTCTATTTGTCCATGTGCTCCAGTTCTGTAAAGGTTTGGCAACGCCGCACAGAGCTGTAGCAGCAGTATTGCTCCTCTGACGGGTGAGGGGGTAGGGGGGTGTCCCTGTGGGCCCCTCCCTCTGTATCTGCACCAGTGAGGGGCCAGGAGGACTCCACAAAACAGGGGAAACCCAAAGTCAAATGTTACTGTCGGAAGCTAAAAAAAAAACCTAAACAATGTAACCGGACGCCACGTTGCTGAGACTGTACCTGTGTTTTTTTCATGTAATGAAGTAAAAAAGGTGCAAAATGCAGGTCTTTGAGGTCAAAATGAGATTGGGGAAAGCGCTGTTAGCATGCTAGTTGCTACTGGGTGCCTACCGTAGACTGTATAAAGAAGCGGACTAAGCGAGTGCGACGTCGCTCGCCAAATCTTGCGATAATAACGGTTACAGGAGCGAATTTGGGGCCAAGCACTATATTATGAATGGTTTTTTTAACTGAAAAATCTGCAAAAAAAATCCCCCGGATTACGTAGAACAGGTTAATATGAATATTTTAAGACTGAAATGACGATTTACAGAGAGAGGGACTGCGATACTCTAATGTAAGTCAAGGGGAGTCAGAGTCAGAAGGAGCCGGAAGAGTGAACTTTCTATTTGGAAAGCGGCGGCTAAACAGTCTGTGGTGCCGTCCTCTGTTAGATAATATTCTGTTTTTATTAAACTGTGATTTAGTCCCATCTGAACTGCACATATTGCAGTTTTTGAAGTACAAAAACAGCTAAATCTCCTGTCTTATCCTGCATAAAAAGTGCTGAACTTGTACTTTAGATCTGTAATGAGATTCTTGTTTAAGTGTGCCGGGTCATATTTCAGTACTTTTGTCAATTCTTCTGGACGCATTTGAAATGTGGACTTTGAACAGATCTAGTCAAATATTAAAAAAAAAAAAAAAAAAAAAAAAAATCTCACTTTTGACAATTTTATTTTCTCCAAATTGCCTTAAAGCCTTAAAGGTGCATTGTCTAACACTTGTCAAATGCATTTCTCCATGGAGATGTTATTGCTTTGTCTGGAATGTGTCACAGTACGGGAATGTGTCACAGTACGGCATTAAACCTTTTAATCTTCACAGACACCAAACCGGACAAAGTTACAGGTCAGCTCTGCGGAGAGGCGACTCCGCTCACAGTCGGAATGTCTGTTTTTCTAGGTATTTTTGAGCTCTAAAACCACTTGTGATTGAATAAATGTGAAGCAGAGCTGTTTAATGTCACACTGTGGAACATTCCAGGCAGAGCAATGGCGTATCCATAGAAACGAGCAGGTGACGGACCCTCAGGCGTGACATAAGCAGTTTTTTAGGGTGAGATGGATCAACAGAAGCTTATCACGGAGCTCCTTCTGTCTTCTCGTGCTCTTATCAAAAACGCTCGGCTGTTTGCGCAAACTGTGTCTTATCATCTGTTTTCCCTGGAGGTGTGAAGCTAACTGAAAGCACAACTCTGTTTGGAGCTCTGGGACTCAAATTTGACTTACAAATGTTTTCTATAATTTCCTTCCTGTTTTGAGGCTGTTTCACATTTTGAGGAGCTGGACGACGTCATCGGCTGAAAATAAAACTGCAAATATCTTAAGAACCAGAATCGCACAAACAAAACTTTTTGCAGCACAAACGAATGACACCATTTTGGGCGTTTTCGAGCATTTTGAAGCTTCCTGTGGAGCTGACCCCAATTTGACCTGTAAAAGAATCGTTAATTTCTCCCAAACTAAAGAAGCACAAACGAAACTTTTTGCAGCACAAACGAAGCACAAACGATCGACGTAGTTTTTGTGCAGGTTTGCGTTTGATGGGGCCACTTCACACAGGCGCAAGTCTCTCACACATAAAATGACAAAACGGAATGACAAAAGGTAACAGTGATCTAAATATGAACACAAAAAGACAAAGCAGAGCAGGAAAACCCACAATCCTTTATATCATAGCACTGTAAAAGAAATAACCACACTATGGATTGGAACGAGGTAAGGGTCATTGGATCGGAGAACAACAATAGTCCAAGGAGGTTCTTTCGGTCTTCTGATAATGTGTGTTTTTACGCCCAAGAGTTTGTTTCCTGACAGTTTGGGCTGCTCCCTGCGCTCTTCCTCAGACTGGTGCCGTGATGTTGCTGTGACGTGTTCGCTCGGCTCATTTATACAGGTTTTGATGATGGAAAGATTTATCTTGAACAAATGAATGATTAAATATTTGAATGTTTGTGATATCAACATAAATTCGATGATTATTATTATTATATTTTATGAACATCTGGGTCTGTTTTCATGATACAAAGGTCAGGTTAAAAGAAAAAAGTAGGAACAAAACTGGAGATAGGGATGAAATGTAATAACCCAAAACCCCAAAATGTGAGGGGGGCGTCCATTGCGTTTCACTGGCCCTTATGTTTCGAATCGTGCTAAACCATTTCTTAAACCAGTCACGTGGTGCGGCCGGTTCGCGAGGCTTCAAACGTCACCGAACACGTCACCGACACGTCACCGACACGTCACCGACACGAGCCTCGATACGCGTTTCGCCAAAGCCTTCCTGGATTACTCGGCACGCGCTTCGAAGCCCCAACATGGAGGACACATCACTAGTCAGCACCAACACCGGGGACAGTTCTGAAGGTTACAGCAGCCCAAACATGGCAACAAGGTCTTTAAAACAGTACATACGAAGTACATAAGAAGACAACATGAACATCTTTAGTTTAGTGATCTAAATGTGTTCTGTTTTAGAGGTTAATACCGCATACATCGATAAATATGATTTCATTTGCAGCCCTAAATACTCCTTTGCCTCTGCACACACACTGTACATCCTGATAGAAGAACTGCAGATATTCTGACATCTCCCTGCACCAAAGTCATCTATATTTAGACCGCCACAGACTGAGTGAGACTGTGGAAAGTTCCCATGCAGAGGTCGGACCCGCACAGTCCATAGAGGCCCCCGGTTTAAGACAACAACATCCACCCGCCCTATCTCGTGATCTGGCCCTCACAATGTGGCTTTAGCCTTCGCTACTCACGGCACCCTGTACGCACGCTTTAAGAGGAGCTGTAGGCCTCCTAAACTGTTCGCTGAGTCCGAACATATTCCTCGCTTTTCTTACGCAGTCATAGTATCCTAATTACTCACCGTGATGAGATTAGAAGCACTTAGCAACGGCGTAAATGAGGTATGATGTGGGTACAACTGTTTTGAATCCTCCATAGAATCGGCACAGTGTTGATCTGTTTGGTAATATGAGCATTTTACACAAATGAACCTGCTTTAAATCATACCGAAGTGGTGAAACGCTACTGACATGAACGGGATCCCTGTTTAACTGGAAAAACCACCACGAAAAGGCGCAGTTTAGGAGATTTTAGAGACAAAAGTATCAATAATACAACGAAAATGAACCTTACGCTCGACTATTCACCTTCAGGTTTGAGCCCTGTCCCAGAAGATTTATACAAAACCACTGTTTTCTCCCAGTTTTATACAAGAAATGTCCCAGCTGTTTGTATTTTTGACGGATCTGATCCCTGTACAACAGTAAAGAGGGGAATATATTGTCATTTGTTTAGCCAAAATATAAAAAATTGAGCTTGAAAATGACCATAAGAAAGTAAAAGCACTGTCAGAAGTCAACCATCCCAACCCAATCTGGTCATTCTACTTGTAGTAAATATTTCCAGATAACAGCTCACTAGCATAGCAGCTTCCAGCAGCTTTTAACAAGACCGAGAGTATTTCCTGTTTACTTGAAGAAGGTCAGAGTTCATGTAGGCTAGAATCACAGAGATGCCCTGACAGTCTCACCTCTGAAATATTACACTAACACAACAATCCCATGCGTTTCAGAACATGTTTGAGGAGGTCTAAACTACAGGGTTATCAGCTTTTACACAGAATAACCCCGGATGACCCTGCACGGACACAGGGACATTTCATTCTCTGCAGGGGATATTATATATAGTAACATTTGATTTGTTTTACTTACTGTGAACTGCATCCGATTTTAGAACATCACTGGGAGACAGCATTTCCATTATGTCATCTTCGTATTTCATTACACAGGACATGACCTAAAAAAAAAAAAAAGTCAGATTCAAATTGTTCCTGGATGCCATACATCATCTCTAACAAACTCACTCTACGCTTCGAAAATACAACAAATGCACAGTATTTTTCAGACTATAAGTCGCTCCAGCCAAAAAATGCATAATGAAGAAGAAAAAAAACATGTATGAGTCGCACTTTTTGGGGGGAATTTAATTGATAAAATCAGAGACCAAGAACCAACATTTCATCTTGAAAGGCGAGAAGAATCTGTGTCTCATTCGTTTGTTTGTTTGCAATACAGAACCAAAAATAAGAAAACAAAAAAAAAACTCTTTTCTTTATTATTTGTCTCTAAAACCATAATGAAAAAATGCATAATGATTTGTTTTTTTCATTTTTGATTCATATATGCGATTCATATATTTGGTCTATGGGCTGTCAGTGTGAAAACTGTAATATATACGTCGTAGGAACCACCCAAACCCTGAAAAAACTTTGGACTTATAGTCTGAAAAATACAGTATTTCGTTGGTGTTATCCACTGACCTACCTGGGAAAATACTACATAAATACACCTGTAAATACACTTGTAATGTGCTTTCCAGGCTCACTGAACCCTTTCAGAGCGTTTCCATAGTCTGCATGTACACACACAGTACACTACAAGGAAGGATTTTCTAGCATAGTTAAACTGACTTGAATTAAGCAGATTCATCTTAAAAGATCAATTTTAAGATTTTTTTTACTTAATAAGATGAGATTTTTTTACTTGTTTCAATTCAATTCAAGTTTATTTATACAGCACATTTAAGACAACTTCAGTTGACCAAACACATAAAGGACACAAAGACACAAGAAACATATACATATATAACACAATGTGAGGACGAGAGTAAAAACCGAGATAAACTGACTCACTAGTGTTAAATACCAGGGAAAAGAGATGAGTTTTCAGTCTAGTCTTAAACTGCTCTACAGACTGAGAGGATCTGCAGGAAGAGATATTCATCCTGATATATCTTATCTACTGCACTGGCAGATCATTTCACCTAACCCTCCAAGACCGACGGCATCATATACGATACAGAGGAATATGTTTTCTATAACCGCGCAGAACTTTCTAACCGTAAAAGACAGAAACTTCCTTTTCCCCTCTGAAAGTGCAGACATAGAGGTTTCCGTACATTTCTGCGGCTTTATCCTACGTCACACTCACGCTGTGTGATGACGTGAGCAAAACGAGTGTCCAATAGGAACTTTGTTTTCCCCAAACTCATGCGCTCCGTCCATTTTGATCGAGCCAAACTTTGCCAAAGAGTGAAGTGAGTCAAGATGGTCGACTCCTCTGACTGTGTGTGTTTAGAACGATAAAGTCGCTCTAAGTGCAGTTTTTTATCAAATAAATGACAAATTATGCATCTTGGTGTGTGTAATTGTGCATCCCTTTGCTATTTTTATTTAAAGGTTTATTTCACTCAAAATGAACAAAGTTGTAATAATTAAATAAAAAAAAAATAATACAAATGTAATAAACTCCAGGGAAATGCAGAAGTGCTGTGGCTCTGGCCCTGGACCTGACAGGAGCTGTTTCCAAGACTGGACCAGGAAAGTAATGGGGCAATTGCACTTTTTTGTTTGTTTTTAGGACAATAAGGAGATTTTTCGTTTCCTTACACACTTGATATTTTGCATTTTTGTTGCTAAGGCGCTAAATTAAGTATTTTTTATGTCCAAAAAGTTGTTTCTACATGTTTGCTGTGTGTTTTGTATAAAAGAGTGGGAATTGTATTTTCTGTTCTTTTTTTTCATCTCTATTTCTGGTCCTGTAGCTTTTATCACAGCCTCATGACACAACTACAGCAGCAGATTGTGAAATAACAGGTTGGACTGAACAAAAGGAGGTAGAACACTTCATTATAGGGTAAATGGGGCAGTTTTAAAAGCAAAATTAAGAAAAAGATCCAGTTGAGGGGAAACATACTAAATTGCCCTTAGGTCTTCAGGGGTTAAAATAGGGCATTTTTACCTCAAAATTGGTATTTTTTCTTATTTTCTCATAGGCCTTATTTGCAGAGTAAATACTGTGTGCCGAAACACAGAAGCTCTGGTCGAGCACGATGAGTCATGAAAAGTGTGTGTGTTCTTGTTGGTAAATGTGTGACGCTTCCTGTTAGTCAGAAGCACGACTCAGCACTATCTCACCTCTCCGAAGTGCAGCGGTCTTTATGAAATATGAGCACCCTGCACACAGCTGACAAACTAAAACCATAGACGCACAATGGGGCTCACTAAATTTGCAGTTGAAATGATATGGCATATGATATGTACTGGAAACTAACCCAGCTTCTACAGTTTTAATATGGGTTTCAATGCTATAGGTTTATAGAGTGGTTATTATGATAAAATCTCTATATTTCCCTCCTGGTCCAGCAAATTTTACAGCCCTTTGTGGCCCTCGAGCCAAAAAGTTTGCCCACCCCTGGGATAGAATATATTGGGAAATATAAGATACGTGGGCAGTTTATAAGAAATTGACATTGTTGTACAGTGTAAGTAAAGTGAAATGTGTGATGCTAATATTCTATGTTTTGAATATATTTTAATGAGATATTAAACCTGCTACTGTTAAACCTATTACCTTTCATGACAGACAGAATTTAAAACTCTTTCATGTTTTCACTGCATGTAAAATTCGACTTTTCAAACTGGCATTTAAAGAGATAAATACAGTATATATTGATTTTTAAAACATATATTTTTGATTGGAGCAGGCGTTGGTCTTTGGATTTAGAGGAAAAAAGTATGAAAACAGTATTACAGCTGCTTTTGAGAGTGGACGTTTATGTCCTTAAGGTCCTAAGTGTGACCCCCGAGGACTGAACCTATAATCTGAAATGACTGACAGCATAAAAAACACAACATCCAAACCAAGTGATGAAGAGAAAAGTGAGAATCCAGGTAAGACACACGTGACATGATGAAAGCCTCTGGCAGATGACAATAACACCAATTCATTCACACATGTTCATTCAAGCACATTCAGCCACAGGAAAAACAGCGAGTCTGATACAGTATCGTACAGTTCAGCCCAAAACATGCACTGCAGGTGTGAAAGTGGAGTGGGCCTGAGTCTGGAGTGAATGAACTGTGTTAGTAAAGCAGGGCCCGGGCCTGGTCAGGACTTGGATGGGAGATTCTGGGAAAATCAGGTACCACAGGGAAGCGCCAGTCACAAAAACTGTCCTTGTGTCCTTAGGCAAGACACATCACCCACATTGCCTAGTGTGAAAGTGGTGTGTGTGTTGGTGGTGGTCGGAGGGGCCGATGGTGCAGACTGGAGCCTCACTTCCGTCAGTCTGCCCCAGGGCAGCTGTGGCTACAGTAGTAGTTTACACCACCGGGTCTGGAGTGAAGGAAAAATGCTCTGTAAAGCGTCTTTGAGTGTCCAGAAAAGCACTGTATAAAACTGATGCATGATTATTAATGCTTCGTAAAGCGTCTTTGAGGACGTGTCTGTGAAAAAGCACTGTTGTTGTAAGGCGACCTTGAGTGTCCAGAAAGGCGCCAAATAAATAAAATGCAGTATTATTATTATTATTATTATTATTATTATTATTATTATTATTATTATTATTAGTTTATAGTACCTACAGGAGGGACTGAGGAGGACTGAACATTAGATTACAAAGAATGGCCTGGCCCTGGACAGAGACGGAGATAGATTGATCTAAAGAAATGGAGAGAAGAGGGTAAGAAAGCGCATGCGCGTGCATTTCTGTTTTATTACCCCCCTTGGTGCTAAACACCCCTAAAGTTCGAAGTATAAAACCGCCCCTGGTCCCGTCACTGTACCGACACATTCCGCTCAGCTCCAGACGAAGCGCGTCCTTCCAGCCTCAGCAGATCCCTCCATCCGGCAGAGCGGGGCATCGGCCGCGGTGCGCTGCCCGAAGAGGCGAGAGGGGCCAGGGGAGCTGCGCGGGTCCATAGCCGCAGAGAGGAGCGTGTCCCCCGGTGGAGGACGGGAGGAGACACACACCGGAGACAGAGTCACGTGTGCAGCGGGAGCGCCAGTGAGGAGGGAGCAGAGCCAGGCCGTGTGTGGAGCGCACACACGGGAAAGAGCGCGCCGCTAGGGGGCAGCACACAGCAAGAGTGTGAGGAAGACAAACACGGCTGATCTGCAGAAAAGACGTCTCGAGTCAGAGGAACCGTGAGAGGAACATCTTGCTTCATGAAGGAGACAGAACATAAAATAACACATACAGACTGAACAGCAAAATACAAAATACACAAGAGTAAATGGCATCAAAAATGAGAACAACTAAATCATATGTGAAGGACAAATCATTTCACATTGTGAACATAAATCCACAGACCTACTGCCTAATCCGCCCATATTAGGCGATTTTATCTTCACAAACAGATCTGGAGTTGTGTTTTGTTTCATTCGCACATGTTTAACACAGAAACCTGCAGATTTAGGCTGAGTTCTCCTCTCAAACAGAAACCACTCTGTTCCACCTTGTGATGTCATGTGGTCATACAGGAAGTGCTCCACTGTGTTTTTAAACTCCACACACCTTCACTAGAATCATTTGGATAATTTCACCCTTGGAATTGCCCATCTGTACTGATCTAAAGGAAAAAGGAGCTGTTCACGTGAAAACTACCACTACATGACATCACGAGGTGGAGATGTAGACAGATTAACCGTAAAGAATTCCTCAAACACGTGTGAATGAAACAAAACACCACCTCAGGTCTGTTTGTAACGAGGTAACACCACTATAACATGACCTAAACCCAATATAAGGAATCAGTGTTGTGATTTTAACGTTTTTATTCGTGCTACGTAATAACCCCACGTCCATTGTTCATGTGACACTTTTTCCCCCCAGCAGAATAATGAAATGGAAAGAAAGAAAGAAATACAGATATAGAAACGTCCCTCTAAACTCCACTATGACACCACTTAAGAAGAAGACGATTCTAGATTTGGGAGAGTGTGTTTACATTTCTAATCTTTTTCCTTTTATTTGTCCTTTTCTCCACCAAATACATATTCCCGAGTGTCTCCCGCCGCTGCTGTTGGAAATTGTTGGACATGAACATTCCTCTCACCCTATGCCACTGGATCAGGAGCTTCCTGTCAGAGAGAACGCAGCAGGTCAGGATGAGTGGCTTCTCATCCCAGCCTCTGACCCTCAGCACCGGTGTTCCCCAGGGGTGTGTTCTCTCTCCCTGGCTGTTCTCTCTCTACACCAACTCACTGACATCCACCCACAACTCTGTATCTTTATTCAAATATGCTGACGACACAACAATAATTGGACTCATCTCTGACAATAATGAAAGTCATTACCGTAAGCAGATTTCTCATGTAGCCTCCTGGTGTCAAAGTAACAACTTGCTCCTCAATACATCTAAAACAAAGGAACTCATAATTGATTTTGCACGCTCCCCTTCACAGAGACCGTCAAATTCCTTGGTACCCACATCAATTACTCACTAAAATGGAAACAGCATTCAAACGAAACATACAAAAAGCCAATAAAAGACTGTTTTTCCTCAGACAATTGAAAAAATTCAGAATCAGACACAACATCCTTCTCCACTTTTACACAGCAATAATTGAAAGCGTTCTCACTTCATCAATAATAGTCTGGTTCAGTAATTTGGACTCACACTCACATAACAAACTTCAGCGTATTGTAAACAAATCATCTAAAATCATTGGTCACACTCTCCCCTCCATAGACACTTTATCACAGACGCATCACACAGAGCCAAAAGAATCACCTCAGACCCCACACATCCTGCCAATAATCTGTTCAAACTCCTGCCCTCCGGGAGGCGCTACAGGTCCATCATATCCAAATCTGTCAGATTCAAGAATAGTTTCTTTCCCGTTGCCATTCGGAGTCTAAACCGATCCTGTTCATAACTGGATATTTATCTGTTGTGTGTGTTGTATCGTGCAAGTGTGTTGTAAATTTGTTTTGTTCTGTAACAGACACAGAAGATGTGAGCATTTCTTGCTGTACTGGAAACATATTCCACCAACTTGTTGTGTGGCCATTAATAAATGATTCTGATTCTGATTCTGTTGTTATAAAGATGGCTGGACTAACCGGGGTTTAATAAAATGCCATATTTAGTTTTCAGCGGGACTCAAATGTGACTTTTATGTCCCTCCTCGTAGGAAAACCTTTGCATATCAGCACAGAGATATTACATCCACGCTGCGTGCGGGACGTTGCGCCCCCCAGTGGTCGGACCTGTTCACAATCCACAGAGGGGAAGGGCTGCTCACCTGACTGAGCCTGGAGCCCAAACTGAAGAGTTTGGAGCTGAGACGTCGTCTGAGTCGAGGTGAGTCGCACTTTGGGGTTTCAAGTTGACTTTATTATTTGAGTGGAAGTGACTTTGAGACTGACTCGTGCAGAAAACAGTTGTGGTCTTCACAGGGGTGTAACATATGTGTGGTGTTTTACCTTTATCAAAGAGTGCGACGGAAAGAGGCCAGAGTCATTTTGCTGCGTCGGTGGCTCCAAGGTTTTTCAGCAGGGGAAAGGGAGAAAAGTTAACTCTCGAAGTGGAGAAATATAACGTAATTTACGACGTAAAGAGGACCAGTTAAGAAAGGAGAAAGCGTGGCGTGCAACTGCTGAAACTTTGGGTTATGGCGACAAGTAATTAATGAATACGAGCACGAAGAGTGTCGTTTATCTTGCAGACATTTGTATTGTTTACGTGGTGTTGTAGCCAAAACGGCTCTAACATGTCGTCTTTAAGTAATGCGACAGAGAAACGTGTTGTCACTCTGTACTATATAAACGCATTATTACCTACACGTACATAAGGTTTTCACCACACTCGTAATGTATGTTATGTAATTATAGGTGAATTTACCCTATTAAGGAAAAAAATGAGGTGTTTTACGTGCGGGTTAATAGATTTAAAGCATTAAACCACAAATACAAAGATGAAGTAGAAATGTAGCAAACTTTATTTACAACATGCAGTAACCCACGTCAGTTAGCGCACTTCCGGGTACAGTTTTTTTTATTATTATTTTTTTTTTTATTCTTTTATGCAAAAATATATGATACAAACAAATGTTGAATGGTCAAGTAATTAAACATAAATTCAAAATAAATTAAATAAAATTAAACAGGTGCTAGGGGTCTAAGAGATTATAGTTAGTAATAAGTTCTTTTAGAATAATAGAGTTCTTGCTGTCCATAAAGGAGAGAGAGGCAAAAAACAATTCCAGCTCTTTAACAAATATTATAAAAAGTGGTTTACATTTCAAGAATTACATTTTGTGGAGGACAAATTTACCAAGAGAAATAATAACATTTAAAAGTAGTTCATGCTTTTTGTTCTTACATAGAAGTCCAAAGATAATGTCGGACTTGGTGAAGTCCTTTAGATGGGGTATTTTCGAGAACAACCAGAAGTGTATTTCTTCCCATAAAGTAAAACTGTAGACACATTCAAAGAAGAGGCGCTCTGGTGTTTCTGTGTCCACATCACAGAAGGAACATTTATTACTTTATATGCCAAAGCAAATTCTGATGAATTCATTAGAAGGGTAGATACCAGACAGAGTTTTAAAATGAACTTCTTTTGCTTTTGGAGGAATGGGGAGTTTAAGATAATTTGCTGTAATTTTACCGTAATCTTTTCTGGGTTGTTAAAGTACTGTGAAATATTGTTTGGTTTATGTTTGAATGGGTATTTTGTTAAAACATTTTCTTAATTCAGAGTTCGTAAATTTTTCTTTTGGGAATTCTTTGTCATTAATCCATTGTTTTGGAATTTGTAAATAATTATCCGTGAGATTATTAATATTACTGATTGCAATGTGAATGTTTTTAGGTATAGCATTAATTATCTTTTTATATTCATTAGATGAGGTGTTGACATTGTATTTAGTTGTAAATTCACTGTGGGATGAAATTAAAGTTTTATTATCATTTAATAAATGTACCACAGACCAGATATTATGTTCTATCCACTTTTGGTTAAACAGTGATTTGTTTCTAATTTTAATATACCTGCAATTCCAAATTGGTGTGTATGGGGACTAAAGTTATGCTTATAAATCATTTTCCAGTACATCAGAATTTGTTGGTGAGAAGGAGATAGTTGAACTGTAAATTTTTAACATCAAAGTCACAGCATAAAAGGAAATCAATTCCTCTTAATTTAGAGAAGAGGTGATTAGGGAATATAATCCAGAGTTTGTGTTGATTTTTAAGGAAGGATTTTAACCAGTTTAGCTTTAGGGTAGAGTTTAGGCTCTCGGAATCAATGGCTTGAAGACCGCCCTCTTCAAAGGGTTTGGTTAAATTGCCTTTTCTGATGTAATGGGTTTTTTCCTCCATATAAACTCAAAATTAATCTGGTTGATTGCTTTAATTGAATTTTTGGGCATGGCCATAGACTATGCAGGGTAAATCATTCTAGAGATAGATTCTACCAAAAATGGACAGGTGTCTGTGACCCCGGGTATACGAGTCCGGGTATACTAGTACTCTGACCTAGGACAGTTACCCCGGGTATACGAGTACTCTGGCCTAGGACAGTTACCCCGGGTATACGAGTACTCTGATCTAGGACAGTTACCCTGGGTATACTAGTACTCTCACCTAGGACAGTTACCTCGGGTATACGAGTACTCAGGCCTAGGACAGTTACCCCGGGTATACTAGTACTCTGACCTAGGACAGTTACCCCGGGTATACGAGTACTCTGACCTAGGACAGTTACCCCGGGTATACGAGTACTCTGACCTAGGACAGTTACCCCGGGTATACGAGTACTCTGACCTAGGACAGTTACCCCGGGTATACGAGTACTCTGATCTAGGACAGTTACCCTGGGTATACTAGTACTCTGATCTAGGACAGTTACCTCGGGTATACGAGTACTCTGACCTAGGACAGTTACCCCGGGTATAATAGTACTCTGACCTAGGACAGTTACCCTGGGTATACTAGTACTCTGACCTAGGACAGTTACCCTGGGTATACTAGTACTCTGACCTAGGACAGTTACCCCTGGTATACGAGCAGGGCTCTACACTAACTTTTTTTTTCAGGAGCACATGTGCCCCTAAGTTAAAAATTTTAGGAGCACAGAAAAAAAAATGGGGGCACAAGTAGGTTTTCATTTGAACAATTATTACAGTGCAGAACTTGCGCACACCAACACCAACCCTGAATAAATTTAATACAAAAAAACAAAAGAATTATGACTGTACTTTTCCTGCATGATCGCAATGTTTTTATAAATATATCTTCATTTTATCTGATTAATATTTAGACTTAAAATAAGCCAAACAAAAGTACTGCACTTAAACACTCTATGGCCCTTTTTGGACCTTCACCCACAGTTTAAGAACCTCTTCTTTAAGAGAACTTCCATTGGCACTTTACACAAAACTGTTTCAAAGTGTAAAAAGTGGGTAGGATTTTTAAACCTGTATTTTCAAATTCCTAACTGGAGTTACATTCTCTTAGTGGTTTTAAAGTGGTTATTAGCCTCTGCACATTTACCAAACCAAACGCACATTGTGACAAACAGATTTATTTGGAAAACTTCAGCCCACATATCACCTGCTCTGTGCTGCAGCTCTGCTCTGTGTGGACACGGACATAAAATTAGTATTGACGTATTTGACGTGAGGCGGATGGACAGGTGGGATGTTTAACCTGCCCTGTGATGCAGGCTGAGGGTGTGCGCTGTGGACAAGCCGCGCGCTGGCGGTGCCGCGCAGTGTCTGCGGCCTCCAGCGCACAGGTCCCGCACACCAGTGCAAGTTTATTGCCCGCAGTAGCGACCGTAATGATATATGACCGCACTCAGTATTCAGACCCCGAGTCCGTGACGAGACCGAGTCCAAATGCGCTCGAGTCCGAGACAAGACTAAGACAAAACTCTTGCTTTGTCGGAGGAGGAAGTCTACTGAGTGGTGGGACAGGTGTGGGTCCTGCTGCGGTGCCGCTCCTTGGTTAAGGTGGGCATGGGTGTGATTTTAAGCGGAGTTTGTTCGTCTGAGTGATATCGCCGCACACGCGGAGCTCGTATGCTGGGGTTGTGCGCGGTCGGAGGTGTCGTGCCTGGGCTCGGTTCGGTTGCGCTCGCGCCTGGCATGTGTGCCGCACTTTAGGGGCGATCCAGGCTTGGACACGATTCTAAAGCCCTAATGTGACTGCACCCCTAATGTTTGACACATTTAGAACGTTAAGCTCGTCAGTTACGTGTGTGCGCAGCTCCTTATTGTGGCTGCAGAAGCACTCGCACTGGTGCGACTGTTATGTTTTCCTCGTTCGCACGGCGAAATATTTACTCGCAAATGCGAGTGAAATGGGCGCACTGTAGAGCCCTGTATACGAGTACTCTGGCCTAGGACAGTTACCCCGGGTATAATAGTACTCTGACCTAGGACAGTTACCCCGGGTATAATAGTACTCTGACCTCGGACAGTTACCCCGGGTATAATAGTACTCTGACCTCGGACAGTTACCCCGGGTATAATAGTACTCTGACCTAGGACAGTTACCCCGGGTATACGAGTACTCTGATCTAGGACAGTTACCCCGGGTATAATAGTACTCTGGCCTAGGACAGTTACCCCTGGTATAATAGTACTCTGACCTCGGACAGTTACCCCGGGTATAATAGTACTCTGACCTAGGACAGTTACCCCGGGTATACGAGTACTCTGATCTAGGACAGTTACCCCGGGTATAATAGTACTCTGGCCTAGGACAGTTACCCCGGGTATAATAGTACTCTGACCTCGGACAGTTACCCCTGGTATACTAGTACTCTGACCTAGGACAGTTACCCCGGGTATAATAGTACTCTGACCTAGGACAGTTACCCCGGGTATAATAGTACTCTGACCTAGGACAGTTACCCCGGGTATACGAGTACTCTGATCTAGGACAGTTACCCCAGGTATAATAGTACTCTGGCCTAGGACAGTTACCCCGGGTATAATAGTACTCTGACCTAGGACAGTTACCCCGGGTATACGAGTACTCTGATCTAGGACAGTTACCCCGGGTATACGAGTACTCTGACCTAGGACAGTTACCCCGGGTATACGAGTACTCTGATCTAGGACAGTTACCCCGGGTATACTAGTACTCTGATCTAGGACAGTTACCCCGGGTATACTAGTACTCTGACCTAGGACAGTTACCCCGGGTATACGAGTACTCTGGCCTAGGACAGTTACCCCGGGTATCGGAGTACTCTGATCTAGGACAGTTACCCGGGTATACGAGTACTCTGACCTAGGACAGTTACCTCGGGTATACTAGTACTCTGATCTAGGACAGTTACCCCGGTATCTGAGTACTCTGATCTAGGACAGTTACCCCGGGTATACTAGTACTCTGATCTAGGACAGTTACCCCGGGTATACTAGTACTCTGACCTAGGACAGTTACCCCGGGTATACTAGTACTCTGACCTAGGACAGTTACCCCGGGTATACTAGTACTCTGACCTAGGACAGTTACCCCGGGTATACTAGTACTCTGACCTAGGACAGTTACCCCGGGTATACTAGTACTCTGATCTAGGACAGTTACCCCGGGTATACTAGTACTCTGATCTAGGACAGTTACCCCGGGTATAATAGTACTCTGACCTAGGACAGTTACCCCGGGTATACTAGTACTCTGACCTAGGACAGTTACCCCTGGTATACTAGTACTCTGATCTAGGACAGTTACCCCGGGTATACTAGTACTCTGATCTAGGACAGTTACCCCGGGTATAATAGTACTCTGACCTAGGACAGTTACCCCGGGTATACTAGTACTCTGACCTAGGACAGTTACCCCTGGTATACTAGTACTCTGACCTAGGACAGTTACCCCGGGTATACTAGTACTCTGACCTAGGACAGTTACCCCGGGTATACGAGTACTCTGATCTAGGACAGTTACCCCGGGTATACTAGTACTCTGATCTAGGACAGTTACCCCGGGTATACTAGTACTCTGACCTAGGACAGTTACCCCTGGTATACTAGTACTCTGACCTAGGACAGTTACCCCTGGTATACTAGTACTCTGACCTAGGACAGTTACCCCGGGTATACGAGTACTCTGACCTAGGACAGTTACCCCGGGTATACGAGTACTCTGATCTAGGACAGTTACCCTGGGTATACGAGTACTCTGATCTAGGACAGTTACCCCGGGTATACGAGTACTCTGATCTAGGACAGTTACCCTGGGTATACGAGTACTCTGATCTAGGACAGTTACCCCGGGTATACTAGTACTCTGGCCTATACCAAACCACACCCGGGGTTAGTCTGGGCAGGGGTTAATCTGACCTGTTACACCGGCACTTGCAGCCCACATGGACACATAATACCACTGAATGTTCAGAAATATAGCAAACAGACTTTTCTACCATGGACTTTATTTTCAGCACTACTTTTATGGTTTATTTGATATATTTTGGTTGTTTTTCTGCTCAAACTTCCCCCCTCCATCCCCTCATTTTTTTATATCCCAAAATGTCATTCACAAACATCCGCATACATTTTCGGTTTCCATTCATTTCCTGGACATTGATCAATTTTTCTTCTACGGGGTATTAACTGCTAACATATTTGGATCACCATGTGCCCTTTTATTGTTTTGAAGATACTATACTGACATAAAACAACACGCTTTAGGATTTTCACCTTTATTTTTGACCTCTGAGTCTCCCCTCCGTGCCCGGGAGAGATTGCTAAATTGCTCAAACCTCTTCACGCATGTTTTTCATTAGAGAAGGTTATAGCATAGAAGAAAGTTTATAGAAGACTGTGCGTAATACCCCCTCTTTAACCTTAGGATCTCACTGTGTCAGAATCAGAGTGACTTGTATTCATCCCAAAGGGGAAATGGCTTCACTGAACCTTTTTGCCCGTTCTAATCCACATCTGAATGTTAAACCATCTTCTAATGTTTCCTGTTTTGTATCGCGTGTCTATTCTGTTGATATTGTGCACCTGATGTCAAACGTTTAACTGAGGAATACAGGACCAACTTGAAAAACTCGGAAAAAACACAGACGAGGCTCAACTCAGCTTCAAGATTTTTTTTCAGCTTCTTCAGCAGCAGCAGATTGAAAATATTTAAAGTAAATAAATATTTGGAATAATGAATTGACATTTACATTTTACCTTTATGTTAGTATTTTAATCTATTTGTATTTTAATCTATTTGCATTTGAATTAACATTTTGATTATAATGATATTTATTAATATCCCTTTTACATATTAACTTCATTAGGGTACAATTTGAAATAATGTCACATTTTATGCAATAATATTTTAACCTTAAATATAACATTTTATTACCGGTACATAGTAGATCATATTTTATTATATTATATTGAATTTTAATGAATTAATAAATAGTTAAATAAATAATATACACGTTTTAAAGTGAAAGGCCAAAAGCATCATTGGCAGCTCTGGACACATTTTAATAGAGAGGTTCTCTCTGATGCCCTCTGGGAGGCGCTATCTCACCCCCAAAAGGAGAACCAATCCTTTTATTCCTTCAGCCATCAGGCTCCTAAATGCAGAGGTCTGGGTAACTTTTTATTTTACTTGAAATTTGTCTTTTAATAATGTTGGTCCTATTTTTCTCTGACCTCTTGCACTTTGCACCTGATCTTATGCCTATTTTTTGCATCTGCTCAAATGTCCCCATGAGCTTGTGTCTGCTGATGTTGTGTTTGCCTATTCTGCTGCTAAATGTGATGTGATGTGACTGCAAACTGAATTGCCCCTCGGGGATAAATAAAGTTTCTGAATCTGAATCTGAATGCTCCTTTAACTCGGTTAGACTTTAACATATTTTACAATTTTACAATTTTAATTGATTGCCAATAAGATTAAATTATTCAATTTAATTTCAGAAACATTTTTGGGACTTAAATTCAGAAAATAGTCATTTAATTTATTTATTAATTTATCGATAACTTAAATAAATCAGCCAAATGCATTTACAATCTAACTAAGGCTACTTAAATTAAACAGAATATTCACTTATTTACTTACTTATTAAGGCAGATTATTTTGACAACATTAGATTGACCAAAAACCTGGAAAATTTCAAGACCAAATTTTTTTATTTTAGAAATTTTTGCCGCAATAAAATTTTTATTTTTTGACTCAACATAAAAAGAATGTGAATATGATTTAATGACAGCAGGGATTTTCATCTTCATCAATTTAAAATCAAATTTTATCAATTATTTATCATTTTAATGAAAATTTATCATTAATCCACTTGAAGTCCCACAGACACTGCACACTGCCCCGTGGAGAAAGCAGCACGGCCCCTTCCAAGGCATCGAGGTGCAGGGGAGGGCATCCGAGCCACACCAGACCAGTCCTCCTGCAGAGACACCAAACCGATCGCAGGGTGAGGGTTGCAGAAAAGTGTGAGGCAAACAAGCATGAGATTTTACAGCAGAAGATTGTGTTTAGGTTAGATAAGATCCCGCATGATTCAAGGACTTTAGTGGTTCGCAGTTATCTTATTTGCTAACTGATTTTGTGCTGGTGAAAATATACAACAGTTACGTTCTGAAACTGAGTCTGAAATGCTTTGATAGGAACAAATAATCTCTCAATTTGAGCAAAACCACAATTATAATGAGCATATTCAGTTGCAAATACAGAACGGGTAAAGAAAAATACATTTCTGGATTTTATTATCAAAGAAAATCTTAAGTGGAAAGAACACATCGATATATACGTAGTAAAATTTCAAAAAGCATAGCAGTATTAAGTGAGGCCCGATATTTTCTGGACGATAAAGCTCCACATGCACTTTATTGTTCTTTAATTGCACCATATTCGACGTACTGTGCTGAGATTTGGGGTAATAATTCTAAAACAAGATTGGAACCACTGTTCATATGACAGAAAAGAGCACCACGAATAACTCCTAACGTTGGGTTTTAGGACCGCACCAACCAGCTATTTATCACTTCAAAAATTTTAAAACTTAAACGCAAAAATAATGTCAAAGGCAGAAAGGAAAGACCTACCAAAAATATTCAGAAACATTTCATTGGAAGAGAAAGCGCGTATAATTTAAGGGGAATGGATCTCTTTAAAATGGCCGAAGTCCGTACAACAAAGAAACGTTTTTGGGGTCAAAATCTGGAGCTCTGTGAGTGATGAGCTTGAAAAATGTCCAAATATGAACATGTTTAAGTGAAGATATAAAGGATGGATTATGGAGAAGTATGCAGAAGAAGGAATTAAAGTTTATTTGTCATTTGTCAGAAATGCAGTGATTTATTTTGTATCTGGAGTAATGTGACGTACTTCTAAGAGTCTGGCAGAAGCACATTATTGCTTTAATGGCTTTGTAAAAGGGGGTGGAGGCAAAAAAAACCTTTGCTTCTCCCCACTTTTTTTTTTTTGAAGATTATATTTGTGATTAGTAATGTAAAATAATTGCCTTTATGTATCTGTTGATTACTGTGAGAACATAATTATCATTATTAAATGTACAACTCACCCTTATGTAACAGATAATACTCCCTACAACTGTACAATTCACCCTTATGTAACAGATAATACTCCCTACAACTGTGTAACAACTCACCTTTCTGTAACAGGTAAGTCGTCCACACCAGCTTCGTCTCCAAAGCAGGTGCACAGATGTGACTTTCTGTTTGCAGACAGGCTCAGTGGACCTCTCGAGGAGACAGGTGTAGGTACAGGACGAGACAGGTGAAGGTGTCTTTGAAGGAACAGGTGCAAGTGCCCAGGACGAGACAGGTGGAGGTGTGTTTGAAGGAACAGGTGCAAGTGCCCAGGACGAGACAGGTGGAGGTGTGTTTGAAGGCGGCAGGTGCCCAGGACGAGACAGGTGGAGGTGTGTTTGAAGGCGGCAGGTGCCCAGGACGAGACAGGTGGAGGTGTGTTTGAAGGCGGCAGGTGCAGCCTCATAGGACACAGAGCAGCTGGACCAGTCAGATCTTTTCCGTTATGCGTTAATATTAAATGTCCGATTCCCACAAATCTTTTTTTTTTAAACTGAGTGATCTATAAGTCAATGTCGTATTGTTGATTTAGATAATTTAACATTCGTATCATCCAAGAGAAAAAAGTGTATTGTAGTGTTAGAGATATTGGAGAATGATCACTAATCTTAATGTCGTCGTGTATAGTGGTTTCTGTGACATCTGATATAAGTGAACGTTTTATGAGAAAGAAATCTATTCTCGAAGAAGTGTCATAGTGCCTCATTCTCCAGACATCAAAAAGTCTGCATTCTTTCATATAATCTTGAATCATGTTGGCTGAATTTGGGTTTCTTTGGATACCATCTCCACCAATTATAATGTTTTCGAAATCATATTTAAGCAAATTTAAAAACAAACCTTCAAAAAATATTTGTTCGTCTTTAGTCGGCCCATAAATGTTTACTAAAGTTAGTGATTTCCAATTTACTAATCCATTAACAATGATCCATCGACCTTCTGTATCTTTTAGCACCTCAAATTTTTCAAATTCTAACGTTTTTTTGATCAGAATTGCAACGCCACATGACGCTGAGTTCAATGAGGACAAGAATTCTATATAATCTGGAATATTACAACTTTGTCTATGTTTGTCCGGTTCTGTGTTTTTTTGATTCTTTGACTTTGATGGTTCTAAATGTGTTTCTTGGAGAAAACATATGTCTGGGTCTAAATCCTTTAGATATTCAATAAGCTCTTTCTTTTTCTTTTTGTTTTTCAGACCGTTTACATTCCAAGATACAATTTTTATTGTAAAATTTTTAGATGCATTTGAAGGTGATGTGACTGATTCAGCATCTGTAGAACCTGAAACAAATATAAAAAACGTCACCAAAATGAAAGCATGTAGAAAATCATACAGTAAAAAGCACAGTACTTTATTTACTTTGCAAGTGCCAGTAAATAATTATAAAATATCCAAATGTCTGTGCCCAGTGTATTGGTGTCTGTCGAGTACTTTCACCTGAATTCATTTACTCTTTTTTGTGATTGAAAATGTGTTATTATAAATGTGTTGCCAACTCATTTATTTGGGGGAGAATTTGAATTAAAGTTAAACGGAATAAAAATGTGTAAACTATGTCTTTTAAAAAATAATTAAAAGTTTAATTTTCTTCTTCACTCACATTTTCCTAGTAATGTGTTTATAGCTGCTCTTTGAAGGAAGTCATAGAGTAAGAAAAAGTTCTCAGCTGATTTTACATCACACCATTAGTATGTTCACCTTTGTGTTGAAAATGAGAAAATTACCCTGATATATGACACATTAAAAGTAACGAGTAAAAAGCTGTTTGCGCTAAAATACTTCAACCACAGGTAAAAAGAAAAAACAAAAAACATCCTGCATCAGTTTTTGTTCGATAGAGACGCAGAGAGTCTGTCCACTCCACCCGTCAGTCAGCTTGTCCAGCTGGTTCGTGTCTCACGAGGTCAAAAAAAAAAAAATGAAATGACAAATAAGACTGGAATGTTGAAACCCCGAGAGGACAATGGTAACGCCTCACGATAATTACAGGGACTCAGCAGTGATTCATCTCTTTATCTTAATCTCTTTTTTGAGTGTTTCAACCTATGGCAACAGCTGTTCATTAAATGGCCATTTATTTTCTTAATTTTCTACTTCTTACAGTCAGAAAAAGGTTATAACACTAGACACATCAACAGTAACAGTAAATCTCCATTATCAGTGAATTAAGAGTAGGAGAACTACTTCTTTTAACACAAATATTAAATGTCCATGCACAAGGAACAGTCCGACCCTGTGGGTCTGTGGTAATTTACAAGTTATCTGAAGATGACACTAGACTGAGGCAAGTATCCACTCCAGCAGTTTCATTTACTATAACAGAAACTTTGAGATTCTCAAGCTCATAAGTACATGATCGGTAAAGGAATAGAGAAAGTCTTACCTTGTTGATTGTTCGGTGGAGTTTGAGAAGATGCCGCTCTTTTTTTTTTGGGTTTTTCTAGTTTTTCCATTTTTTTTTTCTTACCCTGTGTAACTTGCCTCTGTAACATGCGGCATATAAAGGACAGGTGCGCTGTAGACTACTCCCATCGAGGCTGTGTGGCCAATCACTTCTACCTGCATCGCTGACGTAGGGTCAGGCGATGCAGGCGAGGCAGGAGAGCAGGCTGTGTTCACGTGGCATCAGAACATTCTCGAATCTGGTGGAATCTTCCGTGTAAGATTGCTGATTTGTTGGCCTGGTTTATGCATAATATCTCTGTACTTACTGGGCCGATCCACATGAAACAATGACAACAATACAACAATAAGTGAAGTTCAATCACTTCTACCTGCATCGCTGATGTAGGGTCAGGCTATGCACGCGAGGCAGGAGAGCAGGCTGCGTTCACGTGGCATCAGAACATTCTCGAAACTTTAGAATTGGTGCAATCTTCTGTGTAACTGTCACATTGTTGATTTGTTGACCTGTAATTACTGGGCTTATCCACATGAAGCAATAACAACAATACAACAATAAGTGAAGTTCTTTTAACCATTATTCAACCCCATAGACACGATTGTTGACAGTTAAAAGCACAATAAACCACAAAATTAATGTGACAGGCCAATTCCAAACAAATCCTGAAAAGATTCAACATGTTTGAGGATTCTTTCAAAATCAATATATCTTTTATGAGTTCTTGAATGATGAAAAGTTAGGACTGACGGTAATTAACAATTCATCAACAAAATATTCTAACTTTTGAATGGTTAATGGTCATCGAACAGGAAGATGAAGCCCATGAAATGCAGGTCTCAAATCACTATCTTCTAAAGGCCATTAAAACCGAATACAGACGGGGTAACAAAAATGTATATTGATAAAACTGTGTCCTGGGTTATCTTTGTATGTCCTTTGTGATAGTTTGTATTTTTGGGGTGTTGCACGACCGCTCATGGGGTTTTAATTCTTACAAGTGTGGCTCTCATCATTTTTCTCAATCACGTCAGGCTGCGTTTTCCCATCGATCAGCGATTTTTCTAGTTCTTTCTCTCTGTTATTTGCAAGTAACACACGGTCATCCATTTCCACTGGAGCACCCCGCACGTTCCTGTTGTACAAAGGTGTGCGATGGTGAAGTTGTTTTGTTGCCATCACCTCTCAGGTTTTTCCGGATAGACTCATAGTCATCGTGATCAAATTCCCCAATCTGTGCGTCACTGAGCCAAATATAACATCGAGTGGAAGGAGTGGCACCTTACCAAACAAGAGCAGGAATTAGGCATAGCCACTGATCTCATGTATAGTCCCTGCAAGCGCATAAAATCCTGTCCTTTCGTTTATTACACAAAGTTCCTGACCACAGGTGAGTGGATTGGGCTGTAAATGGCTGTGCCTTTGGACTCATCTACTTCATCACCACAAACAGTCCTATACAGCGACCACATCACTGCCGACGCTGCACCGATCCACCTGTCAGTCTCACGCTCCATCCTCCGCTCACTGAGCCAGGACTAAAGTGGGGGTTTACTCAGGCATCCCAAATTCCAAAGGGAAATAACAGTGACCATTCTGAGTCTTTAGTTTCCTTAATCGAAATGGTCACGTTTAACATTGTATAAACTGCAGATTCATAGGGAAATTTTCCTACACAGTTAGCTGAAGCTTTACAAAATCTTTTTACGTTTGTCTCTGAGGACTGTGACTATAGAAGAATATTTTTTCAGTTCTGAAACAGAAATGTGTCTCTGTGTTCGGAGTCAAGATATGGAACTTGTTACATGATGATTTAAAAAATTGCACGAATTTTTCTAGATTTAAGAAAATGTATAATGATAAAATAATGATGGCTACATAACTGAGGAACGTGTTTAAAGCTAATGAAATGTAAACCACAAGAAAGATAATGTCATATATTTACATATGGCTCATTGACTTGGCTTGGTTTGGAGTGGGGGTTAATTATTAAAGAAATGTTACATTTTTTTGTGAAAGGAGCAGGATTTATAAGATTTATCTTCTTCCTGTTCCTTTTGTTCATGCAGCAAAGACAAGTTATGGCTGGATTGTGCTTGTGCTGTTTTTCTTTTGTTATTGTTGTTCTCTTTGAGTTGATGCATGAACAATAAATAAATAAATAAACCGTGTATTCACTATTCCTCAGTAGTTGCACTTTTTCTCCTCGATTCCGCTGTTCCTCTTTCACTTTTCTATCTGTGCTTGTAGGAACCACTCGAGCTCTGCGCTGTAATGTCCTAATAACTCAGAGCGACCTGTCCTCTCCGATGGACCAGCCACTCCAGGTACAAGGGACAAACATAGAAATGTCAATATATACATTACCAGTTTGGATACGCCTTCGATTTCACTGTGTTTGCATATGAACGACAAACAGAGGTTTATATTCAGTCACTGAGATGTATTTGCATGTAGTTAAGCAAGTAAAGAGAAAACAATTATTTAATTAAAGAAGAGTAAATTAAACAATAACCAAAGAATAAAAAATAATAGATAAATAAAAATAGTTCTCCAGTATTTTGACCTGAAGAGAGTTCAGTTTTTGTAATTTTTTTGTTTGTTTATTTGTTTTTGGTTCTAAAGAGTTCAGTTCATTGCTTTGTTAAGATTTAGATCAGTACAGGTAGAATCGCAATTGTAATCCAGTTTGGTTCGTCTATTTTGCGTAATCCGAGGACCGCAGGTAAAAGAGGGGAAAAAATCACCATCAGAGAAGAGTTCAATACTCAGAGTCCAATCCAAAAACACCTGACCATTGAGTCATAAATTGTCGGGAGTGTAAATAAGGTTTTAAGCCTTGTAGAAGCCGCTCAGTTCGGGACCAGTCCAGACGCCACAGTGGGAGTGGGAAGGTACGAGTACTCTGGCCGAGGACAGTTACCCCTGGTATACTAGTACTCTGATCTAGGACAGTTACCCCGGGTATACTAGTACTCTGATCTAGGACAGTTACCCCGGGTATAATAGTACTCTGACCTAGGACAGTTACCCCGGGTATACTAGTACTCTGACCTAGGACAGTTACCCCGGGTATACTAGTACTCTGACCTAGGACAGTTACCCCGGGTATACTAGTACTCTGACCTAGGACAGTTACCCCGGGTATACGAGTACTCTGACCTAGGACAGTTACCCCGGGTATACGAGTACTCTGATCTAGGACAGTTACCCCGGGTATACGAGTACTCTGATCTAGGACAGTTACCCCGGGTATACGAGTACTCTGGCCTATACCAAACCACACCCGGGGTTAGTCTGGGCAGGGGTTAATCTGACCTGTTACACCGGCACTTGCAGCCCACATGGACACATAATACCACTGAATGTTCAGAAATATAGCAAACAGACTTTTCTACCATGGACTCCATTTTCAGCACTACTTTTATGGTTTATTTGATATATTTTGGTTGTTTTTCTGCTCAAACTTCCCCCCCATCCCCTCATTTTTTTATATCCCAAAATGTCATTCACAAACATCCGCATACATTTTCGGTTTCCATTCATTTCCTGGACATTGATCCATTTTTCTTCTACGGCGTATTAACTGCTAACATATTTGGATCACCATGTGCCCTTTTATTGTTTTGAAGATACTATACTGACATAAAACAACACGCTTTAGGATTTTCACCTTTATTTTTGACCTCTGAGTCTCCCCTCCGTGCCCGGGAGAGATCGCTAAATTGCTGAAGCGTGCATGGATGGAGCTCAAACCTCTTCACGCATGTTTTTCATTAGAGAAGGTTATAGCATAGAAGAAAGTTTATAGAAGACTGTGCGTAATACCCCCTCTTTAACCTTAGGATCTCACTGTGTCAGAATCAGAGTGACTTGTATTCATCCCAAAGGGGAAATGGCTTCACTGAACCTTTTTCCCCGTTCTAATCCACATCTGAATGTTAAACCATCTTCTAATGTTTCCTGTTTTGTATCGCGTGTCTATTCTGTTGATATTGTGCACCTGATGTCAAAAGTTTAACTGAGGAATACAGGACCAACTTGAAAAACTCGGAAAAAACACAGACGAGGCTCAACTCAGCTTCAAGATTTTTTTTCAGCTTCTTCAGCAGCAGCAGATTGAAAATATTTAAAGTAAATAAATATTTGGAATAATGAATTGACATTTACATTTTACCTTTATGTTAGTATTTTAATCTATTTGTATTTTAATCTATTTGCATTTGAATTAACATTTTGATTATAATGATATTTATTAATATCCCTTTTACATATTAACTTCATTAGGGTACAATTTGAAATAATGTCACATTTTATACAATAATATTTTAACCTTAAATATAACATTTTATTACTGGTACATAGTAGATCATATTTTATTATTTTATATTGAATTTTAATGAATTAATAAATAGTTTTTAATTGCTAAATAATATACATGTTTTAAAGTGAAAGGCCAAAAGCATCATTGGCAGCTCTGGACACATTTTAATAGAGAGGTTCTCTCTGATGCCCTCTGGGAGGCGCTATCTCACCCCCAAAAGGAGAACCAATCCTTTTATTCCTTCAGCCATCAGGCTCCTAAATGCAGAGGTCTGGGTAACTTTTTATTTTACTTGAAATTTGTCTTTTAATAATGTTGGTCCTATTTTTCTCTGACCTCTTGCACTTTGCACCTGATCTTATGCCTATTTTTTGCATCTGCTCAAATGTCCCCATGAGCTTGTGTCTGCTGATGTTGTGTTTGCCTATTCTGCTGCTAAATGTGATGTGATGTGACTGCAAACTGAATTGCCCCTCGGGGATAAATAAAGTTTCTGAATCTGAATCTGAATGCTCCTTTAACTCGGTTAGACTTTAACATATTTTACAATTTTACAATTTTAATTGATTGCCAATAAGATTAAATTATTCAATTTAATTTCAGAAACATTTTTGGGACTTAAATTCAGAAAATAGTCATTTAATTTATTTATTAATTTATCGATAACTTAAATAAATCAGCCAAATGCATTTACAATCTAACTAAGGCTACTTAAATTAAACAGAATATTCACTTATTTACTTACTTATTAAGGCAGATTATTTTGACAACATTAGATTGACCAAAAACCTGGAAAATTTCAAGACCAAATACTCAGTTTATTTTGATTTTTTTTATTTTAGAAATTTTTGCCGCAATAAAGTTTTTATTTTTTGACTCAACATAAAAAGAATGTGAAAATGATTTAATGACAGCAGGGATTTTCATCTTCATCAATTTAAAATAAAAAGAACAATGTCTGTCCAAGGGAAACCGGTCCTAATCTCGTATTAATCCACTTGAAGTCCCACAGACACTGCACACTGCCCCGTGGAGAAAGCAGCACGGCCCCTTCCAAGGCATCGAGGTGCAGGGAGGGCATCCGAGCCACACCAGACCAGTCCTCCTGCAGAGACACCAAACCGATCGCAGGGTGAGGGTTGCAGAAAAGTGTGAGGCAAACAAGCATGAGATTTTACAGCAGAAGATTGTGTTTAGGTTATATAAGATCCTGCATGATTCAAGGACTTTAGTGGTTCGCAGTTATCTTATTTGCTAACTGATTTTGTGCTGGTGAAAATATACAACAGTTACGTTCTGAAACTGAGTCTGAAATGCTTTGATAGGAACAAATAATCTCTAAATTTGAGCAAAACCACAATTATAATGAGCATATTCAGTTGCAAATACAGAACAGGTAAAGAAAAATACATTTCTGGATTTTAGTATCAAAGAAAATCTTAAGTGGAAAGAACACATCGATATATACGTAGTAAAATTTCAAAAAGCATAGCAGTATTAAGTGAGGCCCGATATTTTCTGGACGATAAAGCTCCACATGCACTTTATTGTTCTTTAATTGCACCATATTCGACGTACTGTGCTGAGATTTGGGGTAATAATTCTAAAACAAGATTGGAACCACTGTTCATATGACAGAAAAGAGCACCACGAATAACTCCTAACGTTGGGTTTTAGGACCGCACCAACCAGCTATTTATCACTTCAAAAAATGTAAAACATAAATGCAAAAATAATGTCAAAGGCAGAAAGGAAAGACCTACCAAAAATATTCAGAAACATTTCATTGGAAGAGAAAGCACGTATAATTTAAGGGGAATGGATCTCTTTAAAATGGCCGAAGTCCGTACAACAAAGAAACGTTTTTGGGGTCAAAATCTGGAGCTCTGTGAGTGATGAGCTTGAAAAATGTCCAAATATGAACATGTTTAAGTGAAGATATAAAGGATGGATTATGGAGAAGTATGCAGAAGAAGGAATTAAAGTTTATTTGTCATTTGTCAGAAATGCAGTGACTTATTTTGTATCTGGAGTAATGTGACGTACTTCTAAGAGTCTGGCAGAAGCACATTATTGCTTTAATGGCTTTGTAAAAGGGGGTGGAGGCAAAAAAAACCTTTGCTTCTCCCCACTTTTTTTTTTTTTGAGTATTATATTTGTGATTAGTAATGTAAAATAATTGCCTTTATGTATCTGTTGATTACTGTGAGAACATAATTATCATTATTAAATGTACAACTCACCCTTATGTAACAGATAATACTCCCTACAACTGTACAATTCACCCTTATGTAACAGATAATACTCCCTACAACTGTGTAACAACTCACCTTTCTGTAACAGGTAAGTCATCCACACCAGCTTCGTCTCCAAAGCAGGTGCACAGATGTGACTTTCTGTTTGCAGACAGGCTCAGTGGTCCTCTCGAGGAGACAGGTGTAGGTGCCCAGGACAAGACAGGTGGAGGTGTCTTTGAAGGGACTGGTGCAGGTGCCCAGGACAAGACAGGTGGAGGTGTCTTTGAAGGGACTGGTGCAGGTGCCCAGGACAAGACAGGTGGAGGTGTCTTTGAAGGGACTGGTGCAGGTGCCCAGGACAAGACAGGTGGAGGTGTCTTTGAAGGGACCAGTGCCAAGGACAAGACAGGTGGAGGTGTCTTTGAACGGACTGGTGCAGGTGCCCAGGACAAGACAGGTGGAAGTGTCTTTGAAAGGATCGGTGCAGGTGCCCAGGATGAGACAGGTGGAGGTGTTTTTGAAGGGACCAGTGCCAAGGACGAGACAGGTGGAGGTGTCTTTGAAAGGATCGGTGCAGGTGCCCAGGATGAGACAGGTGGAGGTGTCTTTGAAGGGACCAGTGCCAAGGACGAGACAGGTGGAGGTGTCTTTGAAGGGACCAGTGCCAAGGACGAGACAGGTGGAGGTGTCTTTGAAGGGACCAGTGCCAATGACGAGACAGGTGGAGGTGTCTTTGAAGGAACCGGTGCAGGTGCCCAGGATGAGACAGGTGGAGGTGTCTTTGAAAGGACTGGTGCAGGTGCCCAGGACAAGACAGGTGGAGGTGTCTTTGAAGGGACCGGTGCCAAGGACGAGACAGGTGGAGGTGTCTTTGAAGGGACCGGTGCCAAGGACGAGACAGGTGGAGGTGTCTTTGAAGGGACCGGTGCCAAGGATGAGACAGGTGGAGGTGTCTTTGAAGGAACCGGTGCAGGTGCCCAGGATGAGACAGGTGGAGGTGTCTTTGAAGGGACCGGTGTCCAGGACGAGACAGATGGAGGTGTCTTTGAAGGAACTGGTGCAGGTGCCAAGGATGAGACAGGTGGAGGTGTCTTTGAAGGAACCGGTGGAGGTGCCCAGGATGAGACAGGTGGAGGTGTCTTTGAAGGAACCGGTGCAGGTGCCCAGGATGAGACAGGTGGAGGTGTCTTTGAAAGGACTGGTGCAGGTGCCCAGGACAAGACAGGTGGAGGTGTCTTTGAAGGGACCGGTGTCCAGGATGAGACAGGTGGAGGTGTCTTTGAAGGAACCGGTGCAGGTGCCCAGGATGAGACAGGTGGAGGTGTCTTTGAAGGAAACGGTGGAGGTGCCAAGGATGAGACAGGTGGAGGTGTCTTTGAAGGGACCGGTGTCCAGGACGAGACAGATGGAGGTGTCTTTGAAGGAACCGGTGCAGGTGCCCAGGATGAGACAGGTGGAGGTGTCTTTGAAGGAACCAGTGCAGGTGCCCAGGATGAGACAGGTGGAGGTGTCTTTGAAGGAACTGGTGCAGGTGCCAAGGATGAGACAGGTGGAGGTGTCTTTGAAGGAACAGGTGCAGGTGCCCAGGATGAGACAGGTGGAGGTGTCTTTGAAGGAACCGGTGGAGGTGCCAAGGATGAGACAGGTGGAGGTGTCTTTGAAGGAACCGGTGCAGGTGCCCAGGATGAGACAGGTGGAGGTGTCTTTGAAGGAACCGGTGGAGGTGCCAAGGATGAGACAGGTGGAGGTGTCTTTGAAGGAACAGGTGCAAGTGCCCAGGACGAGACAGGTGGAGGTGTGTTTGAAGGGGCAGGTGCCCAGGACGAGACAGGTGGAGGTGTCTTTGAAGGGACCGGTGCCAAGGACGAGACAGGTGGAGGTGTCTTTGAAGGGACCGGTGCCAAGGATGAGACAGGTGGAGGTGTCTTTGAAGGGACCGGTGTCCAGGACGAGACAGATGGAGGTGTTTTTGAAGGAACTGGTGCAGGTGCCAAGGATGAGACAGGTGGAGGTGTCTTTGAAGGAACCGGTGCAGGTGCCCAGGATGAGACAGGTGGAGGTGTCTTTGAAGGAACTGGTGCAGGTGCCAAGGATGAGACAGGTGGAGGTGTCTTTGAAGGAACAGGTGCAGGTGCCCAGGATGAGACAGGTGGAGGTGTCTTTGAAGGAACCGGTGGAGGTGCCAAGGATGAGACAGGTGGAGGTGTCTTTGAAGGAACCGGTGCAGGTGCCCAGGATGAGACAGGTGGAGGTGTCTTTGAAGGAACCGGTGGAGGTGCCAAGGATGAGACAGGTGGAGGTGTCTTTGAAGGAACCGGTGGAGGTGCCAAGGATGAGACAGGTGGAGGTGTGTTTGAAGGGACCGGTGCCCAGGATGAGACAGGTGGAGGTGTGTTTGAAGGGACCGGTGCCCAGGACGAGACAGGTGGAGGTGTGTTTGAAGGCGGCAGGTGCAGCTTCATAGGACACAGAGCAGCTGGACCAGTCAGATCTTTTCCATTATGCGTTAATAATAAAAATGCGACTAAACTCAGATCCCAATAATGTTCCAATTCTATCCCTCATATGATATTTTTCCTTTCGTTGACCAATCTATAATGTTGTATTGTCGATTTAGATACTTTATCATTTGTAATACCAAAGAGGAAAAAGATGGTTGAGTAATGTTTTGCTCTGGGTCAAATTGTAGTGTTAGAGATATTGGAGAATGATCACTAATCTTAATGTCGTTGCGTATAGTGGTTTCTGTGACATTTGATATAAGTGAATGTTTTATGAGAAAGAAATCTATTCTCGAAAAAGTGTTATGTCTTTTTGAGTGATGTGTATATTTTTTAATATCCAAGTGCATCATTCTCCAGACATCAAAAAGTGTGCATTCTTTCATATAATCTCGAATCATCTTGGCTGAATTTGGGTTTCTTTGGATACCAGTTGAGCGGTCTATTGTTGGTATCATATCTGTATTCCAATCTCCACCAATTATAATGTTTTCGAAATCATATTTAAGCAAATATGAAAACAAACGTTCAAAAAATATTGGTTCGTCTTTAGTCGGCCCATAAATGTTTACTAAAGTTAGTGATTTCCCATTTACTAATCCATCAACAATGAGTATTTTACCTTTATATTTTAGCACCTTAAATTTTTCAAATTCTAACGTTTTTTTGATCAGAATTGCAACGCCACATGACGCTGAGTTCAATGAGGACAAGAATTCTATATAATCTGGAATATCACAACTTTGTCTATGTTTGTCCGGTTCTGTCTTTGTTTGACTCTTTGACTCTGATGGTTCTAAATGTGTTTCCTGGAGAAAACATATGTCTGGCTTTAAACTCTGAAGTCCTTCTTTAACCTTGTCTCTTTTGTTTTTCAGACCGTTTACATTCCAAGATACAATTTTAAATGTTAAATTTTTAGATGCATTTGAAGGTGATGTGTCTGGTTTAGCACTTGTAGAATCTGAAACAAATATAAAAAACGTCACCAAAATGAAAGCATGTAGAAAATCATACAGTAAAAAGCACAGTACTTTATTTACTTTGCAAGTGCCAGTAAATAATTATAAAATATCCAAACGTCTGTGCCCAGTGTATTGGTGTCTGTCGAGTACTTTCACCTGAATTCATTTACTCTTTTTTGTGATTGAAAATGTGTTATTATAAATGTGTTGCCAACTCATTTATTTGGGGGAGAATTTGAATTAAAGTTAAACAGAATAAAATGTGTAAACTATGTCTTTTAAAAAATAATTTACATTATTTACAAACATTTTCCTAGTAATGTGTTTATAGCTGCTCTTTGAAGGAAGTCATAGAGTAAGAAAAAGTTCTCAGCTGATTTTACATCACACCATTAGTATGTTCACCTTTGTGTTGAAAATGAGAAAATTACCCTGATATATGACACATTAAAAGTAACGAGTAAAAAGCTGTTTGCGCTAAAATACTTCAACCACAGGTAAAAAGAAAAAAACAAAAAACATCCTGCATCAGTTTTTGTTCGATAGAGACGCAGAGAGTCTGTCCACTCCACCCGTCAGCTTGTCCAGCTGGTTCGTGTCTCACAAGGTCAAAAAAAAAAAAAATGAAATGACAAATAAGAGTGGAATGTTGAAACCCCGAGAGGACAATGGTAATGCCTCACTATAATTACAGGGACTCAGCAGTGATTCATCTCTTTATCTTAATCTCTTTTTTGAGTGTTTCAACCTATGGCAACAGCTGTTCATTAAATTGCCATTTATTTTCTTAATTTTCTATTTCTTACAGTCAGAAAAAGGTTATAACACTAGACACATCAACAGTAACAGTAAATCTCCATTATCAGTGAATTAAGAGTAGGAGAACTACTTTTAACACAAATATTAAATGTCCATGCACAAGGAACAGTCCAACCCTGTGGGTCCGTGGTATTTTACAAGTTATCTGAAGATGACACTAGACTGAGGCAAGTATCCACTCCAGCAGTTTCATTTACTATAACAGAAACTTTGAGATTCTCAAGCTCGTAAGTACATGATCGGTAAAGGAATAGAGAAAGTCTTACCTTGTTCGGTGGAGTTCGAGTAGATGCCGCTCTTCTTATTTTTGGCTTTGTCTAGTTTTTCCATTTTTTTTTTCTTTTTTTTTTTTTACCCTGTGTAACTTGCCTCTGTAACATGCGGCATATAAAGGACAGGTGCGCTGTAGACTACTCCCATCGAGGCTGTGTGGCCAATCACTTCTACCTGCATCGCTGACGTAGGGTCAGGTGATGCAGGCGAGGCAGGAGAGCAGGCTGTGTTCACGTGGCATCAGAACATTCTCGAATCTGGTGGAATCTTCCATGTAAGATTGCTGATTTGTTGGCCTGATTTGTGAATAATATCTCTGTACTTACTGGACTGATCCACATGAAACAATGACAACAATACAACAATAAGTGAAGTTCAATCACTTCTACCTGCATCGCTGACGTAGGGTCAGGCAAGGCAGGAGAGCAGGCTGCGTTCACGTGGCATCAGAACATTCTCGAAACTTTAGAATTGGTGCAATCTTCTGTGTAACTGTCAGATTGTTGATTTGTTGACCTGTAATTACTGGGCTTATCCACATGAAGCAATAACAAGTTCTTTTTACCATTATTCAACCCCATAGACATGATTGTTGACAGTTAAAAGCACAATAAACCACAAAATTAATGTGACAAGCCAATTCCAAACAAATCCTGAAAAGATTCAACATGTTTGGGGATTCTTTCAAAATCAATATATCTTTTATGAGTTCTTGAATGATGAAAAGTTAGGACTGACGGTAATTAACCATTCATCAACAAAATATTCTAACTTTTGAATGGTTAATGGTCATCGAACAGGAAGATGAAGCCCATGAAATGCAGGTCTCAAATCACTATCTTCTAAAGGCCATTAAAACCGAATACAGACGGGGTAACAAAAATGTATATTGATAAAACTGTGTCCTGGGTTATCTTTGTATGTCCTTTGTGATAGTTTGTATTTTTGGGGTGTTGCACGACCGCTCATGGGGTTTTAATTCTTACAAGTGTGGCTCTCATCATTTTTCTCAATCACGTCAGGCTGCGTTTTCCCATCGATCAGCGATTTTTCTAGTTCTTTCTCTCTGTTATTTGCAAGTAACACACGGTCATCCATTTCCACTGGAGCACCCCGCACGCTCCTGTTGTACAAAGGTGTGCGATGGTGAAGTTGTTTTGTTGCCATCGCCTCTCAGGTTTTTCCGGATAGACTCATAGTCATCGTGATCAAATTCCCCAATCTGTGCGTCACTGAGCCAAATATAACATCGAGTGGAAGGAGTGGCACCTTACCAAACAAGAGCAGGAATTAGGCATAGCCACTGATCTCATGTATAGTCCCTGCAAGCGCATAAAATCCTGTCCTTTCGTTCATTACACAAAGTTCCTGACCACAGGTGAGTGGATTGGGCTGTAAATGGCTGTGCCTTTGGACTCATCTACTTCATCACCACAAACAGTCCGATACAGCGACCGCATCACTGCCGACGCTGCACCGATCCACCTGTCAGTCTCACGCTCCATCCTCCCCTCACTGAGCCAGGACTAAACCAGGTCTAATCCAGGACCAGACCAAAACCCTCACTCATGAACAAAACCCTGAGATATCTGATCTCCTCCAACTGAAGCAGGGTCTTGGTCTGGTCCTGGGTTAGACCTGGTTTAGACCTGGTTTAGTCCTGGCTCAGTGAGGGGAGCCAGGACTAAACCAGACCAAAACCCTCACTCATGAACAAGACCCTAAGATATCTGATCTCCTCTAATTGAAGCAGGGACTGTCCACCACCTGGAGAGGGCGCCACCTTTTCCCAATCCGAGAACCATAACCTCGGAGGATCAGATCTTCATCCCAGCTGCTTCACACTCGACTCAAACCCCCAGTGCCTGTTGCAGGTCCTGGTTCGATGGAGCCATCAGGACAACATAATCTGCAAACAGCACTGGACCCTCCTCTGGCCCCTGACTGCACCTAGAAACTCTGTGAATTTCTGTGTGCAAAAGGGCAGCCCCGGGAGGGAGTCCACCATGCACTGGGAACAGGTCTGACTCCTAAATTCCAGTTCAATGTTGGAATTTAACCATATGATCTGTTGTAAAATTTCATTTCTTTTTTGAAATGTATAAAATTGGACGCAGCACTACACTGAATGCACGCATGCCTTTAGAAAACAATACACATTTCCTGTAAATTTGTCTGTGTATAAAAAGGGGAACCTCCATCAAACGCAAACCTACACAAAAAATATGTCAATCGTTTGTGCTGCAAAAAGTTTTGTTTGTGCTTCTTTAGTTTTGGAGAAATTAGACACTAGTTTTGTGGAGTTCGCCTCCGTCAGCTCAGCAGAAACGACATCCTATTATTACTGCAGAGAGAATAATTAATCATTTTAGAAAGAAACTTGCACAAATGAAAATTGGCACAGCACAAAACAAAATACATTTTCTATAACTTTCTTCATGTTTTGAGGCTGTTTCACACTTTTTGCAGCACAAAACAGCACAAAGTCCAAATGACTGACACAATTTTGGACATTTTAGAGCATTTTGAAGCTTCCTGGGGGACTGACAGACCCCAATTTGACCTGTAAAAGAATCATTAATATCTCCAAAACTAAAGAAGCACAAATGAAACTTTTTGCAGCACAAAACAGCACAAACGATTGATATAGTTTTTGTGTAGGTTTGCGTTTGATGGGACGGCATCATTTGGCTTTTATCCAACAGAATACTTGAATGCCACTCTTAAATCGAGCTTGGGAACTGTTGATGCGTTTGAGCTAATTTAGTCGATTAATTTAGTTTCGTCTGGTGCAGCAGTCGTGCCACCAGGAGGCACAGTTACAGCCTGAAATAAACACAACACGTTTGTCACCCATTAAAACATGTTCCAAATCATGCAGTACAAAGAAAAATATATCAGTGAGCGCCACAACAGAGAGTAAATGACCACTTATAAGGAAGAAATCAACTTTATTTCAAGTTTTTTTTTTTTTTTTTTCATGAAATCCACTTACATTTTGCTAAAAGTTGTAGAACTCTTGGCTGCGCTTTGAAGGAAGTGAAATCTTGTGGATCCTTTACTTTACTTAAGAGTTATTTGTGTCATAACAAATCTAACTGCTATAAATGACGGCATCCAGGCAGATCTACAGTACGTTACACTGATAGTTAGAGTTAGATAGAGCTCAGTATTGTGTTTTTATTGTGTTCCAGGAGCTGTGACTCGTGTTATAACTGTTCTTATCAGGATTGTTCATGATTTTTTATTTTGATTTATTAGATTTTAGGAGCTCCATTGTTGCTTATACCGGCCGTAACTCACATCACTCGCCCTCTGACCTCTCACACTTCTGGTCTTGTCTGTTTCACTTTCATTGTGGCACTATTTGGTACCTCTAAACATCCAGGGTGTTGCGGCGCTGCTACGTACCTCGGTGTGTTGCCAGCTCCAGCATGTGTGTCGCCGAGTGTGGAGGCCGTGATGGAAGTGTGTTGTCTCGTAATGCCCTGTTAGAGGTTTGTAACATGCAGTAGAAATCAGCTCTTAACTAATGTAATAACTCATCTTTATATATTGGGTGTGGCCTTGTCCATCCATCTTCCACTTATCCAGGGCCGGGTCGCAGGGACAGCGGTCTAAGCAGGGACCCGCAGACTTCCTTCAGCCAGGAGGCGTCCGGACCAGATGCCCGAGCCACCTCAGCTGCTCCTCTCAACGTGGAGGTGCAGCGGCTCTACTCTGAGCTCCCCCCGTGTGGCCGAGCTCCTCACCATATCTCTGAGGGAGCGCCCGGCCACTCTGCGGAGGAAACTCATTTCGGCCGCTTGTATCCGCAGGCTCGTCCTTTCGGCCATTACGCAAAACTCATGACCATTGGTGAGAGTAAGAACGTAGAGTGACCGATTAATCTTCACCACAACGGTCCGATACAGCGACCGCATCACTGCCGACGCTGCACCGATCCGCCTGTCAGTCTCACGCTCCATCCTCCCCTCACTGTGAACAAGACAAAGTGGTTTTGCCCTTATCATGAAATGTCCCAGATGAGCAACAAACTTCAGGACAGACTGACATGTATGAACTGTGGTGACGAACAGGTGAAATCAAGTACAATGATGGGACTGATAGGGATGATTTCAAGCTAAAATATTTAAAGAATAAATCCTTTCGTGTGGATAACTTAAACCTTGCCTCTGTCTATACTCGGTGAACTTGCATGCCTCGGTGACTGCCCCATCTCAGGTGCCGTTGTTTATTTCTGTTAAGGATCTTTACTTCGGATCAGGCCGGCTTGTTTATTCCCTCTGAGTATGCCGTAATTCAGCATGTTCACCTTCTGCGTTGAAAGTGAGTAAATACTGCTATCCTAGTTGAGCATTTGTCCAGCGATGCGAAGGTTTGCGGTTCGAATCCCGCTCTTGACATAAACATCATTGGTGGAGCGGTCAAATCCACTGACCCACAGGTCGCTGGTGTGATTCCAGCTCCCAATGATGAATGCTGTCGTTGCGTCCTTGGGCAAGACACTTAACCCATCTCACCCCCAGTGCCGGACACTTGTGTGTGAATGAGTGACTGGTTCCTTGTTGTCAAGCGGTTTGAGTGAAGAGGAAAAGCACTGTATAGAAATGTGACTATTTACCAAAGTTACTTAGTTCTGCTTTATCGTCTCTGTACATTGTCCCTTCAATAAAGACTAAACTAAATCATTTTATCCACAAAACACAGGATGTAAAATGTGCTAACTTTACCTTTATTATTACATTTATGTCCCAGATTTTTATTTTCACATTTCACACGACTGAACTCACAACAACAAAGCCTGTTTTTATTAACTTTGTGAGATTTACTTGTTTATTTTAAAGAAGGGAACTCTGTGGACTCAGCAATATGGAGCGAATCCATCTTGATGCCTGGTTAAGTATGTTCACCTTTTGTGTTTAACTCGTGTAAATACCACTATCTTCATATTTGGCACATTAGCTTGTCCAGCCTGTTACTGTCTCCCGTGGTCATAGGTGAAATGACAAATACAGTTGAACTATGTCATTCAAAGCAAATCTCCTGTTCTTCACATGGGGCACAGGTCTGTGAGGAGAACACATGGGTCAGTACTGGTTTTATCTGTTTAAATGATGTAAAACCCTGTAAGCTTAAACCTGTCTCACCTTCTCCAGTGTCATACTTGAACGAGGCTACAGTGGGCTCTGGGAAGTTCAGACAGGACACTTGTCTCCTGAACATCTCTCGTTCAGACGCACCAACACTCTGGCTCCTCCCTGCAGTATATTCAGGACATAAGACTTACATACAGACTTGTTTTTATGGTATTTCGTTTTTTAACTGTTTATCCTGCATTGTGTTCATTATAAACCACATTATCTATCTACAATGTGTTCCTTTAATTTTTTTGAGTAGTGTATATCATATTATTTTGCAGTTTTTTAAAACAACTTTAGTACTAATTATTTGTGTGAATATTAGTTCAATCTCTACAAAATACAAATGTAGAGTTTAAAGTGTTCTTTGTCTGGTTATGTGAGTTACATGTGTCTGTGTGGAGGGGTCTTTTAGTTACAGCTGCTAAAAAATACACCACGTTCCAGAGCTTCAGCACAGTGCGTAACCCTTTCATGAATGTGCCAAATGAAAAGACGGAGGATAATCTCACAAGTGTCAAGACAATTTGATCTCCCAAGATGTACTTTTTGCAAAGCCCTGTTCTATGACAGTATACGGTTCAGAGACATTTCATTGTGAGCTCTGTGCTGCAGCTTATGCTGTACTGTACTGTACTGACCGTACAGGAAGATGAGCTCATGATCGTGGTCACGGCTGTTTGAGTGGATGACCAAACATTCAGAACAGGAGGTGTGGAGGAAACTGAAGAAGGTGAAAGGGTCCACTGTAAGGAGCACATATATGTTAACCATTATATGTAGGACAAATAAACAAACCAAACATTCCAGACAATATTTACGATTCATATAGTAAAAAGATAAACACATTACAGACACCTAAATTTGAACTGAAAGGATGGCACCACATTTCAATGCTTTGTAAATCAAAACACATTTGAGAATGTTTGTGTTTGCTCTTGGAATAAAAGTCCAGCTAGTGGCATCTGTATAGCATTAAAGTGTCTTTGAGTGTTTAGAAAAGCGCTATATAAATAAAATGTATTATAATGTGACTGTGGAGCATAGACTGTATGTCTGAGTGGACTAAGTGAGTGTGACGTCGCCACAGCCTCAGCGCCGCTCAAATGAGGCTCACGATGCCACGATTACAGGAGAGAATCTGGAGCCAGGCTCTATGTTATGAATAGGATTTTTTTGACGGAGAAAATAATGAAAAAAAAATCACAATCATGTAGAGCGGGTTCATATGAACATTTTAAGACCAAAATGACGAGACTCACTGCAGGAGTTACAGAGAGAGGGATGATAAGATCCCAGTGTAAGTCAATGGGGAAAAGGGAGAGAAGGAGCCGGAAGAGCCTCCTGGAGCACTTCCTGTTTGGCATGCAGCGGCTAATGGGTTAGCTCTGTCCACTCGTATATACGGTTTATGCTGTGGAGGCACTGTGGGAGAGTGCCCCTGAGGCCCTGGGAGGATGCAGAGTGTGGGGACTTACCCTCTATCTGCAGAGCAGAGCTATTCACCAGAGACACTTCAGAGTTTTGGAAAAAGCCACAGTATTTTTCCCTAAACACACAAAAAAGAAACAGAATATTAATCATTATACCATTGTACCACACTGTACTGTAATACCACATATAAACAGCCTCTCCGACCTTCAACTTCACACATCATTACAGTCAACATACAAGGTGGGTGAAGGTATTGCACAAGGACACAATAATAATATGGATTGATGAAGATGAATAAACATCTTCAGATTCATGGATTAAAGTTGGGATTAAACTCTTACACTCCGCCCACCACCACACTTCAGATAGAGCAGCTAAACTGGGCAGTACCTGGAGAACTAAAGGGGAGCGTGAGGGGAGGAGCGGCGGAATCAGGAGGACAGTGTTTTATAAAATGATAGTCCAACCCGCCATAGGGACTAAAAATAAAATAAGCATACTTCTGCTCCTTGTGCCTTATTCCTTGTACCAGTCTCATAACTCCAGCTTCTGCAGTGGTGTTGATCTTGATCCACTCACTGCCGATGGTCTTCAGCTGGAGGTCCAGGAGGTCGTTGTTTCCGTAAGCTTCAATCAGAATCCATGTGCCAAGGACCTGCAACCCACCGGCCGTTCACAAAAGGCCCATTCACAGACCTGTTGTATGTTATAGAGTATGAAGTACCTGGTGCAGATGGCCCTGCTGTAGAGGCTGGCGCAGCTCAGTGCAGTTGTGCCCTGGAGGGGGCGCTGCACTCAACGACTGCAGGAGGATTGAGGCCAACAGAGGCACACACCAGCTGGACAGCTGCATGGTTCTGCTCACATACTAACACATGCAGCCTCATGGCTTTGTACTGCTGTAAAACTGGGATCTCACCCATTTGGGAAACTTCTAGATGGTGCAACACTGAACAAGCACGGCTCTGGCGTCAACAGTACAGCACGACCAACATTGCATCACCTGGAGAGGATTCAAGTGACCAGGAAAAGTCAGTCAGTCCTCAAACTCATGGGCATTATTAGTGTTTCCCTTTTTGTTCATAGTTTGCATGTTTTGGAGAAACATGCACAATAGTTCTGACCGGATCCAGCTAAAGATGGATCCCCGATGGGTTGATGACACTGGGAGAAACAAAGTACTATTGTACTGTTGATCTCAGACCCATTTGTTCAGTGTTGCACCATCTCTAGTTTCTCAGAATGAGGAAAGTCAGTCGGTGTGAAGGGAAAGGTGCTCATTTTATTTCATTTTATTGTAACTAAAGGTACTTTTCAGTTAAGTACACTGAACAAAACAAGCGATAAGCACAATTAAAAGCAATCACACTATATGCAGGGATTTCATGTTAATTTGAACAAATGACTGAGTCTGGACTGGAGTCTCCGATGAGTGACTGAAGATTACAAAGGTCAGGACTGAAAAGGGAGCTGGGGGTTAAAGAGACTGAATGTTTGACCTTTTGAGTAATACACCAGTATAGGACCACACTTAAAGAAACTATTATTTGTGCTGAAAATTACAGTCTGTTGTCTTTTTTCCATTATTGTGCTATCAAGTATTGAACCTTTTGCTTAGTAACAAAGTTTGCAATTGTTGTATCCTGACAACACTAGTTAACAAAACAAACAACACAATACCAAACTATGCCTGGGGTTAGTCCGGGCAGGGTGTCATCTGGCCTGTTACCAGTAGTGAGCTTAAAATATGTGTTTGAAGGGAGTTGCCATGTAGATGTATTTTTTTCTTCGCTTTGTTTTCTTTGCTGAGTCTAAGGTCACACAATCAAACATTTAAAACACCATGATTTAACGTTTAGCCGCTATTACTGACACCAGAATCAAACAACAGCGACATCTTTTAATTCTGTTCAGTGACCTGTTTATTTCTGTTTGTTTGTTTGTTGGTTTGGTCTGCAAGATGAAAAAAAGTGGGAATTATATTTTGAAATTAGAAAATACAGCCCAAATTATATGAGTTTTAAATTTTTTTCTGGCTGCTCAGGGCTTCCGTACTAGTTTGACCGTTGTTGTTGCTGGTTTATAATGTTATTTCCTGGTTGGACATGTTTGCTGTGACAAAGTGATGAAGTTTAAGAACGGGGTTATTTATGTGAAGTTAGGGATCAGGTTATGGTTTAAGTTAAGGTTAAGTTTAGGGTTAGGGAAATGGTTAAAGAAAGGGTTTGGTAAGGTTAGGGTTTGGATAAGTTTAGGGTTTGGATAAGTTTAGGGTTTGGTAAGGTTAGGGTTTGGTTAAGTTTAGAGATAGGGGTTAGGGTTTGGTTAAGTTTAGAGATAGGGGTTAGGGTTTGGTTAAGTTTAGGGTTAGGGTTTGGTTAAGTTTAGGGTTAGGGTTTGGTTAAGTTTAGAGTTATAGTTTGGTTAAGTTTAGAGATAGGGGTTAGGGTTTGGTTAAGTTTAGGGTTTGGTAAATGGTTAAGGTTAGGGTTTGGAGTTAGTTTCCTGCATGTTCAAGTTGTGTCCTTTGCAATCTGTGTCTAAAGTTTATCATTGTGCTTTAGGTTCTACAAGAAGTGTTTTGTAGCCTTGATCTGAAAATGGAGGTAACGCTGTGCCAAGATGAACTGAGTATTATTCCTTGAGGGGCAAGTTTGGGAATTAGTTCCGAAATTTAGGTTTTAGTGTCGAAGAAAGTGAAAAAAAAAAAAAACAAACGTAAAAGAAATATGCTGCGTCATGGCTGATACAAATGCGTCACAGTGCGAGCAGAGCCATGGGTCACTGCTGCCCTCTAGTGGTACAAGTGACTCACAGCAGCCTCAGCATTACAAATGAAAATTGTTCAGCTGTTTTCGAGTCTATTCAATGTTCTGTTGGACTATTGTATTATATAGTACATAATATAATGACGTGAGACTGTTCTTACATCTTAGACAGTGGTGTAAATAGTACTCCAAATGGCTACTCAAGTAAAAGTGCAGTTACATGGCTTACTTTAAGGTGCACTGTGTAACTCTTTTTGGTGGAGGGTCCATCACCAGCTTCTCTCCATGGAGATGTTGCCTGGGGTGTTTCACAGTATGTTATTACACTTATTTATCTCTATAGAGACAGCTGGTGACGCCATTAAGCCAAGTTACATATCAGATGTGAGGAAAGGGGAGCCCACTCACAGTAAGAATGCAATCAATAGAAACCGATGTTATTGAGTAAATGCGAGATGGATATGTTTAATGCCATACAGGGACATACCAGATAAACCATCAACATGTCTTTTGCTCTCAAGAGGAGGAAATCAAACATATTTTTTTCTCCTGTGGCATAACAAAACATTTTTGGAATAATCTAATGACTTGGTTGAAAATTAAGATGTCCATAACTGTTCAATTAAATTTGGAGCAAGTACTTTATGGTGTAAACAAATTTCCAAACGAACTATCAAGGCTTTGTAATATAATTATAATTCTGTGTAAATATCACATACTGTACATAAAAGTAAATGGCAAAACAGAAATCCATCCCCTCTGTTCTAAATCTGAACTACGGTCATATGTTCCTTATGTCACTCCTAAAGGATTCCAACAAGGACATACAATTACTATGTGATGATGTCTCCAAATATTTATATTTTGAATCTTAAAAATGTGCAATGACAATGTATGGACTGAATGTAATGGTGTATATGGACTGGTCTTGCTGTAAGTTTCCCTTTTTTATTTTAATATATTGTGAATGTTTTTTTTTGTTTGTTTGTTTTTTTCGTTTTTTTTTACATACATACATACATACAAGGCAGCGTTATCTCCCATCAAAGTTTTGTACATTTCATCATGTAAAAAAAAAAAAAAAAGTACCAAAAGTACCAGAAAAAGTACACAGTGCACCTGTAGGGAAAAGTAGCAAGTACACATGAAAAATTATACTCAGCTTTGTATTTAATAACATGTATTATGTTTCAACATTTTTTAATTGATTATTTATTTATTTATTGTCTACTTTTCGTTTTCACCTTTTTTCCTGTTACATCCATAGATTCACGGTTACATCATGACCTTCATATGCCCACCGCTTACACGTGTCTTTTATCAGGCATGTTCAAAAACAGACAAATAACCGTTTCCTTTGTCTAATTTCCTATTCGCGTTTCATCAACCTTATTATTTAACTCCATACATACATTCAGACTTGATCGGAACGCACGTCTTATTATTTAAAATTCGGTTAAAGTGCTTGATTTGAGTCAGGCGGCGCTCGGGTCAGCTATCCCGGGGTCCTCGGGCGGTGCGTGGTGCAACATGTGTTTTTAGATCGTTCCAGAAGCGCAGTTCCTTTCCCGTCTGCAGCCGTGAAGACGAGCTCTCCAACCCCGATCTGCGATACCCCCGCCGCGGCTACACTCTCAGCTCTCGGCCCGCTTTCCCGCACCGCTCCGGGACACCATTGCCGCCCGCCCGCCTCGCATTTTAACGCCGTTTTGTTCGGATTTTCCCCACGTTTCGTCCCGCGTCCTGCCCGATCCGCGTCACCGTCACCATGCTGAGCGCAGCCAGGAGCGTGTCAAGGACTCTCCCCACGGTCAACGCCGTCCGGAGCGTGTCCTCCCTCGTCAAGAAGGTGAGCACTCGTATTTCCGTGGTCCCATCCCGGTTTAATCGAAGCGCAACAGCGAAATTCCGTTATTAAATGCGCACGTTACCGATTAGGTTAGCTTAGCGTGTCACCTCTTAGCCAAGGCCACCGGTTACATGACTGCTACCGGCGCCTCATGTGACTTATGAAATCTTATGAAAAATGGGATTGATCACAGCAAAAAAAGTAGTTGGCGTAGTCCAAAAGAAAACATTTGATTGTATATGTAGTGTCAGATGTGAAAATTTATACATCTGAATTGTTAAACATGAATATCCCTTAAAAATGTCTTAAAACAGGCAAAAGTACAAACTATTGGACCTGCAAGTGACACTTAAACCCCTTCTTATGTAAAACGGCACAGTCTTTATTGACATTAAGGCTGGTAATTGATGGCAAAGCCTTTGACTCAAGTTGTAGTGGTAGATGTAATGGATATGCTTCCAAATTATTGGAGTATATCAGTGACGTCTCCATTGTGAACTGTTGCGCATTTGTTGATTGAGTTTTTGGGATGAAGTAGAGGCCCTCAATGAAATGACCTTCAGTCCGTGTCCCCGCCCCCTTCATGCTGCAATGTTGCACATGTGAAGTGAAGAGCAAAAGAACAAATGCGTGGATTAATTTAATTTACATTCATGTACCAGTGCTACATCCACCCACCATATTTCTTCTCCAGTCTAGCACTTTAATACCAGATGAATAAATAGGTTAAAGATGCTAGAATTGCAGTACAGGCGTTTTAATCATTCTCCAATTTCGACTTAACGTGGTGTGATAGTATCAGTTATAAATGTATATAAATATAAATGATACGTTTGCAGCAATCAAGACGCAATTTGTGAAGAAAAGTTGAAAGTTGGGGAGCGGAGAGTTCTAAAACATATTGAGGAGACACTGGGGAGAATTCTATAAGAAGTTTGGCACAATTTACACATAAGAAACACATTTTTTATACTTTAAATATAATAAAATACAGGTCTTCTAGTTGTATTATGTGCCAAATAATAACTTTTGTATATTAAAAGAAGTCTTGCCCCAGTGCTCATTGTGGTTACAGTTATGTCAAGTATTTCTAATCACAATTTCCTATCCTGAAGTCAAATTTTAAACCTAAAAAAATGTCTGAACGGGTAATTATTATTTTTGTCACAGTCTTAACCATAATAATTTAGGAAAATGAGCATTCTAACCTGTTGTAGGCACTTTAATATATGAATAAATGGGTTAAAACAGTGTAATTGGAGCAGGAGTTATAATCATTCTCTAATTTTGACTTAATTTGGTGGGATAATGCTTGTTATAAATGTATATAAATATAAATTATGCTTTTGCAGCAATCAAGTATACTTTAACTTTACTTTAGCCCTTTTTATTGTGAATTTTGTTGTAATAATGTGTAAAGCATCGTGGAAAATGCCAAACATTTTATAGAATCCGCCCTAGTGTGTCATCTATATGTTTTAGTTTAACTCTCTACCCCCTGTAATTTTTAACAATTTTCAACCTTTTTTCACAAATTCTTGATTGCTGCAAACCGATCATTTATATTTATACACATTTAGAACGGATATTATCCCACCAAATTAAGTCAAAATTATAGAATGATTAAAGCATCATATGCACTTTGTTGTAAATTAGAGACAGAGAATTCTGGTTTGGAGATGCTAAGGGTTGTCATTGTTGCTGATATTTGCATTTTTTAACTGTATCAACCAATTAGAAAAAGTACTGGCAATTTAAGAATAATAAAGAATGAAGTTTTCGAATGATCTGGCCCCTTGTTCTGCTCAATTAGTTTAACCCATAGTGGCTTTTAAAACTGAATCTATGTTTTTACACCCTCCATCTGAACTATACTAAACCAATATAACTGATATAATAACATAATATAATCATGATTTCAATTTGGATTATGCCCAGAGCAGGGCTCTACGCTAACTTTTTTTTTCAGGAGCACATGTGCCCCTAAGTTAAAAATTTTAGGAGCACAGAAAAAAAAATGGGGGCACAAGTAGGTTTTCATTTCGAACGATTATTACAGTGCAGAACTTGCGCACACCAACTTATTTGAATTAATTTAATACAAAAACAAAAGAATTATTACGACTGTACTTTTCCTGCATGATTGCAGTGTTTTTATAAATATATCTTCATTTTATCTGATTAATATTTAGACTTAAAATAAGCCAAACAAACTGTACTGCACTGAAACACCCTGTGGCCCTTTTTGGACCTTCACCCACAGTTTGAGAATCTCTTCTTTAAGAGAACTTCCACTGGCACTTTACACAAAACTGCTTCAAAGTGAAAAACATAGGTAAGATTTTTAAACCTGTATTTTCAAATTCCTAGGTGAAGTCAGGGCTCTACGCTAACTTTTTTTTTCAGGAGCACATGTGCCCCTAAGTAAAAAATTTTAGGAGCACAGAAAAAAAAAAGGGGGCACAAGTAGGTTTTCATTTCGAATGATTATTACAGTGCAGAACTTGCGCACACCAACTTATTTGAATGAATTTAATACAAAAAACAAAAGAATTATGACTGTACTTTTCCTGCATGATTGCAGTGTTTTTATAAATATATCTTCATTTTATCTGATTAATATTTAGATTCAAAATAAGCCAAACAAACTGTACTGCACTTGAACACTCTGTGGCCCTTTTTGGACCCTCACCTACAGTTTAAGAACCTCTTCTTTAAGAGAACTTCCACTGGAACTTTACACAAAACTGCTTCAAAGTGAAAAACATAGGTAAGATTTTTAAACCTGAATTTTCAAATTCCTAGGTGAAGTTACATTCTCTTACTGGTTTTACAGTGGTTTTTAGCCTCTGCACATTTACCAAACTAAACGCACATTGTGACAGATTTATTTGGCATTTTCTTAGGCAAACTTCAGCCCACATATCGCCTGCTCTGTGCTGTGGGTCTGCTCTGTGTGGACACTGACAGAAAATTAGTTTTGGCGTATTTGACGTGAGGCGGAAGGACAGGTGGGATACCTGCCCTGTGACGCACGTTGGTACACAAGGGTGCGCGCTGTGGACAAGCCGCGCGCTGCGGAGCCTGTGCTGACGGGCCGCACACTGTCTGCGGGCTCCAGTGCACAGGCCGCAGAGAGACGTCCCGCGTGGTCACGCACACCGGTACAAGTTTATTGCAGCGGCCGTAATGAAATATGATCACACTCAGTATTCAGACCTTGAGCCCGTGATAAGACCGAGTCCAAATGCGCTCGAGTCCGAGACAAGACCAAGACAAAGCTCTCGCTTTAGCAGAGAAGGAAGTCCAGCGGCGTGGGGGTGTTTACTGAGTGGTGGGATAAGTGTGGGTCCTGCTGCGGGACGAAATATTTACTCGCAAATGCGAGTGAAATGGGCGCACTGTAGAGCCCTGGGTGAAGTTACATTCTCTTCCTGGTTTTACAGTGGTTTTTAGCCTCTGCACATTTACCAAACTAAACGCACATTGTGACAGAGTTATTTGGCATTTTCTTAGGCAAACTTCAGCCCACATATCACCTGCTCTGTGCTGTGGGTCTGCTCTGTGCGGACACTGACAGAAAATTAGTATTGGCGTATTTGACGTGAGGCGGAAGGACAGGTAGGGATACCTGCCCTGTGACGCACGTTGTTACACGAGGGTGCGCGCTGTGGACAAGCCGCGCGCTGCGGAGTCTGTGCTGAGGGGCCGCACAGTGTCTGCGGGCTCCAGTGCACAGGCCGCAGAGAGACGTCCCGCGTGGTCACGCACACCGGTGCAAGTTTATTGCAGCGGCCGTAATGAAATATGATCACACTCCGTATTCAGACCTTGAGTCCGTGATAAGACCGAGTCCAAATGCGCCAGAGACAAGACCAAGACAAAGCTCTCGCTTTAGCTGAGAAGGAAGTCCAGCGGCGTGGGGGTGTTTACTGAGTGGTGGGATAAGTGTGGGTCCTGCTGAAGCTCTCGTTGAAGGGGCGTGGGTGTGTTTTGGAAGCGGAGTTTGTTCGTATGAGTGATATCAGCGCCTGCGGAGCGCAGCTCGTACGCTGGGGTCAGCGCTCGCGCTGGGAAAGCGTGCGGCGCTTTATGGGCTCCAGGCTTGGGCACGATTCTAAAGTCCTAGTGTGAGTGCGCCCCTAATGTTTGATACATTTAGAACGTTTAACTTGTCACGTTACGTCTGTGCGCAGTTCTCCTTACTGTGGCTGCAGAAGCACTCGCACTGGTGCGACTGTTTTATTTTCCTCGTTCGCACGACGAAATATTTACTCGCAAATGCGAGTGAAATGGGCGCACTGTAGAGCCCTGGCCCAGAGTCTGAGTAATGTTTTCTTTAAATGTGCTGGAAATGATGGAAAACTAAAAACATCTCACTGGGATTATCCTGGTTAAATAAAGGTCAAAAAAGTGCTTTATGCTGTATTTAAGTAAAGCTCTATGTAAACGATACTTGCTCATGGCCCCACTTCGTTGTTGACCGTGTCATGTTGTGTTCTAGGCCTGTTGGAGCAGCTTCCATCCAGATGCTTCCAGAGTTCTGTCCAGAAGAGACTATGCGTGAGTATCCTGAACTATAAACCAAATAACCCGAGGAATCAGATGGTCATTTATTAAGGGTTATTAAGTCGATTAAGGTAAAAGGGCAGTAATTACTGACCACCACACTTAAGGCTGCTGTATATCTTTAGTAGTCGTCATGCCAGTGTTTATTTTAATCATGATTGGGATTTATACAGTTTACTGCAGGGTTCTCTGACCTTTGTCCTTCAGTGAGCTACTTTTTGCAAAACAAAAATGCCAGAAAGCTACAAATTTCAAAGGTTGGAAGAAACAGAGAAAATATAAGAGCCACAGCGAGCCTTAGATGGGGGAGTGTTAGATGCTTCTGAAACACAAACTAGGGCCCGACCGATATATTGGTTGGCTGATATTATCAGCTGATATGGGCTCTCGAAAACATATCAGCTATCAGCCAAAATCTTGCTGATATGGGCTGATTTTCCACATGGACATTTTACCTTGTTATAAAGTTCAGACTCTCTATATTCTGCCCATTTAATCCAATTTACAGACAGATAAATGTCCAAATATGTGGCGCCGTGTCAGTGTTTGTCTGAGGAGTCATTTGTCTGTGTCCGTACTGCCCCTGAACGCATCGCCACGTGCACTTGTTTACAGTCGCAGATACAGATCCATGTGCACAACACTGGGATTCTCTTTTTCCGGCCGCTCAGTGTGAGTCTGGATTAAAAGGACAGTTCTTGGTGCAGACTTGTGATCTGAGAGGAGCCTGTGTGAGGCTGAGTGTTGAAATGTGTCGGTTTTGAAGCTCGTTTTGGTTCTTTCTCATTGGTTAGCGATTAGCTGCTGTAGCTCGCACACATAAACAGGCTGTTTTCTCTTCTATTAGCGACTGTAAAGTGACTATAGTGGCCGTATATATGTTACTGGACACACACTGATATGGAAATGAGCTGTGAACAGAAGTGTGATTATCTGCATTTAGCAGATCATTAATTACTGCGGCGCACAGGCATTTACCGCTAATAGTTTACTTACAGCACTTTCTTTAGTGGCTAGAATGTCATACAAAATGTCATAAAAAACTACTGCCTAAATAAACCCAATTGAAAATCCAATAGAGCCAAACATAAGTTTTATAAACAGTTGAAGATTTACAGTGAATTTTTACGTCATAAATATATCGGCAGCTCCAACTCCCAATTTATCGTTATCAAATCGGCCACAACAAAATCCATATCGATCAGGCTCTAACATAAACCATTAATTATTTATTAGTGCACAGAGTTAGGCCTGAAAAACATCCATTTACAACCATAATAAGCATTTTATTCATCAGATCTTAGTTCTTCAGCACAATACGTATAATTACCTACTTTCAGTTTATGAATGACACCACAACAATGGTCCGTTAACAGATTTGCTTAAAAATAAAAATAAAAAAATTGCTCTCATCAGTAGTAAATCCTGTGAATAATTTTGGTTTGGCTTTTTTTTTTTTATATATATATATGAGTGTATTTGTATATGACCCTGTGCTGTTGTGTGTGTTGCAGGTCAGAGGCCATTCGGGGCTCAGTCATCGGCATTGACCTGGGCACCACCAACTCCTGTGTGGCCGTCATGGAGGGCAAACAGGCCAAGGTCAGTGATGCTGACGCTGACACAGCCTCGGGTGCTGCCAGAGTGAAGCCGTCATCGCTCTGTGCTTTGCTGCAGAACATGTTCAAATAAAATAGGTTAATGAGTCTCACCCTTTATTCATTTAAGATCAGTCTGAACATGTTTGTGAGTCAGTTGATGTGTTTTATGTGTTAAATGTATAGTTTATTACCTTTGTTAAGCGTTAATACTCCCAGATGTGGCTAAATGATGCACGTTAGTCAAATGAAACTGCCAAGGAAACAAGATTAAAACTGCATATTAGGGATAAAACTGCAACTATGAGTTTAGCCATTTTTGAAGTACAATATGTTGTTGAATGGGGTGGGAATTTATGGTCGTCTCATGATTCGATTACAATTCTGGGGGTCACGATTGATTGTCATCTTATTTTATACTGCAGGATGAAAAAAATGACTTTTCTTCAACATGATTGCTTTATTTAAAAGGCCACTTGCATTGTTTTTCTGTGACAGGGATTAGATTAGTAGGAGGGAAGTGATATTGGCGTTAAAACAGCTCCTCCACAGACAGGCAGAGTGAGATACACGGGGGAAAATAAACAGGCAGAGCTTCTTTTTATTAGAATCGACGATCAAAAGGTCAACAATAATAGAGTATTATCACAATGGCAGGAAGTGTCGCGCAACTTCCGGTCAATGCTTTTCTATGGCAAAATCCTTGTGGAAAAGTGTTGCATATTTTTGAGCATCTTCATAAATCTGCCCCAACACCAAATCTTCATCCAACAAGGTCGACAAAGAACAGATTCTGTCCATGAAGAATTTGTCCACAACAGTCAAGAGAAGAAAGAAAAATCGATTTTGTGATGTCGATATTCGCATAGACAGAGATTTGTGCAGTGTAAATAGTCGACATTTAATCTGTGAACATCTGTAGCATTTAAACTGCACAAGTCTCTGTCTGTGCGAATATCGACATCACAAAATCGATTTTTAATTTTAACTCTACAATCAGTCTGAGTGAACAATTTATTTCTGTTTTCTTCATGACCATAATGTTAGTGTTGCTCAGTCGTTTCACTGATGCTCGTCGTTGTTTCCTTTAAGTTTTCGTCTTTCTTCCCTTGTGGATAAATTCTTCATGGACAGAATCTGTTCTTTGTCGACCTTGTTGGATGAAGATTTGGTGTTGGTGCAGATTTATGAAGCTGCTCAAAAAATATGGGACACTTTTCCACAGGGATTTTGCCGTAGAAAAGCACTGACCGGAAGTTGCGCAACTCAACCTCGCGACACTTCCTGCCGTTGTGATAATCGTCTAGCGTTTGCGGAACATGTTATATAATCGTGAGAATCGCCGCCAACAAACATAATGACTATTATTAAATCACAAGAAAGTGCAGAAAAAAGGTACATATGATCAGTGTTTTGTTAAGTCTTAAAGTGAAGTTTTTAGTTTCAGAACAAAGACACAAATGCTCTTATAGGTTTGTGCTTTAAAAAGATAAGGGGGGCAGTGGGCGAGTTTAAATAAAAGATTTCAGTGTTTTCCATAGATAACGTTCAGACTGCGATGGCACAAATACTTTCTGCATTTAGAATTTTCGTGTAAACGTCACTCATTGCCTGTGTTTTACAATTAAACAGTCCTTACTTTTTATGATGATGCAAAGAAGCAAAGTGAAATTTTGGTACACCAGTGTGAAGGCCATGATCTTTTTTTAGACACTGCAAGAGAATTTTAAACTGTGGGAGGCCAAAAAACACTGGAATTTGCGAAAAATAAGAAAAATTTGCCTTTCATTTTGACCATTGTTTTCTCTGAATTATTAACCATTTGCATCAGCCATGAAAAAATAAAACGGTGGATCTCCAAAGACGATATATTATAATACTGTGTTAATAATGCTGTAAGAAATCTATTGCTACTTCCTTGACCCATACATGGCATTTGACCGCAGGTGCTGGAGAACGCAGAAGGCGCCCGCACCACCCCGTCCGTGGTGGCCTTCACTGCAGAGGGGGAGCGCCTGGTGGGCATGCCCGCCAAGCGCCAGGCCGTCACCAACCCCCAGAACACACTGTACGCCACCAAGAGGCTGATCGGCCGCAGATACGACGACCCCGAGGTGCAGAAGGACCTGTGAGTAAAGCCCAGGCCACGCAAATGTAGAATCCAGTGACATGAAAATATGGGGAAAAACATTGCACTGTACTACACTGTACTATGCAGAATAAAAACAATGGGCCTCATTCATGAATCTTAATTTTTAAAAATAATTTCCTCTTTAAGAAAATGTGGCAAGAACTCTACGCCAGATTCACAAAGCGTTCTTACACATGCAGATTCTTTCTTAAGTGACAGTTGCGCCGAATTCACCAACACCCTTCTATGAACACCTTCACACTAATTTACATTTTGTCTACACAGAAAATGAATATGTAGTTGGTTAGAAATGCCCTCTGAACTTCCAAATATGGCCAATATGGGGTTGGCATTCTGACGTGTCTTCTTTTAAAGCACGAGGCAGAGAGTGAACAAGGTCAGGAGGAGCATGTCTACAGACTATGGCTGGTTTTTTAAGCTTCAGCAGCGATTTGAAATGTCCAAACTCACACAAACACAATCATGGAGGGAATATTTAAGCCATAAACATATTGAAATAAGGGGGGTGTTTCGTCCTGTGACAGAGGAGAGCACTGGGGCTGGGCCAGACTGAGGCTCACTGCAGCCTGGAGAAAGTCTATTTGTGTAGGAAATAATAAGAAAATATACAACTTGAAATCATGGAGGAATTACATTTTTTTTTGTTGCATTATCAGAGTAATAATATTCTAAAACAGTAGACTATTTTGTTCTCACAAGTGTTCCTGACTGACTGTAGGATTTGTTCTTCCTGAAGAACATTTTCAGTTCAAGTAAAAATTTTGCGAATACCAAAAATGTTATTAAGAAGGCCTTGAGTACTAATTTGTTCCATTTCATGAATGAGGCCCAATATTTGATAAGACCATATTTAAAAAAAAAAAAAAAAAAACTATAGCACATACATTTCTATTGCCCTATGACCTCCCAGTGTTTCCGGTTATCCCATATTAGCCATTTGCTTCTGTGAAACTTCAATATGTGCAAAATTGCTTTCGACACATTTGATTATAACATCTAACGGGCTAATGTAGCTTTACACAGTTATGCTTTATGTGTTATAAAGTTGGATTCATTTATGCAGAACTTTTTAATTAAAAATCTGCTGTAGTTCATAACTTACAAATTGGTCCACCGTATTTGGAAACGTTGGGTTTGATCTGCGCAGTGCAATGCCTCACAGCTCCTTGCAGCTGGTTAGGAACCTCCCGAGCTTTCTCACTGATCAATTTGGATGCGAGATGTTGGCTTGACATGAAGAAAACAAAACAAACAAAAAAAGAAAAACATTAAAACGGCAAAGGCAGAAAAACGGACCTGGACAGAATTATAAGGTTAGGAATTAACACTTCAGAGGTTCATTGCATATTGAGTATTAAATAAAATACAAAGACCGTTATCAGCAAAGGAAAAATATACATTTGGTTTATAAAATCTCTGCAAAATCTGTGGGAGACACTGCCCCCTACCTATGTCAAAATGTAAGCACAGAACATAGATTCATATATGCACAAGTAACTACACCTGCCTACAACACGTGGCAGTCAAACTAGATCAGTATGTAATAGTATGTCTTTTTTTTGCTGAACAGGAAGAATGTGCCGTACAAAATTGTGCGGGCGTCCAACGGAGATGCCTGGGTGGAGGCTCACGGGAAAATGTACTCCCCCAGTCAGGCTGGTGCCTTTGTGCTCATGAAGATGAAGGAGACTGCAGGTATGGCTAAGCTCATGTACATCTGCACATGGGTTCATTTTGTGCAGGTTTGGAGTTGTAAGTCTCTGTGTGTGTTTGTCAAACAGAGAGTTACCTCGGCACCAGTGTGAAGAACGCGGTCATCACTGTGCCCGCCTACTTCAACGACTCCCAGAGACAGGTATGTTAATGTGAACGGAGTACTGCAATGTGATGATGTACAGTGTTCCCATGAGTACAGGAGATTATAGGGAGCCGCCAAAGTCTCGAATTCTTCCCCCAAAGTCTTGAACCCATTCCCCAGCGTCTCGAACCCTTCCCCCCCAGAGTCTCGAACCCTGCCCCCAGAGTTGTGGTCCTTGGTTGTCACTAAAGCCGTCAGTAGAGTCTGAAAAACAGCGGCGTACAGCAACAGGTGTTTAACTAGACACAACCCAACTGGTTGAAGCAGATAAAAACGCTGGTTTGTTGATGGTTTGTTGATGGTCTGTTGATGCGTGATTATGAATAAAACACAATTAAATAAATCATTACCTTAGCTCCAGCTGTTAAAAGAGCGATAATTCCCACATTTCAGATTAAAAGCAAATGATCCAGTCCGTTTACATGCGTGCCAGAAACTATTAGTCCATAAACACTTGTGTGTCTGATCTGATCTTTATTTATGACGGAAATCAAGTTTTAAATATACATGTTTTGAACGGCTTTCCAAGTATGGAGTCTGTATGTTGTGGTTTTTTCTACTTTAAAGGTGCACTTTAACATTTTGGTTGGGGCTCCATCACCTCCTTGTTCTGCCTGGAATGTTCCACAGTGTGACTTTAAACAGCTCTACTGTACATCTATTCAATTACAGGTGGTTTTATGTCTGAAAATATTTATAAAAACAGGCGTTCTGACTGTGAGCGGGGTCGCCTCTCCACAGATCTGACCTGTAGCTTGCTCTGGTTTGGTTTCCATGAAGATGGAAAGGTTTAATGCTGTACTGTGGAACATTCCAGACAAATCAATAACATCTGCATGGAGCTTTAAAGTGTTCAAAATAAAGTAACTCTAACGTTGAAACACAAGCGGCTACACAGGCCATTAATGTTCCTCCACATGTTTGTTTCAGGCGACCAAAGACGCGGGTCAGATCTCCGGGCTGAACGTCCTCCGCGTGATCAATGAGCCCACCGCCGCCGCTCTGGCCTACGGACTCGACAAGACCCAGGACAAAATGTGAGCGCTCTACACAAGTGCAGGACTGCGTCACTAAGACACATTTTGAAGCATGATATATCGCCACAGGGAAATATTGAGATATTAAAACTACTATATGCCACTGACATAAAGCAGGATAATCCCAGTAAACAAATAAGTAGAAGAATTAACCAATATTTTACCATAGAAGTTATTCCTTCAAACCGCTACAGCACAAATCTTAACTTATTACAAAAAAAGTCCATCTCCACACTAGTGCAAAGAAAATACACGCACAATACGGTCCGGTAAGTATTGGTACCAAAAAACTTCTTTGGGTGGCAACTTTCTGTTCCTTGACCTTAAATGCGAGTGTTTACGAGCTAATACATACACTGCACTGATTCAACAGCGGCGTAGGTGCCCACGTGTCACGACTACGCCCTGAATAAAAGATTGTGCAGCACTCATAGTCCTACATGTGTCCAGACAAAGTGCAGTGCATCACCGTACCGGTAAAACAGAGGAGCTGAAGAAACAGCGCAGCGTTAAACTTAAACTTGAAACCCACCCGAAAGCACATAAAGTCTCCAGTGCGGGCTTTTACTGTGGAAGCCCATTTCCGCCAGTAAATAAAAAAATAAAAGTCTCACATAATTACGAGTTTAAAAGTCATAATTACAAGTTTAAAAGTCATAATTATGAGTTTAAAAGTCAAAATTATAAGTTTTAACCTCATCCCGTTTGGACTAAACCAGCACCATGGAATCACATAACTTTGCACGTCGTCATTCATATAGGATTTATTTGGATTTCTTTCTTTTAAAACATTCACAAGTGAACGAGGAAATGGAGCGATGTGGAGACGCCCGGAGCTCCTGGAGGACGAACTTTCCAGGAAAATGACCGAGTGCTTCCATGACAAGGGAAGATTCAGAGTCGACTTTAGAACTCATAATTATGACTTTTAAACTCATAATTATGACTTTTAAACGTATAATTATGACTTTTAAACTTCTAATTATGACTTAAACTTATAATTATGACTTTTAAACTCATAGTTATGACTTTTAATCTCATAGTGATGACTTTTAAACTCATAATTCCGATTTTTAAACTCATAATTCCGATTTTTAAACTCATAATTCCGATTTTTAAACTCATAATTCCGACTTTTATACTCATAATTATGATTTTCTGTGAGGCTTTAATTTTTATTAACTGGCAGAAATGGGCTTCCATACTTTTACAGTGTCTCTAAGTGTGCAATAATAAATTCACATCCAGGCACAGTCTGCGGGGTTTGCGTTAACAGGAACCAAACTCCACCAAAATCCTCCTCTTCCTCGGCCCCAGTAAAAGTTCTCAAGTAAATGTGGCATTGTAAATATATCTAGTGTGGAGTGTGTGACCGAGTTCTCGTGAAGTTCTCCATAATCCTCCAGGTAACTGTGCCTTAGACGTGTAAAGTTAATTATTAAAACAAAACGCTTGGTGTACACTGCAATATTTTTTGATCGCTTCACTCGGCCTCATCTCAAACGGCCAAATCACAGGGTTTAAAAGTTCACAGCTCAGGATTCATGTTCTCGCACTGTACAAACGACTTCAACAGTGAAACCCTCACGAGAGGCGACTGGATTTCCAACAGGTTTGATATTCTTGTGACCTACTGCCGATCGGGAGTTGGTCGTGAGTTATTCATCGGTTCTTGTTGCCTCATGTTTACTACATGAAACACGACACACGATTAAGCCACAACTCAACCCGATCTCACAAACAGTTGCATGAGAAAGAGCCAAAAAGCTCTGAGTGTACGCCCGGCTTTAGATGGAAAGAGCGTGTATGAAGAAAACAAAAGTGAAACTTAAGCGCGCGAGTCCAAGGCAGGATCAGGGCTGTGGTTCATGTGCATTTCTTTGGAGCTATAACTAACATTGTATAGTAGCCCGTTGTTTTCAAATATGAGTTAAAGTAATAATATTGGTCATTAATTTACATAAAAAAAAATACAGGCACCTAAAAAAGAACCATTCAGGAACCGGTATCGAAAAATAGGTATCATTAAAGTACTGGTATCAACAAAAATCAAACGGTACCTAGTCCTAGCTTTCATGTACTCGGCGATATTGTAATAATTTTTTGTATCACTAATTGTATCATGACAGGCCTACTTTTCCGTACGCCCTTACTCGCTGTGACACTGAACGCGTCTCTCTGTCGTAGCATCGCTGTGTACGATCTGGGCGGAGGCACGTTTGACATTTCCATCCTGGAGATCCAGAAGGGCGTGTTCGAGGTCAAGTCCACAAACGGAGACACGTTCCTGGGAGGAGAGGACTTCGACCAGCACCTGCTCCGCCACATCGTCAAGGAGTTTAAGAGAGAGGTATGAACTGTGAACTCCAGAGATTTAGCTGCAGATTTGAACGCTCCCCGCAATGTAGAGATGGGAACAGAGGTGGGAACAGCGTCCAATAATGGCACGAAGAGTAACGCTACTTTAAAATAACAACCACAAAGAAGTGGTCCAAGAAATTACTCAAGGGTTTAAATGTATTTGGGTAAACTACTAATAACTGTTGAAGTGTTATCTACATTTAATATAATTATAATGACAAAACATAAATAAAGCACAAAACCTGGTATTTTCAAAGGATAGACATAAATAAGAAAGTAAATCATATCTGAAGGAGTGGTTGTCACTTGTAGACTTACAGTGGGTAGAGGAACCAAAGTCTTCAATCAAGTAAGAGTATTGTTACTACAATAATAATGTTACTTGGGTAAACGTATGTTGATAGAAAAGGAGATTTTCTTTAAAAATGTACGCGAATGTAAATGAGAAATGTAACTTCAGTACCACACACCTCTGATGGGCGGTTAACAGCCTGAGAAATCTGACTTCTCTGGAAAGTCCACTACAAAGATGTTATGGCTTTGACTAGAATATTCCACAGTAGTGATGGGCGAATGGAGCCTCGTGAAGCATTTGACGCCTCAGTCGCAATGTTGTCTCAAATGGTTCGACGTGTCTGAGGCATCGGAGAAACACTGACCTCTAGTGGACAAATTTAACCATTGCAAACCAGCACACGACCCATGATTTGGGAACCCAAAACCATGGATCGCTTTTTTCCACTTGTGGATGCCATCCAAAATGAAACAAATGCCAAAAGTCACCAAAATCACCACTAACATCACACAATTCTCCTCACTACCCAACATTTTTAAGAAATATTGGTGCATCTTTTATACTGTAGCAGTTTAGCGCTTGTCAAACCACAATAGTGTGCTGAACACTCTGAAGCTCTGAACCAATCGCAGAGCAGAACATTCGCGGAGCCAATGATACACTTCGATACACTGAAGTGATGGGCACGCAGAGTGAACCAGGAGGGGGAGGGACTGACACTTGGACACTTCGGTCACGTGAGTGGCTGCTGCGAGACAAGCTCTGAGGCAGCACGAAAGAATGAGACGTGCTCCGGAGCTCCGTCTCATTTGCCCATCACTATTCCACAGTATGGCATTTAACTGGTTTGTTTCTATGGAGGTGTCCCCACCAGGCCAAGTTACAGATCTGCAGGGTTTATTCTGCTTTAACAAATTTTCATGATGTTCCATAAACGTCTTGTACAACATTTTCATTGTTTGCAGTATTTCAGCAATATTACAATATTAACAGAATGAAACAAACTACAACTATATTTAAATCAAACACTATTACTATGAGCTTTACAAATACTCACATGACTGTTGTGCAGACGGGGGTGGACCTGCTGAAGGACAACATGGCTCTGCAGAGAGTCCGAGAGGCTGCGGAGAAGGCCAAGTGTGAGCTGTCCTCCGCCCTCCAGGTGAGACCACACTACACCGCCCTGTGCAAACCTCTCATGGTCATGGAAGTCATGGAATTTTGTAAATTCAATAAAAGTTTTGGAAAAGTCATAGAATTTTTAAATCGTCATTAGGATATTTTGATTACTGTATTTTTCGGACTATAAGTCGTACTTACTTTTTAAGGGTTTGGGTGGTCCTGAGTTCTACTCGGGTGCGACTTATATATTACATTTTTCACACTGACAGCCCATAGACCAAATATATGAATCGTATATGAATCAAAAATGAAAAAACAAAAACAAATCATCTGTTTTTTGTTTTTTTCATTTTGGTTTTAGAGACAAATAATAAAGAAAAGAGTATTTTTGGTTCTATATTGAAAACAAAAGAATGACACATGGATTCTTCTCTATTGGGTTGTTTTTATTACTATAACTTCTATAACTTGCCTTTCAAGATGAAATGTCGGTTCTTGGTTTCTGATTTTATCAAATAAATTTCCCCTGTATAGTCCAGTGCGACTTATACATGTTTTTTTCTTCTTCATTATGCATTTTTTGGCTGGCGCGACTTATAGTCCGAAAAATACGGTATTTCCGAATGTCTGCTCCAGCAGGACAATAAATGCACTGACAGGATTTTGAATGTTAAAAAATCTATAATACCAAACCATAAGGGGAGTGGCAAGGGTTAAGATTTCATATTTACCCTAAAAGGATGCTCAATTCTGTATCTGTAGGGAGCTGTAAAGTCATGGAAAATTCACTTTAGGTCACAAAAAAATCATGGAAAATTATTAAGAGTAGGAACCCTGACAAATGGACTCGTCACTTATTTGTAATACACCAGGGTTTATAACATGGAAAAAAGCTCCAAGAAGTCAGTTTTGCATAATGTTGCATAAAGCGCAAAACAGGCAGAAAATTATAGAAAACATTTGTATTTCGTTTGTGCGAGTTTATTATCTAAAATTATTAACTATCATTTCTGTGGTTATTATAGAGCTGAGCGGAAATGACGTCCTATAATTACCGCAGAAATCATAATGAATAATTTTTTAAATAAACTCGCACAAATGAAAATGGTCACAGCACAAACAAAATACAAATGTTTTCTATAATTTTCTGCCTGTTTTGAGCTTTATATAACACTTTGAGGAGCTGCATGACGTCACGGCCGAAAATAAAACCACAAATATCTTAAGAACCAGAATCGCACAAACGATTGACATAGTTTTTGTGTAGGTTTGCATTTGATGGGGCCGACTTCACGCAGGTAACACTTCAGACAATGTGATTTCGACATTAAACTATAGAACTTTCTTTTCTATTCCCATGTGACCTTATTTCTGTGTAATCCCTGGGCGTATACTTATCTATGCGCTCTTATACTTGTTCTGATACAGCTCTAGATCATTCAGGGAAAAGTTAAATCCTGTCCTGTGAGTGGGAATCGTAGGGCACCAGAATTAGTTCCTGGTTTGCCGAGGACATTAAAAAAAACGCAGCACTATTACTTCTCACATACACCCCCTACTGTCATCATTTGAATGTTTAGAAGTGTTTGGGTTCACACTACACACTTCGTTCCCGCACATTTCTGCAGTTGTGACGGGTTCTCCTGTTTTCAGACCGACATCAACCTGCCGTACCTGACCATGGACGCGTCGGGGCCCAAGCACTTGAACATGAAGCTGACCCGCTCCCAGTTCGAGGGCATCGTGGCCGACCTGATCCGGCGCACCGTGGCCCCGTGTCAGAAGGCCATGCAGGACGCCGAGGTGTCCAAGGGAGACATCGGAGAGGTGCTGCTGGTCGGAGGCATGTCCCGGATGCCCAAGGTGAGTGCGTTGTCATAGAGGTCTGCTTCAGTGAGGCCGTGTAGAACTGCATGACGATCGCTACAGAAAAATATTGCGATAAATGATAATATGCCACTGACACAAAGCAGCCAGCAAACAGTTTTTTTTTTTTTTTTATCTCTGTGATAGAATAATTTTACTCAAACTGGACGGACTTTAATGCAACAAATAAATTAAATTAAACATATAAAAAAAATAGTATTCAATATGGGTGTAAGAAAAAAATCGATTCAGTGATATATTGAATGTCGAATTGATTTTAAATAATAATTTTCAGTGAAATTCATTAGTTGCACTCACTGTTCTCATGATTTAAAAAGGTACCGTATGTTTTGGGACTATAAATTGCACTTTTTTTAAGGGTTTGGGTGGTTCTTATACTCGGGTGCGACTTATATATTACATTTTTCACACTGACAGCCCATAGACCAAATATATGAATCAAAAATGAAAAAAAATAATTATTATTATTATCCATTTTTTCATTTTGGTTTTAGAGACAAATTATAAAGAAAAGAGTTGTTTTTTTGGTTCTATATTGAAAAACGAACAAATGACACATGGATTGTTGGGTTGTTTTTATTACTACAACTTCAATAACTCGTCTTTCAAGATGAATTGTCGGTTCATGGTCTCTGATTTTATAAAATAAATTGCCCCCAAAAATGAGACTTATACTCCAGTGCGATTTGTACATGTTTTTTTTCTTGTTCATTGTGCATTTTTTGGCTGGTGTGACTTATGGCCCGAAAAATACGGTAATAAATTATATATTTCATCCAATTTTGTTCTTGTGAAGGTGTTTGTTGACTATATTTTTAGAAGTAATTATTGATAAATTGTAGTATATATCCTTTGTTTTAGTATTGGGATACATCATGACATGCATATTATGATTTGTATTGTATCACCGGCCTCAAGGCAATGCACACCCAACAAAATTGGATGTGTCAAAAATTTGACGACCAAAGATTAAACCACATTGACAAAAAAATGTACAAAATATAACAATAATTTTAAAATAAAACGGGACAAACGGGTAATCAGGACCAACTCAGACAAAACACACAAAGACAGACACAGAAATAGACAGAACAGAGCAAGACAAACTGGACAAGACAAAGCGCCTGAAGTCCCCGTCCCGACCATAGGCCCCACACTAAGAGCTCCAAACCAAAGCACCCAAACTTCTCGACATGGACAAACGTGTTAAACCAGTTTTTAAATAGACAGTAACATTAAAAAGCCTGAAGTGCAACAAATAAATGGCACAATGAACCGATAATAAGCCATAGTAGTTATTTATTATACTACTACGTAATGTTTACTTTATTATTCTTACATTACATTAAAAATAGGAAAAATCTCATCGCTATTGCAAAGAAAAATTACCCATGATAAATACTGAATCCACAAAATCTGTTGTTCCAGCTTTCATGTATTGATATCGATAAGTCCATATTGTAATTACCGTGACGGGCCTAGAAATTATTCAAGTCTGGATCATTAGTCCACGAGTCTAAGTCCGATTTCCAAGTGGGGTCGTTGCTCCTTTGAATCTTAAGTCAAAACCAAACTAACTTGGGAGGTGTTTTCCAAGTTACTCACAGGAGTCATAACTCAAGTGGTAAATCAAACGTTAGAAATGTAAATGCAGTTTTATAAATCCTGGAATCATTGAGGGCTTCCACACGGCCCTCTGGTCTTCAGGAGGAACTAAGAGGGATTCCCAAATACAGAATTCCAGTATGGGACCATCTCTATTTCCTACCACATCTAGTGACTGAACCTTCTGCTCACGTGTAACCCCTTCTCCCTGGTCCCCCTCAGGTCCAGCAGACGGTCCAGGACCTGTTCGGCCGAGCCCCCAGTAAGTCTGTGAACCCCGACGAGGCGGTGGCCATCGGGGCGGCCATCCAGGGCGGGGTGCTGGCCGGAGACGTGACGGACGTCCTGCTGCTGGACGTCACACCTCTGTCCCTGGGCATCGAGACTCTGGGAGGCGTCTTCACCAAGCTCATCAACCGCAACACCACCATCCCCACCAAGAAGAGCCAGGTACCACGCACGAACTTAGCGGGTTTAGTGCTTTTGACATCAAAACTTCCACAAGTGCATTGACTGTAATGAAAAGTGGGCCTCCTGCTGGTCTTCATGGAGATGTTTGCTGTAATGTTCCACAGTATGGTATTAAATAAACTCTTCTATCTTGCATTCCCCAGCGTGCGACTTGTCCGCTACAGCGTGTGCCCTTGTGTACCGGCATGTATCACAGCGCAGGTTAAACTTTTTAAAACCCACATGTCCGTCTGCCTCACACCGGAGCGCCTCTTTCCATGTTTATGCTACAGTGTCGGCACAGCAGGCCTACTGTGATATGGGGGCTGAAATTTGTCTCATAAAATGCCAAACAAATCTGTGTTCATCGTGATGTTTAGCTTGGTAAATGTGCAGCGGCTGGTAAATACTCTGAGTGTTTAACTGCAGTACAGTGTGCTTGCCTTATTTAAAGCCTAAATTAACATTAATCAGATAAAATGGAGATACATTTATAAAAACATTGATATATATGTGTCAAATGACAAATGAATGTAGAAAATTACAAAGGTGGTCTCGATGGGCTGTCTTGTCTATGTCTCAACCCTCAAAGGTCTTAGTCTAGTCTCGGTTGAACAGGTCTTGGTCTCGACTACACCACTAGTGCATATCCTGGTGAAGTACTTTATATGTACTTGTAGCTGAAACATGCACTCTTCCTGTGAGTGTCCATGTGTATTGAAAATTGAAATGCCATATTGTGGAACCATTCAGGCAAAACAAAAACACATCCATGAAAAAGTCACATATTCCACCTCTAGGAGCTTTAGCTCATCTTTTCTGTCTTAAAATGTCAAAAACTAGTTCTTTTTGAAGAGTTTGCAATGCTCGAAAGTTATTCAAAGCTTCCTAAATATTCACCACAAGGAGTCTGAGCACAGAGATTAGCCATCAGGGTATAGCCAACTACTACTACCACTACTACAACTACTAACCGCTGAGTAATGGTACAGTTTATAATGTTGTGCATTATTCATTCACTCCACGCTCAGTCTGCCCCAGGGAAGCTGTGGCTACAATAGGAACTTGCCACCACTGACAGAAGCGAGTCTGCTAATCTGCAACATCCGCCCCCTCTGACCGCTGTAATGTAGGCCACGTGTCTTGCCTAAGGACACAACAGTTGTTTTCCACTGGCAGCCCCACGAGGCAACTGAAATTCTCAGCATCCAAGTACTAACCAGGCCTGGCTTTGCTTAACTTCTGAGAACTGGAACTAGCATGTTAGCTGCATACTTCCAGATTATTGGACAGTAAAATGTTTTTTAATTACCGTATTTTCTGGACTATAGAGTGCACCGGTATATAAATCTCATCCACTCTATTAAAAAAAAAATAATAATAAAGATATACAAGCTGCAACTGGGCTATAAGCCGCTGATATCTGTTGAAAAATGAGATATTTACTGCACATACAGAACGATTTTGTACTGTAAATGTACATTTATGTACCTGAACAGATTCTTTCTGAACAGTGCCTTTTAACACAGCAGCAACTGTGCTGATTAAAACGAGGTCAAAAATAGAAAAGAACCAGTAATTGAACATTCATTTCTTCTGTGCAGTGAAACCACAAGTCACTTTAATCATCTTCCTGAAACCACTGACTCGAGCTTACCTGCAGCAGCAGGTAGAGGTCTGCGCGGGACAGAATTTTCAGTCCCGTTCCCGCCCGCTCCCGCAATAAGATTTCAGAATGTGTCCCGCGCCGCACTGTTTTGTGTTGGGTCCCGCGGGTCCCGCAGGTGCAGGGCTCTACACGGTTTCTTTCCTGGAGCAAGATCGATGCCTTGAACTTAAAACTTGCATCATACAAACTCCTCCATGTGCTTTTCTATCTTGTTTTTGAAATTCCAGTTAGAGCGCCCCTAGCGGTGGAAGAAAAATCCACAGAATATCTGCACTTTTGTAAAAGTCGCATGGTTCAAAGCCTGGGAAAAAAGGTAGCCCCTTATAGTCCGGAAAATATGGTATATGCAGACCGTACCCAGTGGACTTAAATCTCAGTAGTTTTCTGCACTGGAGCAAGACAAATTTAGCATAAACACAAGGAGAAAGAATTGGGTACAGGCAGGAGCGAATGATGCTCACTTTGCACTTGGGACCGAGTCTGTAAAATTTGTTGTTTTGTGCGTTAGGTGTTCTCGACGGCAGCGGACGGCCAGACGCAGGTGGAGATTAAAGTGTGCCAGGGCGAGAGGGAGATGGCTGCTGACAACAAGGTCCTGGGACAGTTCACTCTGGTGGGCATCCCCCCTGCTCCCAGAGGAGTGCCCCAGATCGAGGTCACCTTCGACATCGACGCCAACGGCATCGTGCACGTGTCCGCCAAAGACAAGGGCACGGGCCGCGAGCAGCAGAGTGAGTCCGATACTGACACGAAACTCTAAAGACAATCTGCTACTTCAGGAGTTTAAAGCTCTATTAGGAAACTTGTCTGCTTGTGGGGTACGATTGCTTTGCCTGGAAATTTCCAGTTTGGCTTTTTTGCATTTTAGTTTTCAAACATTAGCCAATCCAAGTGTATTTTAATAGAGACTAATTGATTTCAATTTTAGTGGTATGAAAGAAGAAAATCTGACCTTTCCTATTTTTAGAATAATCTTGAACTTTAACAGAACTGTTATAAAACCACAAGGTAATTAAATTGCTTTTTAGACTTTCTAGTTTAAAAAAAAAAAAAAAATTATACAGGTTTAAATTACTGTGAAAAACATCCTGTGGGATCACCTCTCCACACACCTGACTTGTAACTTGCCCTGGTAGTGTAAATTTGAATGTCATACTTTGCTTCATCGAGAATGTTCTAATCAAATCTGCACGGAGACAAGCGGGTGATGGATCAGAAAAGTTGCATAGTGCACTTTAACACTCAAAAACCTACGGTATCATATACGATACAGAGGAATATGTTTTCTATAACTGCGCAGAACTTTCTAACCGTAAAAGACAGAAACTTCCCTTTTCCCCTCTGAAAGTGCAGACATAGAGGTTTCCATACATTTCTGTGGCTTTATCCTACGTCACACTCACGCTGTGTGATGACGTGAGCAAAACGAGTGTCCAATAGGAACTTTGTTTTCCCCAAACTCATGCGCTCCGTCCATTTTGATCGAGCCAAACTTTGCCAAAGAGTGAAGTGAGTCAAGATGGTCGACTCCTCTGACTGTGTGTGTTTAGAACGAAGGAAAAAGTCGCTCTAAGTGGAGTTAATTCTCAAATAAATGGCAAATTGCACATCTTGGTGTGTGTAATTGTGCATCCCTTTCTATTTTTATTTGAAAGGTTTATTTAACTCAAAATGAACAAATACAAATGTAATAAACACCATGGAAATGCAGAAGTGCTGTGGCTCTGGCCTGAACCTGACAGGAGCTGTTTCCATGACTGGAACAGAAAAGTCATGGGGCGATTGCATTTTTTGTTTTGTTTTTAGGACAATAAGGAGATTTTTAATTTACTTACAGAATTGATATTTTGCGTTTTTGTAGCCAAGGCTCTAAATTAAGCATTTTTTATGTCCAACAAGTTGTTTATACATGTTTGCTGTGTGTTTTGTATAAAAGAGTGTGAATTTTATTTTCTTTTTTTTTGTTTCCATCTCTATTTCTGGTCCTGTAGCTTTTATCACAGCCTCATGACACAATTACAGCAGCAGACTGTGAAATAACAGGTTGTACTGAACAATAGGATGTAGAACATTTCATTATAGGGTAAAAGGGGCAGTTTTTAAAGCAAAGAAAACAAATCCAGTCTTTTGGGGTTAAATAATGGACGTGTAATTTGAGAGCAGCGCTTCGCCGTTCTAATGTGTGTTGTTGAGTCGGACGGTCCGGCTCTTGAGTGTCTCTAATGGGAGATGTTTGTGTGCAGTTGTGATCCAGTCGTCTGGAGGTCTGAGCAAAGACGACATCGAGAACATGATCAAGAACGCCGAGAAGTACGCCGAGGAGGACCGCAGGAGGAAGGTGACTGACCCATACATGCCAAGTCCAGTCCACCACTCCTTTAGGCTTGGACCATCTCTTCCATATCAGTCTTTGTTGATGAGATTCTAGTTGTTTATTCCACTCTCTGCGTCTTTTAACATAAAAAAACCTCATGTACAGATAAGGTAATCTACAAAACTGCTCTGTAGCATGACTAACGCGAGTCGCGGTGTGTGCAGGACCGAGTGGAGGCTGTGAACATGGCCGAGGGCATCATCCACGACACAGAATCCAAGATGGAGGAGTTCAAAGACCAGCTCCCTGCAGACGAGGTACACGTCAGAACATTTACTTTGACTTTGCCGTTTTTTAGTACAGGTGTAACGTGCTCTGGTGTGCTCCACAGTGCGCCAAGCTGAAGGAGGAGATCACCAAAGTACGAGACCTTCTGACCAACAAAGACTCAGAGACCGGAGAGAACATCAAACAGGCGGCGTCCAACCTGCAGCAGGCCTCGCTCAAACTCTTCGAGATGGCCTACAAGAAGGTCTGCACACAAGCACCCTCCACACTTACTGATGTCCAGAGAACATCAGCTTGTTCACTAGGGATGTGACAATATCCAAAATATCGTGATATAATCGTGGACTGTCACGATAAATTGAATTATAAAATTCTTCGCTTAAGTTCATAGTTTTATTGCAACAACAGCAATGGAGGAAACTTTACACTATGACAATAATATAGCCCCAAAGGCTTTTCGAGGCTTTTTAAAAGAAAAAAAGGGGTGTTTCGAGTGTCCAGACGTCCCTATTTCCCTGGGACAGTCCCAGCTTTGAGCCCTGTGTCCCCTGTCCCGGCAGATTTATCCAAAACCACTGATTTGTCCCAGTTTTGTACAAGAAATGTCCCCGATGCCCCTATTTTTGACCAATTTGAAACCCGCCAACAGTAAAGAGAGGCATTAATTGTCACTTGTTTAGCTGATTACAGAAAAGCTGTTTAAAAATGACCAAAACACGAAGAAAATGTGACTATACTGAGTCACATGTTCGTCATGAATGAGCCGAGCACAGAACGGTTTTCCTTAATTACGCACTCACAATTTTATTATTACCAACCACGAAAAACCGGGGGTGTCCCAGTTTTTGAATTTGAAAATGTGGTCTCCCTATGTTAGCATCTCTACAATATCACAAAAAAATCTATCGTGAAACAAGCATCGTACTTGTATCGTTGCAGAACCTCTTGGCGTTTCATTTAGGACAATACTTTGCGTTGGTCTCTGTTTTTGCCTCCTGGCCCTGACCTTGTCCGTTTGTGTCCTGCAGATGGCGGCAGAGCGCGACAGCAGCAGCGGCGGCTCCTCCTCCAGCTCGACAGAAGGAGAGAAGAAGGAAGGCCAGCAGTAACCTTTGAACTTTGTCTGGCTGTTTCCACGACAAAAGGACTGCGGGTCGGTCGGGGTTTGGCGCAAGGAGCGTGATCGTCATAATATACAAGAGACTGAACAAATCCCACGCCTGCTCCTGCGTCTGTCATAGGCTCTAATTTAAATTTTTACATTCTGCCGAGGGGTCATGCCGTCTCATGTACATTATATTTGTTTAGTATTTTCTACCAATGGCTCGTTCAGATGTGGCTTTCCGGGGTGGGCAATCGAATGCACCGTGTGACCCTAATCTCGAAATGCTTCCCGGGAGTCAGTGCTTTCTGTTCATTGAAGTTCCACGCTCTCAAACTTTCCACGGCCACTTCTCGTCGGTTATACTCCGAGTGACGGGTGGGTTTATCCAATCACAATGAAGTCTGGAGAAACTTTAAGCTTTAGTTGCTTGTAAAAGGTAGTATAAAGCAAAGGGTTCACGAATGCCAACGTATTCCATAACACTGCTCTTTCAAAACTGCGAAAATCTTGTGCGATATCGCCCACCCCAACCTGACTCCACGAGGAAGTGCCCAAAAACAGCTTGCTTGGATGTAAAACTTCAAAAGATTTAAATAAAATGGTTAATTTAAGGGTCGGGGCCACGGGAAACGATTATATTATTGGAATTGCATAATAAGACTGATTCATATTTTCTGATTTTAAGCAGCGTTATTGGCTCTTTTGTAATTTATTTCTAATTTCAAGGACAGATTTTTGTTTGGTATAAGAAAAAAACAGTTTGAAGCAAGTCAAAAGCATCTGCAATAACTTCAATGTTCAACTATAGAAATCAGGAGGCTCATTTCCCGACATTTTCACCACTGTAACCGTTCCTTCACGATGACACGTTCAGTCTTCTGTGTTCTGATCAGGAATGGAAGCATACAATGTACAGACTGTATAGTAGCGTTGCATAATAAGGATTTCTAGGACACGGTGGAGGTTCAGGTTGATATTTGGGTCTCATCGTAAACTGCAGATGGGGTATTAATTTTCAATGTGTGATTATATTCTGGAACCGTCACAAACTGTTGCTGTCTTTTCTAATAAAATGTGAAATGTCGTAGGCCGGTGTCTTGAGTCCTTGTTGCGTAGTTTGTGAGCAAAGATAACGGATAATCTTTAGCTAGACTGGGAAGAAATGAAAAAGCGAAGATCTCTACTTTGAACCTGGTCATTTCTATTTGTGACGACTCTGGCTGAACTCTGTATTCAAGTCTCCAATTTACCAAAGTCATTTTTTGCTGCCCCCCATGTGTATAATATGATTGGCCTATAGCGTGTTGTGATGTCCTCTGAAACCCATTTATAAAATAACTTCACTTCTGGACGACAAACTGTTCCTTTTGTTCATCATTTTGGCCCCACGTCTGAATAATGGCACCTCACTGTAGCAAGAAGCAGGTTTTCATCCGTTTAAATTTTAAACTCCACAACATGTATGGTCCAGACTAGTAATTAAACTTTTCAAAGAGCTCCAAATAAGTACAGAGCTGTGGGTGGGGATAGGAGGAAAGGCTAAGATAACTTTTATTCTCCCTGAAGGAAAATGTGTCCTCTGTATTTGGCCCGTCCTTCAGTATCACTGGACCCATCCAAAGACCTCGAGCTGGTCTTGGTCAGGACTATCTTATCTGGAGGATTTTGTTTATTTACTTATTTAACCTTTATTTAACCAGGAAAGTCCTGTTGAGATTAAAAACCTCTTTTTTCAAGGGAGTCCAGGCCAAGAGGCTGCAGTAAATTCATACAGTTACAATATTACAGACAAATACAGAGGAGATAAAAACAATTATGTGAAACAAGTGCCTGTCATGGGGTTCTCCTCTAGGACTCTTAGTTTAGACTTGAAAGCCTCAGAGAAATGAAATTAACCAAGTTTCAGTCCTTCTGCAACATGTTCCAAGATGAAGGTGCAGAGTTGACAAAAGCTTTTTTGCCAAGTTCAGTCCGAGCGAATGGAACAGAGCGAGAGATGATCCTGTGAGCGAAGAGAATATGACCCGGCTGTTCTCTGTGACACAAATATAGGTGGGCAATAGTCCAAGTAGAGCCTTAAATGAAAGTGAACCAGTGAATCCTCCTTCACACAGCAAGGGCGACTCGAGAATACAAGTCACAGTGGAGTGTCATTGCTTTACAGTTTGTAATGAACCTCAATGCACCGTGATAAACATGTCAATCATCTGAAGACAATGAGCCGGAGCGTTAATATATAAAGACACCTCCATAATCTAATACAGATAAGAAAGTTGCAGCAACAAGTCACTTGACTTTAAATGAAAAATAACTTATTTTGAAAATGAACACCCAATTTTGACCTATAGTTGCATGCACATGCGGGAGAAGGCAGGATTACTCAAACATGCAGCAATCGCTCAGAATACATGTCTGAGGGTCAGACTTTTCCACTTTAAAAGTGACATTTTAAACAGCAAAATGTAATATTTTTATTGGTTTTATAATACTGCGTTTTACAAGAGACTCATGACTGTAAACAAATGTTGCTGTAAAGCACAGGTGTCAAACATGCGGCCCGGGGGCCAGATCCGGCCCTCCAAGACCTTTAATCTGGCCCTCGGCTGATTTTCTATTGAGATATTAA